>CM060623.1:2990736-3043236 GCA_030578275.1 Meda fulgida
GCCTCCCATGCCGAAACTGGTATTACGACACCAGTCGGCCGGCGCTAGTAATTTAGCATGCTAATTTAGGTTTATATCTCGGCAGCACTATAACTTGTCAATTTTTTAATGACATCATTGCACTTATTTCTTCTCATTCTTTTGATGCGTGTAGCTCATTTTTTGGATAATTTTACCTCAATTTTTACATAGGGCACCTTTAATAGAACAATGGCAAGAAAAAACTAACTTTATCGCTCCGAGAGCCCTCTGGTGGTCGGGGGCATTTCCGTTGTTGTAGTGTTCCTTCCGTGTAGTGCGTTTATTAAACTACAAACACATAGAGATGTATCTCAGAACTAGATATTTATTCACTAAATTATTTATTTTATCAACACTAGAGCCTGTATATGTATATAACTCACTCCTGTAACCACAGTATTAAAAAACAAGGCGAGTTAATATGCAATTGAATCAGATCACTCACTCATATATGTCATAAGGAAATGTTTTAACCCTTAATCACTGTTAAAAAAACGATAATGCTTAAGATGTATGGGGTCAGACTGACCCCAAACTTTTAAAGAGCGATTGCATAAGGAAATATACATTTTTTATATAGGAAAACTAAATATCATTTTTTTTTTTTTTTTTACTTCTCAACTATACATTTATGCTGTGTACACTGAACGGGGTAGGATATAAAAAAATGTTTTTTTTAACCTATTTACTGCACAATTACATAACTAGGCCATAAATCGGCACAAAAAAATATTTTTTAAAGAAAAAATCACTTAAATGATGATCTTAATTAAATCTAAATAGTTTTTGGACATTGCTCTGTGTAAGGGATAGAACACTGCCACCTGGAGGTCAGTCGAGAAACTGTTTTTTTATAGTTGAGGAATTAAAGTGCAATGACCACATATGTATCCAATAGAGGTCCATAGAGACTCATTCATTTTTCTTGATGCTTCGACTTCTCCTCACAACTTTATGATATATATTTTGTGAATATAATTTAAACATTTTGAAATGCATAAAAAATCTGTATTTTTGTCAAAGCTACTGTACAGCTAAATCGCTCTAAAAAGACGCATACTTTCAGATTCAGATAATACCTCATCACAGGCCATTCTTGAGATTCGGCTTCGACGGTCAGGTACATCAGTACACCATCCTCCCATATGGCCTGTCCTATAGCACCCCGTACATTTACCAAGTGCATGTTGCATATGTGACATTTTTCAGATGTATGCCAGTTTAGTTGATTTTATTTGCCAATTTCTGTAAAAATGCTCTCTGTTGCAGTCACATACATTTGTGTGTTTGTGTGTGTGTTTGTGTGTGTGTGTGTGAGATAGAAAGTTTGGTCAACTTTTTATTTATGCTAGGACCAGACCTTGTTTATGTAGAAAATCTCAGATTTATAATGGATTTACTTTTATTTTTTTTGACAAACAAAATTTTAAAAAGTCTTTTTTTTTTCTTCTATTTCCCAATTCAATGTGGGGTCAAAATGACCCCAAACACCTTAAATGTTTTTTTTTTTTTTACACACCTTTAGAACATCCAAATCAGTTTCATGCCCCTGAGATGAAGGTAACACTTTTAAAAAATGAAGGAAAAGTCCAGTGGGGTCAGCGTGACCCCAAACAGTGATTATGTTGTAAACAGCAAAAATGTCATGAAAATAATTACATCAAAAAAATACAAAATTCAAAATTGTCGGTTTAATGCTGAATTTGCTGATACTGATTGGAGTAACGAGATGTTTTTACAAAATCCTGATCGTGTTCTGTCAAATTTCCATAGGAGTGGAGACAATCCGTCAAAAATATACAACTACCTGTCAAATACATATTAGACAAAATACGGTACCTTGATTAACTCCTGATATTTTACAGCTCTTAAAAAAGAAGGCCTCTTCCTTGAAAGCCTTCAGATTATTAAAAACACCTGAAGCTAAGCTTATCTTCACACAGGTTAGAAATAAGTGTAATTTTGAATTATACAAAGCAAAACAGTCTTATTATGAAAATGAAATTAGTCTAACAGTTTCCAACCCAAGAACTTTATGGCGAACATTGAATAACTGGTGAAAATAAAATTAAAAATAACAATAGTTTACAATTATCCATAAATGGTACTCTTCTTACTGATCATGATAAAAAAATTTAATGAGTATTTTATTGCATCTGTACAAGAATTATCTTCTAAATTTACTATTCCTGTTTCTCACATCAGTACCAGCATTATCTCAGCAATTCTCTTTTCCTGAAATCGTACAAAACTAATATTTTGTGTTCTCTGAATGCTTCTCATGCTTGTGATATATATCATTTAAACATAACTTTTCTTAAAACTCATGCCAGTACTCTTATACCACTCCTTCATCATTTAGTTAACCTGTGTATTAGACAATCAGTATTTCCTGGCCCAGATCACCCCGATTTAAATCTGATGATCCAACTAATATTTCCAATTATCGTCCAATTGCAATTCTTCCAACAATTTCCAAATTGCTTGAAAAAATGTTATATAATCAACTTATTAACCACCTTGAAGATAATAACCTGCTCAGTGATTGCCAGCATGGCTTTCGACCCTTGCGGTCAACTATGTCGGCTTTGCTGCTTCAACAAGGGTCAGATTACTGGAGCTATACATAGATTTTCAGAAAGCTTTTCATACAGTCAATCATCAAATTCTGTTAAACAAACTTCTTTCTTTTCATTTGTCATCTTCCGCAATAGATACGTTTACATCATATTTAAGTGACAGATCTCAGACTGTGAGGATTGGCACAGTAACATCACACGAGTGTGTACTATGGGAGTTCCACAGGGCAGTATTTTAGGTCCTTTACTTTTCCTTATGTATATTAATGATCTTCCCTGTGTTTTGAATTTTTGTAGTACTTTGCTGTATGCTGATGACACAGTTATTTTTCTTTCTGGTTCTAATATTGACACAATCAATCACAAACTTAACACGGATCTGCAGCATTTACAGAACTGGTTGTAAGATAATCATTTAACACTTAAAGGTATTGTAAGTCGTTTTTGGTCTAAAAAACTTTTCACCAAATTTGTTTAAAACTTTCTATTTACAACAATGCATAATTAAAATGTAAGTAAAATGTAAGCTTTCATTACTCCAGTCTTCAGTGTCACATGATCCTTCAGAAATCAGGATAATTTGATGATTTGATGCTTCAAGAAACATTTATGATTTGTGTGTGATTAGAGAGGAGAGAATGTGTGTGTGAGTGTTGTGTGTGAGAGAGAGAAAGAGAGAGTGAGAGAGAGAGAAAAGGGTGTGTGTGTGAGAGAGAGAGAGAGGAAAGTGAGTGTGTGTGAGAGTGTGTAGAGAGAGAGTGTGTGTGTGTGTGTGTGAGAGAGAGAGGAGAGTGAGTGAGAGAGAGTGAGTGTGTGTGTGTGTTTGTGTGTGTGTGAGAGAGAGAGAGAGAGGAGAGTGAGTGCGAGAGGAGAGTGAGTGTGTGTGTGTGTGTGTGAGACAGAGAGATAGAGTGTGTGTGTGTGTGAGAGAGATATAGAGAGTATATAGAGTGTGTGTGTGTGTGTGAGAGATATAGAGAGTATATAGAGAGTGTGTGTGTGTGTGTGTGTGAGAGAGAGAGAGGAAAGTGAGTGTGTGTGTGAGAGAGAGTGTGTGTGAGTTTGTGTGAGAGAGAGAGGAAAGTGAGTGTGTGTGTGAGAGAGTGTGTGTGTGTGTGTGTGAGAGAGAGAGTGTGTGTGTGTGAGAGAGAGAGGAGAGTGAGTGAGAGAGGAGAGTGAGTGTGTGTGTGTGTCAGAGAGAGAGAGAGAGTATATAGAGAGTGTGTGTGTGTGTCAGAGAAGAGAGTATATATATAGAGAGAGTGTGTGTGTGTGTGTGTGCTGATTTGCTGCCTAAGAAACATTTATGATTATTATCAGCGTTAAAAAACAGTTATGCAGCTTCATATTTTTGTGGGAAAAATGGAGATACATTTTCCCTGATCATTTTATGAACAAAAACAGACATTTAAACATGTGTTTTATAGCTATTTATCTCAAATAGGAATCTTTAGGAACATTATACATGTCTTTACTGTCACTTGTTTTTAAAAAAGTAGCTGAATAAAATGTATTATTTCTTCTCATTTGTTCCTAAAAATGAGAATGAGAATTTATTTTTCTTTCCATTTCATACATATGAGGTATAATGTAAAAAAAAAAAATCCACAACAAACCGATGTGGATTTATATTTCATTTACATTTACATTCCCCTTAAAGGAAAATGTCTCTTTTATTGTGTTTAATATTGAGCATATTGTATAAAAGCGCTCACACAACACACATACCACCTTAATTAAATATATACATTCTCTTTTACTATCTTACCATATTTACAAGTCACCCTTTACAACGAGCATCCGTTCAGTGTTCAAGTCCATTAAGTACGAAAAGATATAAAAATAAAGCTGCCTCTTCTTAGTATTAACAGGGAAATCAGCCTGATCTAAGGGAATGCGTCTCTATAGCACACATTGTGTTTATCGTGCAATTATACGCGAAAATTAATTTGTACGTGCATATGGTACGCACTTTATTGCATACACACCACACCACTATTCCTACCCAATCGTATAATACACACGTTCCCCACACCACTACTAGCCTGAATGCCAGCTGAACTTAGCCCCGCACACAACATGAGGTCGGGAAGTTCGGTCTGGACTTGATCCGTTCTGAAGCAAGTATGCCCGAACCAGAGCCATATAGAGAGAGAGAGTAGCGACAACTCCATTGACTCCAATACGGTGATTTCACGAAGCCGCCATTTTGAAATCGAAAGTGAGAAGTAAAGATAAACAACAATGCCTTGGACTGCCAACCTGAAGCTGCTGCCGCGATTTTCACTATTGGGTGTTAATATCCATAAAGGATGTATATAGTTCGTTCCTGCTTCTTTTTTTTACTTTCTGAATGATATATTTAAAAAATATATATTTAAATGAATTTCACTGTATATAGTCTTAAGTATGAAAGAAATGTATGTACGGTTTTAGAATAACGCATTTCTACATTAAACACAACAATAGGCCATTGCATTCGCGACTCTCCTGTGATTAAAGGCGACACTTCGGTTTTCTTCCCACCGGAGCCTCACTTTCGAGTTCACAATAATGGCTGCGTGAAAATCAGCGTATTGAACGCTTTTTTTACAGCAATGGCGGCTTGAACCTCTCAATAGTTCCCGGAAGTAGCAGCACACAGATGCCGTGCCGTAGAGATGCACCAGAACAAACCGTTTGCGATGCATTTTTAAAGGTAAGACGTGTAAAGAATAAGATTGTATATTATCAGTACATCTAAAAAACAATAACTTGTAAATCAAAACCTAGTAGATTATTACTCATTAAATTAGTAGATTTAAGGGATGTTATCAGATAACTAACAGATTAGGCTTGGATTGCTAGATACATATGTCGGTGTGTTATATATATATAAAATAAATGCATTTATGGACTACTAATTACCAAAAATCGCAGTTCTGTCACTCTACTGTAACAGTTTGAAATGGCCGCCAAAGCACTTCCTGGAACTATCTGAAGTCTACGTGAATCACGTGACAAACAAGCATTTCGATCTTCCGTTGTCACAACTCTCTCTCTATATGGCCAAAGCTGTTCGGACCAATCACATTGTGAGGGCGGGCTTTATACGTTGACGGACAGATCAACAGTAACGTAATCATCCACGTCACCAAAGAGCGCTTGGGTTGAATTAGTTTACAGCAGAGAACGGCTGCCGCTGGAGAATGTGTAGATTCAGCCATCGCGTCTGTTATAGATGTTGACAGCGCATTCATTTTAAAAGAGGAACAGAGAACGGCATTTGTCGAGCAGAAAGATGTTATTGCCGTCCTTCCTACGGGATTCAACATACGTCACTTATTAATGGAGCAGTATCTGACTCGTCAGGTTAAAATCCACCCGTATGCACGTAAAAAACGAATATAAATTGCACGATAAACAATGCGTGCTGTAGAGAGAGGCATCTAGTGTGACAGGGCCGGGGAATAGTCCGCTGAGTGTGTGTGTAAGTGTGGGTTAGGAAGGTCTTCGGTTGCGCTTCGCCCGTCGGGTCGGAGGGAAGCTGATGAACTCGAAGTGTTTGGGCTGGTCTGAGTTGGGGAAGGGAAGAGGGCCTGTGTGGAGGCGTTTGATGAAGTGAACTTCCCGCTGGTTCTCCCTGGTTCTGGAGGCCTTGATGGGTCGACCCTTCCTGCTGAAGGCCACGAACCAGCCTTCGTATCGAGCGTTCTGGAAAGCGGTGTAGTTGTTCTCCAGAACGATCTCTGTGAAGATGCAGTCCCTTCCCCTGCCGTTAGACTGGGAGGAGGAGAGAAGAATCACGGGTTATTGCACAGGACATTAAAGTCATCGTGAAATCAAAATTTTAAATGATTTATCTGTAATTGTTTTAAATTCATGTCATTCAATCAGAATGACTTCTTTTAGCAGCATCTCTCCTCTTCTCTGATGATGAGGGCGGGGCTATAACCTGTCACTCACATGAGATCAGCCAATAGCAGACCACAACCATCCAATCAATTCCCCACAGACAAAATCAAGCCCCGCCCACATTAGCTCTTGTTCCAGAAGCGTTTCACTCGATATACGACACAATAGAGAAGAAAAGACTATCGCAAGTTCCGGCACAAACGACCTTGTAACCAATCAGATCAACGTGTGATCGTCAACCAGTGGATCACTGAGTGAGTGGAGGCGGGGCTCATTTGCATATTCATATGTGTTGAGTTACATTCAAGATATTTCAAGGCATGACGATTTTTTTTAAAGGAAAAAACTTTTAAATATGTAATTTCGGTGATCAAAGATGAGTTTGAAGGGATAAAATGATTGACTACATACCTTAACAGAACTGTCTGAACTTTTCGGATACTTAATTGCATGGTATTTGCAATTAAATGAAAATGTACTAAAAATGACATTATCCAGTAATTTTAAGAAAATTTCAACTAACACTAAATACAACGCAATGCAATGCATAATTCAAAATACAGGTAAAACACCTGGAAAAAACTATATTTATACAGTACGTTGTGCCCTATTTTTACTGACTTTTTTATACAGTGTATATAGTTTAAATTTATATGTAATTCAATTAGTGTTTTTGACATACTTAAATCTGACTTAAGTTCCTCTTTATATGTAACTGCATAATTCTACTCTTTAAAATATGTTTCAAGTGTACTGACAAATGTACTGAGAAGAATTTATGATAACTAAAAGTTAAAGTCATTTGTATTGAAACTTGTATTTAAATATTTTGTAATTGCACTAGTAATGATGAAGATGCAATTTAGTACATTTAAAATAAATTGACTTTAAATAACACATTACAGTTAAAAGTATTTCACATGTGCTTTAGTATGTTAGTAAAACCTTACTTACCAAAATAAGTGCAACTCTTTAGAGCATTATTTCAAATTGTCTTTTCATTTCACATTATTTCAAAGTGCATTTTTACTCAAGTTTAAGGTCCTGTTAGGAAACATTTGCAAGTACAGATTTTTTTATACGCTTATGTACTACAAAGTGCACATTCAATACAATGAAGCGCACTTATTTGTTGGACTTCACACTGACACCTACGGATGAATATGACGTTTATGTTTATTATCTCATTTAAACAGAATGTGACCGCTGGTCCTGGAGAATAAACCAGCTTTTATTATTTAAATGACAGACTTGGTTTCTTAATTCCAAAAGGAATTGAAAGTGCTTTTAACGGCTCGTATCTGATCTAATGTGATCTCCAGCATTGTTCGAGTCCTCGTCTCTCAACACATGCCCGATGCTCTCACTGTCTCCATCTGTCTGTGTCTCATGGCACACTCATGAAGGCATTTTTTCCACTTCCGTGAAGGAAGAAGTGGCTTGACATCTGACTGTGTGTGACAGAAGTTTCCTCCACATGCAAGCCTGGGTGAGTCTCAGGCAAACGCATTTTAACCCACTGGTGCTCTTCTGTCATTTTTTAGTCGAAATTTTTTACATTTTTATTTGTGTTGTTTAAAATTTTATACTTAATTTTAAACTTGGTAAAGGTTTTTGCACTTGCTATGTGAACACACACACAGAAATCATGGATATTATTCTAACAGGTTAAACGTTCCTGAAAAAATTGGCACACTTGTGCTCCTCGCGGTCAAAAACGAGCGCATTGGAAATTAATGAGACGAATTTCATCTAGTGAAAAATGTTCGTACTGCAGCCAAACAAAATATTACTGAAAGCTCATATTGGCTCAAATTTGGAACACAACTTGTTAAGATTTATGGCTTTGATTTTGTTGCAGTTTTAGATTAAAACGTGATTTTGAATATACATATTTCATGTCAAAATTGAAAATAGTATTTTTGTAAATTTTTCATAACTATGCACGTACAATTACTTTTTTTAAGGTCACTTTTTAAAACTTTTTTCACTACAGTAATAATCTGCCAAGTGTCGTCAAGATTTATGACAGTTTGAGTTGGACATTTTATTTGCATTTATAATCCATTTATTTTCACTTTTTGAGCATATAGACCTGTAGAGTCAATATAATTTAGTATAAAAAATCACCTAAAAATACAAAATATTAAATAAAGTGTTTTGTTCTACCCTTATATTTAAAATATTATAAAATATAAAACATTTTCCACATATTTTGATGTTTTAATTGAACTTGTAGGGTCATTAACCTCAGGTCATTTTGGCCCGAAAATCATATAAAAAATAAAATAAAAATAAACATTGTGTGTTCATCAGAGTTGTCGCACTTGAATCACGAATACACACAAAAAGAATTGAATGGATTCGAGGAGTTTTATGGTTGAAATTAAAAAAAGTAACAAATCCTTCCGTCGCGGGTCAATTTGACCCCTTAGGAATGAAGGGAATGGGAGGAATCCTTCAGTACACAATAAAAAAACTAAAAATGCTAAAACTTTCCCAAAGAATGATTTTATAATGTCTACATGTGTCTCTGAATGCTGAAGAACTGACTTTAGGACCCAGCGGAACAGCTCGTTCGCTCCATATAGAGCTATAAGGCCATCAAGTGGCAAGAGTCATCAAATATCATGTCATAGTATTTGTTTTCCACAAGAGGTCGGCAAAGACACCCAATGTAAGATATTTTGAGCTGAATTAAAAAGCGTTATACATGAAATTGTGAGTTTTTAATATGTTGAAACAATGTCAGGAATGTGCTGAAATTACTAAATTACTATTTATTGATTGATCAAATCTAGTAATTTAAAGGAAAATAAAATAAAAACAAACAAAAAATCTCCAAAACAATTTAACTAAAAAAACAGAAAAAATATCAAAATGAAATCAAATAAGCATTCTGGACAAAAATGTTATTGCTTCGGCTCATTTTGACCCGCGAGGGAAAGATTTGTTACAAAGTGCGAAGGAAGGATGAAGGTTAAAAGCAAATATCCCCTCTGGACGTCCCCTTTGCTCACTGTATATCCGAGTGAAACAGCATAGCAAACAAGAACAAATGTGGGCGGGGCTTAATTTTGTCCGTGGGGATTTGATTGGATGGTTGTGGTTTTCTATTGGTCGATCTCATGTTTTAAGTCAATTATCAAAGATCCATTTTTTTGTGAAGTTCAAAAAATGAAACCTGCTTTCCAGAGGAATCTGCAAGCAGGATGATGGACATACGCACCTTGCCCACTAGTTTCCCCCTGCGGTTCATACACAGGTATCTGCCAGTCTCCGCTCCCTTGATCCGAACTCGACTCCCGAAGGTGTCCGTCTCCACATAAAGTCTGGCTGTAATGCAGGACAAGCTTTCACCAAACAAAATACTGCATAGATCCAGCCATCTATCAATATCATATAAATCTATACCCAAATCATAATGAAAACACCAAATTTAGCTCAACAGTTTTGAGCCGTTTTGACTTTTAATCATCCCCAGGATATGAATTCTTGTCAACTAATACCAACCATTACATTTTTACTAGTTAAAATGTTAATTCTTGATATCAGGAATTATTATCCTAGTAAAAAATGGCAATTTTTAATTTCAGATGATTCAATTTCCACTAGTAATTTTTTTTTATTCTTGATATAAACAATGATGTCATCACTCTCAGAAATACAAATACATAAAAGAATTGAAAGAAAAATACATAAAAGAATTACATTTCAACTAGTAATTAGAAAAATGTCTGTAATTGTATTTTCCGCAGTTAAATGTCATCATAGGCTGCCATTCAAATTCAATTGTTGATGTCAATAATTGACTTCTTATAGTTGAAATTCCAATTTAACATATCATAAATAAAAATGTTACTATAACAATCATAATTGTTGATATCAGTTATTATGTGGTTACTTGTGTCAATTTTTTAAATCAAGAATTCGACTGCCGCAAGTGACGATGTTAATTTCTGATATCATGAATGTGATTGTATGAGAGCCATTTTAGATATCTGAAATTACGCTCCTAATTATTGATATCAGAAATATATTTTCAGATATTGGAAATAACAAATGTAACATGTTGAAATACATTTACAGATATCATCAATTAACATTTCAACTAGTGAAAATTGAGTTCTTGATATCAACACTTGAATTTGAATGGCAGCCTGGTGAAAATACACTTACAGATATCAAGAATTATAGTTTTTACTTGTTGAAAATGTATTTATTGATATCAGGAATTTGCATTTCTGCGAGTGATGACTGTTGATATCATTGTGGAAATTGAATCGTTGATATCAAAACCTGCCATTGTTCGAAATGAAATTCCTGATATTAAGAATTAACATTTTAACTAGTAAAAATGTAACTGTTGATATTTGTTGACAAGAATTAATATCCTAGAAATGGTTAAAAAAGTAAAAATGTTTGATGGTCCGAGAATTGGAATTGTGACGTTTATTATTATTTTTAATGTTATTATGAAATACATTTTTGGAAAGAAAGAAAGAAAGAAAGAAATGCCAAGCAGTCACAAAGCATTGGAGTGTGTGTAATGTGTGATGGATAGGTCAATATTTCAGGCATATTAAGTTCAAATGCATAAGTATCATGATGTTCAAGATGACTCTCATAAGTCAAAACAGTCTCATTTCCCTTAGCTGTTTGAAGCAAATTATCACATCCTAATCAACACAAAGGGGAAACGATTAAGCAAAGAAATGTCTTTTGAACTATATCAGCAAGTCCCTTTTCAGCCAATAAAGCAATCAGCCGCGAAACAGCCCTATAATCTGCACCGAAACCCCCCGTGAGTGAATCACCGTGACGCGGATGGATACTTGAGTCGGACTCACCGAAAGCGTTCCCGTCCTCCGCGGTGGCGCTGACTCTGCGGCCCGGGATCTGCACGTGTCTCCCGCTGGTCCTGCTGTACAACTGATACACCCGAACCTGCCGCCGGCTCAGCTGGTCCGTCAGAGAGCCCTGTTCCCTCACATGCTGCTTAAAATTAGGAGAAGGGTGATTCTTCTCCCCCTTTTCGGTGCAAAGGGAAAATAAGATCACATATATGATCTCTCTCTCTATTGCTGGAATAGAAAGCTTATTTCGTTTTTGTAAATGCCAGCAAGAGCACTGTATATCTCGTGCAATTTATACGTAAAAAAATGATTTTACGTGCATATCATACGCAGTTTTCGCATGCGTATGATACGCACTTTATGGCGTGTAATTCTCCACACCACTAATCCTAGCCAAGGGGTTTACAGTGCATGTCATATGCATCAACTTTTTTTTGCGTAGGCCTATATATTGCACGATAAATACCATTCGTAGGCATATACACACTTTCATGAGATCGTGTTGCTATAACCGACTCAAAAGAGTTAGATTTGATTTAGGCTCATCTATTCCAGCTAGGGCCCGGGGCCCACTAGAGGGCCCCAGCAAACTTACAATGATTTCAACTGAGTTACAATAAAGTAATCGATGCTAAAAATCGTTAGACGTGTAAACTAGCTTCATTTGATGTGCCTCACCAAGAACACAGGCTACAGTTATTACAACTTTTGATCGATTTTGAAGCTTGACATAGGCTATAAGCTGGCTTACTATACAAGTATCAAAGTATCAAATTTAAACTAAATGTAATTGACATATCCATGCAGTTTAAATGAAATACTAATGCTTATTAGGCCAGTAAAAACACAAACAAAATAAAATGTAGGCTAATAAACAGCTATTTACCTGCGCGTGCCCCCACACCACGAAGAAGTGAAAAGAGCTACAAAATAAAACAAAGTGAGAAAATGCATTATATAATTAGATAATATATATAATAGCATAATATAAGTAGTTAATAGGCTACATATAATCATTCTATAATGTAAATTAGATTAATGCCTGTATCACATAATGTAGGCAACATAATACACATACAAATACACATAAATAAGTAATTCAATCGTTCTCTTACGTTACTTTCAGTTCAGCAAAGAACGGGTTCTTATCGAACAAATACACATATTGTTACTAGGCTATATATAATGATTGAGTTGCTTTGTATGATTGTTTGGGGATTAAAACACCTTTTCCCCGAAGCACCAAAACAAAACATTTTCTAAAGAACTAAAAAATGAAGTTTCACATTCTAATTATAAAGCATCAAACTGTAAAATGTGCCTCTGCAACATTAATTGTTAAGATTAAAGATGTAAATATCGCCAAATATCAGTCGCCTACTCACATGTACAAGCAGCGCTGATTTATTCCATACATTGTGGAAACGCAAAGTCAAAAGTTTTATCCAGGGCTCTCCAGAATGATAATCCAGCTCGCTGTGATCTCCTGATTAAATGATCAGAGTCAAATCCATATGCCAGTATAAATATAGAAATATATACGCGACTTCAGGAGCGCGAGATCTTCAAAAGCCACTCAGATGCGCGTCTTCGCAAACACACACGCGGATAAATCCCTCTGGGGAAAAAACGATCCACATATAGTCCAGAAGAGTATGGAGTTCCATCATATGTTTGATAGCAATGCGATCATTTGATTGTGAGGGTGCAGAGTGGTCTTGATGTTGCGTTGGCACTGTCACTTGTGCGTCTGGATCATTCACTGCGCCACAGGGATAGACGTCAAGATCCCTCCCTTTTCCCCTTTAGAGACTCATGCACTTTTAAAAATCCCCAAGCCTTGCTGTGTTCTGTTACATGCACACCTGGAGGTGTTTCTAACATCTATGTAAATGAATCAAATCACTAACTTCACCAAGAGACCATGTGACTATCCACCTGGCAAAAAGCAAGCCTCTCATGATGTCTCCCAGTTTCACCCAAACTCCCAGCTAACGGATGATTAATCTCTCCAAAAGAACTGTGATGTATTCAGATCATCCTCTGTATTTAAAGCTTTGAGGTTCTTCAGAAAGGGGTGTGTGTGTTAGGGCCCATCTCAGTGTTGGTCTGTCCGCGGCTCACACCTTTTGCTAACCTGGCGGCTCTAATGAGATAACAATGGTGTCCTTTAATCACAGGCCTCCAGCGGGCTTTTGTTCGCTCCTGCAGAATCCACATCAAGCACTAACGATATAACGTCAACAGGATGCTCGCTTTCCCACGCATAGTTCAGTCGCATCGGGGCAATTAGTGCTGTCTTGCGAGTGTGACCATAGCAGAGCCACTTGGTTCCCTCAAATCAAAATTACTGTGAACTTTTTCCACACCTGGAAGAGTGAAACTCCAGGATTATACGCTCACCGGGATTTTAACAAGTGCAACATGTTCCTGGATCCACCTATTGTTGATCCTGGAACAACATTCCTGTCTTAAACCTAAACGATCCCTAAAATCAGAGGAAAGTATGGGTGAATAACACTGATGATGAAGCACCAAACCCTGATTGTAAACATGATATAAACTGTAACTCAAACATGATTGATTGGAAAGTGGATCTAGGAACATGTTGCACATCGGGAAATCACGTTCACCGGATATATGTAAATCAGTGTTTCTTGGATTTGTTTCAGATGCCAACACAATGCCAAACCCTATATTTAATGTAGAATGTATGTTTGTTGAATTTTTTTGTCTCACAACCTGGCCGTGTTGACATATAATTTGTCAATATGGGTTAACAAATGAAAAATACTGTGAAAATACAAGTTAAATTGGATGCACCAAAATACAACTTTGGGCCACAATATGCTGAAGTATATCTTTTATTGGATGCACACCTTGCATGTCAAAAACAAATTATATGGAAATAATTTTTTTCCCTTTAAAATTCAATGGCCCTAATTTTTTTTGCTGTCCTAGTTGCATATAATGATTTTTATTTATTTTCATAGCTATCTGCAACATGGATCATGAGCCACCACCTTTATTTATAAAAGGTGTATAGAATTTGAGATACTTCTATTTGATTACATCTAGGTCATTTTTTATTCAGTTTATGAATTGTCTCACTTGTTGAATGAATTTAAATTTGTGAACGGTCCCTCTGATGGTGAGGATGGTGACAGACGTGGACGGGACTCTTGGCGTTTATTGCAGTGTTCTCCACCCATCAGTTTGTATTTTGCTAACGACGGACAGAAAGTCAGGAGGGTGTGAATAGTTATTGGCGATAAAGACGAGTGAGACAGGTGTGTGTGTGTGTGTGTGTGTGTGTGTGTGTGTTTTATGTGAATGTAACCGGAGGACTGAATAGCTCAAGTCTAGCAGGAGTCTAAACTCTGATCCACTGATATTTCTATATTTATTTTCAATGTAGTTTAAGAAGGAGAATTAGATTTTCAAAATGTAACTAATTAGAATTTTATTAAAATGTAGTCCTTTTTTTCTGGTGTTGCTTGTTTAAGTTGCTCATGGGCAAGTCCAGACATAACTTTGTTTCTGCTCTAATTTTGGAAGGAGAATTGTAGAATATTTTAAGATACTGAGTATTGGTAGCTGAATACATCATCAAATTAGGCGAAATATTTAATCCAGCTTTTAATGTAGTTTATGTGACTATGTGGTGTTTTTAATAAGCTTTAAGACACACATGTGTAAGTTCATAAGTCGACAGCATTGCTGAGTATTTTCTGCTTAAAACTGCAGTGAACCAAAGACAGTCTCAAAAACACGCTTTGAAATCGCTGGTGTTTCTGACGTCACAAACGACCTTGTAACCAATCAGATCAACGTGTGCTCGTCAACCAGTGGATCTCTGAGCGAGTGAGTGAGTGGAGGCGGGGCTCATTTGCATATTCATAGTACCGTGTATACTAAATGAGGCAAAGGTGTCGAGTTACATTCAAGATATTATTTTTTTTAAGGAAAACATTTTTAAATGTAATTTTGGTGATCAAATATGAGTTTTAAGGGATACAATTATTGACTACAGGGGCACTTTTTAAAAAAACATGCAAGGGGCGGGAAAACATTGTGATTGACAGGCATTCCAATTTTACATAAATCTGTGGGAATGCTTATGAAATATCATCAGTTATGGCAATGTCACAGTACAGTTATGAGAAATTATGTGAATTCCTCGCCTATTAAGAGATATTATTTCATGGGCACCTTTTCTTTCAATTGGAATGAAATCTGATCGATTGATGAATCCAACCATAGAATTTATTTACATGAACGATAAATAAAGTGATCGGGTTGATATGCGTGTTTATGCCAGCATTTACATTACATTGTGCCCAATTCAGTTTTTTTCCTCTCAGGTCGGATATGACACACGAACATGTAAGCAGGAAGAAAGCACATGGATTCCGATATTCTCGGATCAGTTTCAGGCCTCATTCATATGTGGAAATGAATATGATAATCGGATACATGCATTTGCGTGTGCCATGTAAGCGGACAGATCAGATATTCACATCAAAGCGAGTCGTAAATCATTGAAAAAGCGTGGACTCAACCACGATCACATGACTCAATGGAGGACGACGTCTCAACCAATGCTTTCTTGACCTTTAAAGATGCTGTGGAAAGCAAAATCTTACTATCATTTTCATTTGCATCCATTGTAAATCACGCCGTTTTCACTTCCTTTTCTGCCTAAGCTTTTCCGGGTCAATACGTCTACCTTGGGTTGTTTCGCCAGGTGTATAGTGTAAATATAGGATATGAGACACTCTTAAAAGAAGATGCAAGCTGGTCATCAAAAAATATCTGATATAGTAAACAAATCAGAATTGAGCATTGAGACCTGAAGTGTAAATGTGGCCTCAATGTCACAATCTTCAAATCGGATTTGATCTTTTGACAAAACTGTCCAACAGCAACAGCTCGTTCCATTACACCATTTTGACGTCATTGCACGTGCAGATTTTGTTTCAGTTTTCAATCCAATCAAGTGTTTACATGTCCTGTCCAACGGTGCAAACCAACCCCCTACAATCCGGATAACATTCACTCATTCAGATTGACGTGACTTTTTTTATTCAGACTGCACTACTAGTCCAATTACAAGCGGATTATTAGGGTCCATGTAAACGCAGTCAAGGGAAGACAGATGCTTATTAAACTGGGATCTGAACCTTAGAACTGTTTGACGTGCTGTAATTTAAACAGCCACACCCTAAAAGCCTGAACTGAAGACACACAGAGGTGTGGTGTGTGTGTGTGATGGGTAGATTTAGGGGTTGGGTTAGTGTGTGTGTGTGTGTGTGTGTGTGTGTGTGTGTGATGGGTAGGTTTAGGGGTAGGGTTAGTGTGTGTGTGTGTGTGTGTGTGTGTGTGTGTGTGTGTGTGTGTGTGTGATGGGTAGGTTTATGGGTTGGGTTAATGTGTGTGTGTGTGTGTGTGTGTGTGATGGGTAGGTTTAGGGGTAGGGTTAGTGTGTGTGTGTGTGTGTGTGATGGGTAGGTTTATGGGTTGGGTTAGTGTGTGTGTGTGTGTGTGTGTGTGTGATGGGTAGGTTTATGGGTTGGGTTAGTGTGTGTGTGTGTGTGTGTTATGGGTAGGTTTAGGGGTCGGGTTAGTGTGTGTGTGTGATGGGTAGGTTTAGGGGTAAGGTTAGTGTGTGTGGGGGGGGGGGGGGTAAAGTTTGTACAGTATAAAAATCATTACGCCTATGGAGGTTTAGTATAGCTAAACAAGTGTGTGTGTGTGTGTGTGTGTCCGGGTATTCCCTACATTATGGGGACCAAATGTCCCCACAAGCATAGAAATGCAAGTAAATTTTGAACTTGTGGGGACATTTGTTTGGTCCCCATGAGGAAACAAGCTTATAAATCACACAGGATTATATCTTTTGAAAATCTATAATAACTGAATGTTTTCTGTGATGGTTTAGTGTAAGGGGAGAGAATATACAGTTTGTACAGTATAAAAACCATTACGTCTGTGGAATGTCCTCATAAAACGTGTGTGTGTGTGTTCGCAAGTATGTGTGTGTGTGTGTGTGTGTGTGTGTGAATGCCAAGCATCAGAGGGCTTAAGCAGTGGATCTTCTCCCCAGACCGGATTCCTGTCGGCCCAGTGGGATGCCAAGGGTGTCGGCCACGTTTTTCTGGGATCGGGCGGCTCAGAGCAAGAGGGATGTGTGTGTCCTAATGAAACACCACACGTCTAGCACCCCCCACGACCCTCTCACACTTTTCTTCCCTCCCCTGCGAAGTGGCGGTGAGATCCGAGGGCCTGAAACATGATCTTATTGATTCACATCTCAAGCTTTGTGATGGAAATAACCCAACCACAGCCCCATCCCAGAATATACACACGGGTATCCCGTTAAATAAAGACCCGGAGAGTCACAGATGACAAGTGGACGTGAGTGAGATCTTGTTTGGGTTCAGAGCTTCAATGTCAAAGTGCTGACATGTGATGACAGCGCACAGACGTGTTGAGCCATTCATTTCTGTGTCCCGAATGGCCCTGATCCAACATAAGCAGCCTCTAAAATTGACTACTTATAAAACATAACACACTAATCTATTTATTGAGTGATTACTAATTGACAATGCATATGTTGTAAGAACCACATGTTGTTTGGTCATCCTTGTATTTTTAGAGCATGTGGGATTTATAGAGCACTTCATTCTTTACTTACGTTCATGTCATTTCAGGATTCTGTGGAACATGAAAAAGAAGATTCTTCATGCAGATCTTTTCCATGCAATGACAGAGTTGTAAAAAATTAGCAAGATTGGAGACATCGTCACATTTATAGTGATCGCGATTACATTTTTTTAATAATCATGTTTAAAACACGTGCCAAATGTACTCTTTGTATATTTATGTTAGTTTTTTATGGCTTTCAAAAATGTTTATACCATCTTCCAAAAATATGATTTGATCTTAATGATGTCATGTGGTGTAACCGTCAAATAAAAAGTGATAAAACAAATTTTCCTTAGACCTTGAATACTTTTAATTGTATGCATTTTAGTCAATTTTACAAAAACGTTTTAAAATTGTATTTTGTATTTAAATTAATTTTAATGAATTATTAATCCATAAATATCAAGTTTTTGGGAGTTGCACCACATGCCATTTAACTACATGAACTAGCCTTGCTGTCATAAAAAGGTCAAATCATCTGATATTTTAAAATAATTATTGACCTTGACACACAGTGATGAGGGTCTGCAGGGTCTCTATGATAATTTCGATTGCTCCACATGACTTTGGTAGGTAGACAATTTGGTAGACAGGTATTAATAAGCAGAAAATGTCTTTACGATATTTTGAGAGGGATATCGGTGTATCGGTGTTGTTTTAGAAAGATACTAACATGATTAGCATGCTTAACAAGATGCTAACATGAATAGCATGATGCACTATTAACATGTTGCTAACATTATGCTAACACGTTTAATAAGTTGTTCTCATAATGCTGATGACAGTGTCATCATCCCGGAAAGTCAGTGTGGATTTCGGTACTATGGACATGGTGTTTACTGCTAGGCAGATTCAGGAGAAGTGCCGAGAACAACACCTTGATCTTTATATGATCTTTATTGATCTCACGAAAGCCTTCGACTCAGTTCCCCGCACCGGCTCTGGCTTTTAAGGACTGCGACATGGGCATTTCAATCCAGTTCCGTACAGATGGCGGTCTTCAATCTACGCAGGCTTCAGGCTCGTACAAAGACACATGCCGCAATTCTGCATGACCTCCTGTATGATTGCGCACTGCAAAGAAGACAGAAGTCATGTTTGATCCACCGGTAATTACTGCAGGTGAGACAGTGCTGACGGCCATTGACAAATTCTGCTACCTCGGTAGCATTCTCGCAGTGGACTCCGACATCAGTGCCCGCATCGCAAAGGCTAGTTTTGCCTTCGGTCGACTGTCCAAGAGAATATGGGATGAGCACGGCACTCAGCTGGACACAAAAGTGGTCGTACATAAGGCAGTCATCCTCACTGTCTGAGTCCTGGACCATTTATCGCCGGCAGATTACCAAACTTGATCAGTTCCATATGCGTTGTCTCCGTCGTTTTGCACATGTCAAATAAACTGGTGTTGAGGCCTTCCTGCTCGCTGTGCAGTTTCGCTGGTCTGGACATGTTGTACGCATGGCTTTTTTTATGGCAGAGCAGCATGTGCTCCCAAGGAGGGCAACTAAAACGCTACAAGGACGGCCTCAAAGCCAATTTGAAACTATGTAACATGGACCCAAATGCCCTTGAAGAGACGGCTGCAGACAGGACATCATGGCGAGCACAGTGCCATACACTCCTTTGAGTTCAGCCGCATAACTACTGCAGTAGACAAACGAAGAAACAGAAAGCACAATGCCTTAACAACATCTATAACAACATCTAGCCAGTTTGTGTGCGACGCCTGTGGCCGGCCATGTGCGTCAAGGATCGGCCTCTATTCGCATCGTAGGACGCACCAACAACAATCGTGTCGACAGACCGATCATAATGCTAACACATGAAGCATGTTGCTTGATCGTGCTAACACGAGTAGCATGTTGATACCATGTTTTTAACAAGATCATAACATGATTAGCATGTTGCTAGCATGATGATAAACAAGATGCTAACATAATTAGCATTTTTCTAACACAATCATAACATGATTAACATGCTGCTAGCATGATGCTAAGACATTTAACGTTTTGCTAACATGATACTAACATGATTAGCTCTCCTCAATAATCCGCATGATTTGACACCTCATTCACGGGTCTACGACAAACAGTGCGGGACGAGTTACGCCCTGAAGTTTTGTCCAGAAGAATAATAATAAGTATGCAATAGAACAATATTGATGCTTTGCTTCGCAAGCACCACTAATAATAATAATAATAATGATAATAATAATAAGTATGTAAGATGATTGTAGCATGTGTTGCCCGGCAAGCACCCCTAATAATGCAAAACTAGCTGTATATGAATTACAATTATAATCAATACTGTATTGAGCATCAAGTCACTGACCCTAAAATGAACGAATGACCTCAGTTTTGTTTGTCAACAGCATTAGCCTTTAGCTGTGTGTTAGTGTACTGTGGGCTGCAAGTGAAAGGTCGATTGGTGGTCTCCCGAACAGCTTAAACCACATCGTAAAATAAACTGGACCATAAAGAGCAACTGGCTACTCGGTTCTGACGCCACAAAAATAGAGACAAAGCTTCGGGAAGTGGGTGGTCTGCTCTCTATGAAAAAAAAAGTTAGCGTTCTGGTCTCTGTAACACCTGTCCTGATCAACTCTGCGCACTTTGAAAATGCTAGAAAACATTCAGAGAACTGAGACACACGATCAGGAGACCGAACAACAAGAATCCGGAGAGCAGGAGCGGGCGCAGAATGAAGTGTTTAGTGTGGATTAATGGCTAATTATTACACTGTCCGCTGACCCTTAGTTTTACCCCAGCCATTTGCAAGCTGACCATTTGAGCTTGCCAAATTTGACACAGCTGACACAGGCAATAAATTTGAACTAGTTCCACCTCCCCCTTGATCTGCAGCCCCTCACCCTCACAACAAGCACACTTCTTCACATACATGCTGACATGCACTCGGACGTTTAAGAGCGCATCGCACTTTCTGACTAATGATTGGAAATCTGGTGAAACTGAATCAAACTGCGGTTGGATTTGATCATGTGACCATTTCTCTGACAGAGGGTCCAGTCACATGACCACCATTTTGCGCATAAGTTTGGTTACACTTTATTTTGATTGTGAACACTGTTGATGCCAACGGACTCTCATTAGAGTATTAGTAGACTGTTAGGGTTCAGGTTAGTAGAATAAGTTGACATGTAGTTGCGAAGTTACTTATAGTCTGTTGAGGAGCATCAAAATAAAGCAGTTATTAAGCGAACAATCTATTAATACTCTAATGAGAGTTAGTTGACGTGTAGTTGCAAAGTTACTTACAGTCTAAATGGGACCATTAGAATAAAGTCTTACCAAAAGTTCAATCAATCAATATTCTTTCTCTCTTGAATGTTCAGTGTTATGAATAGTTGTGAGACTTGCATTTTATTTTTGTACAACGATCATTTTGCAAGCCATTTTTAAAGACAGGAGTAGTTAGCATAAAGTTATGAATGTATTCTCCACTTTATTTACTATATTTTGATTAATAATTATTATTAAAATAAATCATATTAGCTGGTATGCATTTTTTATAGATAGAATTATAGTAAAAATTATATGTTCTCTCATAACTGCGCAAATATTTATTGTAAATGTTTTTATCTTCATAATTTCCCTACTTTCATGTCAAACTCGTTTTGTTTTATATTCTGAAGAAGTGATTTTTAAATATAGCATATGGATAGTCATATGGACTAATTTTTCAGAGTTTGTCAGTGTAAACCATCTAATTTCCTTTTTGGAAAGCAGAAGCTTGGACATTTTTAATAATATAATTTTACATGCCAGATTCAAAGCACCCCAGTTATATACATTAGTACTCCACTGAATTATGATATGCATGAATTAAAGTATGTTTGTGATGCTCTAAATGTCCACTCGAATGTGGGAATGTCAGTTTGTGCTCCTCAATGAACACCCAGGATCTTTTGCTTCATTTGCCTGAATCACGTCGCTCAGTCTCGGGTCGTGGGTGGTTAAAATATCCGCCTGCTGGACAGTGAGGAGGGGGTGGACAAGCCTTTGTCCAGGAGCTCTCAAACATCTGTGTTATTTTTAAGAGGCAAAATGTCAGCGTGCAGTGAACAGGCGGAAAGATGGACCATGTGTGGCTGAAACCGGGGCCGGTCAAAGCCTTCTCTCTGGACCGGAGTGACCAACAGCAGGAGTGATAGTGACAGTAAAGACTGGGAGAATTCAGGTTGATTGGGACACTTTTTTCAAGTAATATCAATGGCAAAAGTGTCCCAATAACCCTGAATTCACCCCTATATTGCTACATTGCTAACTTTCCCCCCCAAAATAAATACCTTTGGTTGATCAAAGAATCCTGAAAAGGTTTATCCTGGATAACATCATTGATAATAATCATAAATGTTCCTTGAGCAGCAAATCATCATATTATCCTGATTTCTGAAGGGTCATGTGACACTGAAGACTGGAGTAATGATGCTGAAAATACAGCTTTGATCACAGGAATAAATTACAGCTTACTTTATATTCACATAGAAATAAATATTTCACATTATTACTGCTTATACTGTATTTTGATCAAATAAATATAGAACATTAGAGATTTCTTTCAAAAACATTTACAAATATTACTGACCCCAAACGTTTGAAAGGTGGTGTATATATTAGTGCTGTCAAATCGATTTATAATCTAACATAAAGTCTGTAAAAAAAAAAATAATAATATGTGTGTTACACATGTTACATATTGTCACAGTTATGTTCGATTCATTTCTGTTTTCATAAACTTCTATTTTCAGTCACGTGTTCAGTTTCCCGTCACACTTTTGTTGTCATGGTAATTAATTTAATCAGTATATATAGTATGTATATCATTATTTCATTCATTTGGCTTGCACTTAAGTTCCTCCTTTTCCTCTGTTTGATGTCTGGTCACGTTTGCGTTTAGTGTGTTTGCTGCCATCGGTTTCCTGGGAATTATTATTAATGCATCATGTGGAACTTTATTCATCAGTTTTGTCTTCTGTCTGTGCAAACACCCGTGACAGACCTCCACAAATGGATCATACTGCCAACTTTATTGCAGTTGCCCAAAAGGGCTTCGATTTTCTGACTTCCACTGAAAGTTTCTGCCGTCTTGCCATCACCCAGTAGACCTCCCAGACACCACAGGACCGAATGTAGGCGTCATCAAGTGTCTGGAGAGCGTCTGCTCCCGATACTGGTAAAGATGGGCACTGAGAACTGGCTGATTGATTTCACTTCAGATATAACGTCTTCCATCTGGTATTTAGTTCTGAACCTTCGCGGTTGAAACGTTTACAAATAAAACGTTGTAAAAAATTATTCTAGTTTACATGGATACGCGGAAGCGACCAAAAATATGTATTATGAATTTAAGGCCAGACAAGAAATTTGGTGTGGTCAATTTGTATAGAAAGACTATACGCCTGCACAGATATATATATTCAAAAGCGCATACCTATATAGACTAGAAACGTAAAATGTATTTGCACGGCGTCTGCGTTTTCACGGATTCGAGTTTTTGAAGTTTGCGCGGAGATAACACTTTTCAAAAAAATGTCAGCGCTTGCACCTTGGAACCTATTTCAAGGTTTGCGTTCTCGAGCCACCAGTCACTGTTGTTGTGCGAGTGAGCCGCCGGAGCGCGTTAAGGATTTTCTGTTAGAACGGGGTCATGTAAGCGGTTATAACTAAGGTAAGTTAATAACTAATGATCTTTGCAACGGAAGTGAATCAATCAAAACTAGCTTTAGCTGGACCATAACTTAATTCTAGAGATGCTGTAAAGCCAAAACAATCTGTTACTGTAATTTCCTATTATCACTGTAAAACGGCTTTAAAATAATCTATATTGTTATATTGTAAAGCGCTACATAAATGAAGGTGACTTGACTTGTTTAGGGACAGCACTGAAACTGTTTCATCGTCCGGCATGGACTGTGTCTTACCTACTTTGATCCCGTCAGGTTTCCCGCTATCACCATCATCACAGAGCTCAGCCAGTCCTCCAGCCCCGCCTCTCTTCTGGGTACGCCTTGTTGTGACGTTGAGCCTAAGGTTGTGCAACCACCAGCCTCACCCGAGCAAGAGGATCCTGTGGCTCCGCCTCTGATCCCTTGGCTCTATCTCGGCCCGTCAACCTGATGGCTCCGCCTTGGCCCCTCCCACCTTCGGCTCCGCCTTGGCCCCTCCCACCTTCGGCTCCGCCTTGGCCCCTCCCACCTTCGGCTCCGCCTTGGCCCCTCCCACCTTCGGCTCCGCCTGAGACACTCGGCCTTGCGGCTCTACCGGCTGGTCAGTCGTCACACTGCTCCAACCACAGACTTGCGAGCCGTCCGTTACGCTCCGTTCCTCCAGTCCTACGGCTACAGTGGGCTCCTCCGTCCCTTCGGGTACACCTCTACCCCTAATACATATAAACTTTTGTTAGATGCAATCAGAGGCATCGCTAGAGATTTTTGGCCCTATGAAACAATATGAGGTTGGGCCCCTTTACCTCACTCATTCCATTTAGAGCTACAGAAAATACAAGTGAAAAAGGTTGATTTTTGGTCGATTTTGACGTTTTCACAAAAATGAGTTCATTAAGCCTTCGTCTATCAATCCCAAACATCCAAATAGCAATCACAAATCTAAAAGTATCTTTATTTGTACATTTTCTGAGAGGGGTATCTTTTCTTTGTCCATGAAAAACGATCTTGCGCTTACTGACAGATCTGAAGCACCTCAGACAGCGCGCAATCCCGATAAACACTGTCTGTCACTATCTGTTTTGGCGAGTATTCAGGCAAACACTATCTGTTATGTCTTATGTGAAGGTGTAACTGTTGGGGAAAAACATCGGACATGTAACATTATATTAGATCCGTGCAGTACAGCAGGTCTTAATATACAGGTCCTTCTCAAAAAATTCAAAAAAAGTTCATTATTTTCCATAATGTAATGATAAAAATTAAACTTTCATATGTTTTAGATTCATTGCACACCAACTGAAATATTTCAGGTCTTTATTGTTTTAATACTGGTGATTTTGGCATACAGCTCATGAAAACCCAAAATTCCTGTCTCAAAAAATTAGCATATTTCATCTGACCATTAAAGAAGTGTTTTTAATACAAAAAAAGTCAACCTTCAAATAATTATGTTCAGTTATGCACTCAATACTTGGTCGGGAATCCTTTTGCAGAAATGACTGCTTCAATGCGGCGTGGCATGGAGGCAATCAGCCTGTGGCACTGCTGAGGTGTTCTGGAGGCCCAGGATGCTTCGAGAGCGGCCTTAAGCTCATCCAGAGGGTTGGGTCTTGCGTCTCTCAACTTTGTCTTCACAATATCCCACAGATTCTCTATGGGGTTCAGGTCAGGAGAGTTGGCAGGCCAATTGAGCACAGTAATACCATGGTCAGTAAACCATTTACCAGTGGTTTTGGCACTGTGAGCAGGTGCCAGGTCATGCTGAAAAATGAAATCGTCATCTCCATAAAGCTTTTCAGCAGGTGGAAGCATGAAGTGCTCCAAAATCTCCTGATAACTAGCTGCATTGACCCTGCCCTTGATAAAACACAGTGGACCAACACCAGCAGCTGACATGGCA
Source organism: Meda fulgida (assembly GCA_030578275.1). Lineage (NCBI taxonomy): Eukaryota > Metazoa > Chordata > Actinopteri > Cypriniformes > Leuciscidae > Meda > Meda fulgida. The sequence continues at coordinate 3,016,384 of CM060623.1, forward strand.
CCCCAGACCATCACTGACTGTGGGTACTTGACACTGGACTTCAGGCATTTTGGCATTTCCTTCTCCCCAGTCTTCCTCCAGACTCTGGCACCTTGATTTCCGAATGATATGCAACCACTGAGCAACAGTCCAGTGCTGCTTCTCTGTAGCCCAGGTCAGGCGCTTCTGCCGCTGTTTCTGGTTCAAAAGTGGCTTGACCTGGGGAATGCGGCACCTGTAGGCCATTTCCTGCACACGCCTGTGCACGGTGGCTCTGGATGTTTCTACTCCAGACTCAGTCCACTGCTTCCGCAGGTCCCCCAAGGTCTGGAATCGGTCCTTCTCCGCAATCTTCCTCAGGGTCCGGTCACCTCTTCTCGTTGTGCAGCGTTTTTTTGCCACATTTTTTCCTTCCCACAGACTTCCCACTGAGGTGCCTTGATACAGCACTCTGGGAACAGCCTATTTGTTCAGAAATGTCTTTCTGTGTCTCACCCTCTTGCTTGAGGGTGTCAATGATGGCCTTCTGGACATCAGTCAGGTCGGCAGTCTTACCCATGATTGCGGTTTTGATTAATGAAACAGGCTGAGAGTTTTTAAAAGCCTCAGGAATCTTTTGCAGGTGTTTAGAGTTAATTAGTTGATTCCGATGATTAGGTTAATAGCTTGTTTAGAGAACCTTTTCATGATATGCTATTTTTTTTTAGACAGGAATTTGGGGTTTTCATGAGCTGTATGCCAAAATTATCAGTATTAAAACAATAAAAGACCTGAAATATTTCAGTTGATGTGCAATGAATCTAAAACATATGAAAGTTTAATTTTTATCATTACATTATGGAAAATAATGAACTTCATCACAATATGCTAATTTTTTTAGAAGGACCTGTATAGGCTGTCTGTTTCAATAATGTTAAGCAAACAATTGTGGTATCATGGAAAAAAAGTTGAATATATATTTTTTCCTATATATGTGTAGGAAATATTTGGTTTTGACTTGGAGTGTGCCAAATTTGGTGTTATTACCAGGGATTTTAAGGTATGGTTTTTAAGTGATTTTGTTTTGGAAACTTCAAAAAACTTTAACTCGATTTTTCTCAAAATTGACTTATAAACTAATATTGAAAATACTAAACAAATTTTTTAAAAATGTGCTCATTGCAACTCATTTTTCCAGCACGGGCATATAAATATATAAAATGTTGTTAGATGCAATTAATCGAGATGTGACGTGACCTCTGTGTCCCAATGGAGACATGCAACCGTTATATCACTAGTCTAGCCTGCGGTCTCAGAGTCTCGTCAGCGGTCATATTGAGGACTCATGTTGTCGTCAGCCAACACAAACACTTCATCACATTCATATCACACATACGGACAGACACTCACAAACCCACAGCTCAACACTTCTCTCCATTAACAGTTCTATTCCGCTCTATAGAGCCACTTAAAGTTCCTGATTCTGTGCTTTTGAAGAGTGCTAGTACATTTACTCCAAGGGAGTCCATTTCTTTCTTCAGCCAGAAGCAAGTGGACCTACAGCTGTATCTTTCATCTGGTAAAATTAGCCTGTGAAGCATCTCATCATATTGCACACACATTAACACATTAGCTACTGATCCAGCAGGAGAACATGCCATATATAACCCCAAAAATGTATAGAGAACGTAAGCAGTGCTTTAAAGCAAGAAAGATAAACGGGACTCAAATCGACATGGTTGACGATCAGTAATGATTTGCAAAGAATTTTTGCAGGCTTTGTTTTTAATATGCTACCTCAGATAATTCAGCATGTTGAGGAGAAACTTTTACTTTTCTAAATCATACATACATGTTTTAACCTGGCGGACCCATTGATCCCATTGATTTACACTGACGGTCCCAACTCTAGAGACCAAAGCATAGTGCCAGTAAGCATTCACTTACACTTTGGCAACCACCCCCAAACCCCTAGCAACCACACAGCAACACACTAAAAATCACTTACAACATCTTAGCAACCACATTGAAATACCCTAGTAACCATCCTGAAAACATTAGAAACTGATAATCATACATTAAAAAACACTCTCAGGAAAATGCATAGCAACACTTTGGAACCACCCACAACACTCACCTTAGAGAACACCTTAGCAACCGCATTGAAATGGAATTTTAACCATCCTGAGCACCTTAGAAACTGATGGCCACAGGTTAAAAAACACCTAGCAACTGCATAGCAACACCTTGGCAACCTCCCAAACCACACCCTAGCAAATGCATGGCAACACACTAAAAATCACTTTGACCACCTTAGCAACTACATTGAAATTCCATAGTAACCATCCTGAGCACCTTAGAAACTGATACCCACACATTAGAAAAAACACTAAAATCAACTTAGAAACTACATAGCAACACATTGGAAACCACCCACAACTCCCTAGTAACCGCACAGCACCACACTGAAAATCGCTTCAAACACATTAGCAACCACATGCTATGGTAACCATGATGCACACCTTAGAAACTGTCAGCTAAAACAACACTCAGAACACCTTAACAACTACTTCATCAGTGCCTTGGCAACCACCCACAACACTCTAGCAAACACATAGCAACACACTTAAATACCTTAGCAACCACATTGAAATATGCAAGTAACCATCCTGAGCACCTTAGAAGCTGAGAGCCACATGTTAAAAAAACCCTTAGCAACTGCATAGCAACACCTTAGCAACCACTCACAACACCCTAGTAATGTATAAACACACTGAAAATAGCTTCAAACACATTAGCATTAGAGTGAGATCCCATAGTAAACATCCTGAGCACTTTAGAAACTGATGGCCTCATGTTAAAAACACCTTAGCAACTGCATAGCAACACCTTAGCAACAACCCAAAACACCCTAGTAATTAAGCATAGCGTCAGTTCTGGCCGGTCATGTTAGTCATGCTCGTATCAGCTGACTCTCAGCTGATACACGTCTACCTATAGGAATACGACACCTATCACTGTATACATATATAAGCTACTTCAGTATTATTATCAACAGCTATCGGGTTTCTCAGGAGCTGATTACCCTCCACCATCCCCAGCTCCTCCTCTCGTAAGTCAGTATGGCATTCTGATTCCTCTTGAATCAGAATAAATTCTCAAATTATGTTGTACATTAATGTTCGTTCTGTTTTGTTTAGCCTAAGGGGGGTTATTGCTGCTCTTCCTTGATCTTATCCATGCTAGACTGCATGAACGCGCAGGGAGTTCTTGCCCTGAACAGAACCATACCGCCAATCCAAACTGTTTGCTAATTGTCAATCATATCTGACGATAGTGATCATGACAGAAATAGCGTCAAACACATAATGAACCACATTGAGATGCCATGGTAACCAACCTGAGCACATTAGAAATTGATATACGCATGTTAAAAAACACCTAAGAAACTCCATAGCAACACCTTAGCAACCATCACAACACCCTAATAATGTATAGAAACACATTGAAAATAGCGTCAAACATTAACAACCAGATTGAAACACCATAGTAACCATCCTGAGCACTTTAGAAACAAATGGCCACATGTTAACAAACACCTTAGCAACTGCATAGCAACATCTTGGCAACCACCCACAATCACCCAGGCAAGAGCCTCGGGCTTGTGTATCGAGGGCAGCTGTCTGTCTAGCCTTTGACTCTGTCTCCGTCTGATCTCTCTGTAGTTCACACCTGATCCCAAACCACTGCACTTCACACAGGAATTTTCCATTTTCTATTTTCTCTTACAGCTCGTCCAGCCCCTTCTTCCACCCCCAACGGCCCCTACAGCTGCCACAAAGACAAATGTGTTCACTCTCTCTAACAAACCACCAGAACACACCAGCCCTTCATTTAAAAAAGCAGCATATATACATTTAGGAGGTTCTTCCAAATAATAGTAGAATAGAGATATTTATTTTTTGCTGATTGTTCAGGTGATTTTTGATAGCGAAGTATCTTGTCCTGAGAGGTCCTTTAGCGTGGGAATTGTGTGGTTTTATTCGGGTCATTCAGCATGCCCTCTTACCTGTCCCCGACCCCTGAACTCCCCGTCAATCTCTCTTCACCTTCCTTTTCTCTCATTCCTTCTTCCTTTACCTCCACAATCTAAAGCCGCATCTCTCACTGCAATGACCTCTCAATCACACCTGCTTTTTTTGTGCGATGTTGCGTTACTCACATATGAAATCAGGTTTCCCCAATTGAAAAAAAAAAATTAGATAAGGATTTATTGGAAATGTATCTTTTCTCTTATTGGAATCAAAATGTGCATCCAACACAATAGGATCATTTAATAGGATCAAATTCACTGAGAAATGAAATTCGGAAAAAATATTACTATCTAATAAGAATATTAAATCTTATAATAGACATTTTAAAACTGGTTGTTTTACATTTTAATAGTTTTACACTTTTACAAAAATAGAAATTTTCAAAGTCAGATCAAATGAGTCAAGAAAGAAATGATAAAAAAAACTGTTTTTATCTCTCATGCTGGAAAAGAAAAGTCAACTCAAGTGCATTGCAAAACAGTATTGCACACAGTGGCTAAATTTGGAATAGCATACCAGCACACCAATCATACTATTTCTGACATATATTAAATGACATACATAATTCAGCCACTGTGTGCAATACTGCCCTTTGTTGTGTACAAATCTAGTAGGTCAGTTCATGCAAACAGAGAATTCACATACTCTGATACTGTCCTGATCACCAGCTGGAGTGCCCTTGAGAGCCACCAGGGGGCAACCCATCATAGACTGTTGTCATTCGCTGACCCCTTACACATTACGTTGTATCTATATTTCACATACAGTGCCTGTGGGCAGGAGGAGACCACTGGCTTTTGGATGTGGTATCCGTCAAAAATAGCCTAGGCGCTTATCTTTAGCGGCGCAGAGACGTAATTATTTCCCATAATCCATTGCCTGGACTAATCAGCACTCATTGCTTTCAGCTGTGTCTCATTTACCTTGTTTGTTCACTCTATATAAGCCTGGTCAGTTCTGCCATTCCTTGCGAAGTCTTGTATGTGTCTGTACTAGCCTGGTTAAAACCAGACCCTTCTCAGTCGTAACTGAGTTAGGGTCTGGGGAAGGATCATTGACAGCTCATTTCCAAAGGGGCGTCACCAACGGACGTCGCTAAAATGCCTCTGGGCGCAATTGGATAGTCCTAAAACCAATCAGATCGATCATCATCTTGTAAAGTCCGCCTCAACGTTTGTGATTGGTGCCCCGATTTGGAAAGATTGGAAATGAGCTTGAATGGGCTCTTCGCAAGGCTAACTTGCAGAGCAAATCTAAATTTGCCGGAAGTTCATCTGGGTTTTCCCAGGCTATGTCTTTACTGCATTTCTGAGCATTCTCCCTGGTTTCATGTCTCTTGTTTTTTTTGGATTCTCTGCTGGTTGCCCTGGATTTGTCTGTTCTGCCCCTGCCCTGGACTCTGTTATTGTTTGGACTGTTTGCCTGTGTTTTGACCTTTGCCTGTTTGTGTGGATTGCGACTGTGGATTACCCTTCTAATAAATAATGCGTTCGGATCCTCAACCTTTGTGTCTCAGAGCAGTTTCATGACAGAAGGATGCCGCAGTTCAACTCAACCGTTTGCGGCAAGGTAACAGATCACTCGAGGACCACACCCGAGATTTTCTAGACCTTAAGTATCTCACAGACTTTCCTTATTTTGCCCTTATTAACATTTATTGTTATGGACTCAATGATTGCTACCAATCCCAACTCATCAGTGATGGTCCTCGAGGATCACTGGTTGAGTTTTTGGACTATGCACTGTTATTGAGTGGGTCCTCCAACATAGTTGGGGAAGTAGAGAAGGACGCTTTTTTGGGGGGGGCAAGACACACCAAGCTCTGAGGCTTGGTCCATCACGGTCACCAGCATGTCCTGTTATAATGGTCGCTAGTCCTTTTTGCTCCTTCCTGTCCTGTGCTTCACAACATGGCCGCCACATCATAGCTAAGGGGGTAATCCATCAGCCGGAAGTTGAAGCCTCGCGGGAGCCGCCATTGTAGCAGAACTTCACCTGCTGTTAGCATTCCATTGACTCCCATTAATTTTGGCGTCACTTTGACAGCGAATAACTTTACATCTGAGGCGTCCAAAGATAATTAATTTGTCCATTATTTATTTCTAAAGAAACACGACAATGTATAAAAGTCTCCATTACTTTGTATCTTAAGTTATGGCCCCGTAGAAGCCGTTTTTGCAAAAAATAGGCTTACGATTGCATCATAACCACGCGACTTTCTGTCGCACAATAGAGACATTACCGTATAGAGAGGAGGAGAAGCTCTCAGGCAATCTTTTACTGTCTATGAGGCAATCGGGGGGAAATTGAGGCATGAAATCAAGGGAGAAGCCCATAGATAGAGAGTCCATAAAAGCAACGGGACAAAATATTTCAACAATATTTTGATGAATTTTTCAAGATTGTGATTCAGATTTGTCTTTCTTGCCACAGCTACTAGAAGATTTACAACTGTCAGACTGTCGTCACGCTCAGTTTGAGCCTGCACAGTCGCTCAGCCATCAGACAGGAAGTTAAATAGTCGGGCTTCAGTCTTCTCCGTTGAAATCAATTGGGTCGCTGTGTTCATTTATTTTACTGTCTATGATCATAGCCTGTGCACAACATGGCCGCCATGCCAGAGCCCGACATGAATGCATAGGTCGTACATGAACTTCCTGTCTGCCTTGAAGCGAACACAGAGGTCGTCATTGAACTTCCTGTCTGCCTCGGTGCGAACGCAAAGGTCGTACATGAACTTCCTGTTTGCTTCTGCGAACACAAAGGTCGTACATGAACTTCCTGTCTGCCTCAAAGCGAATGCAGAGGTCATACCTGAACTTACTGTCTTCTTCGATGAGAACACAGAGGTCGTACCTGAACTTCCTGTCTGCCTCGAGGCGAACGCAGAGGTCGTCATTGAACTTCCTTTCTGCCTTGAAGCGAACGCAGAGGTCGTCATTAAACTTCCTGTCTGCCTCGAAGCGAATGCAGAGGTTGTACCTGAACTTCCTGTCTGCATCGAAGCGAACGCAGAGGTCGTACCTGAACTTCCTGTCTGCCCTGAAGCGAATGCAGAGGTTGTACAACTTCCAGTCTGCCTTGAAGCGAATGCAGAGGTCGCACAACTTACTGTCTGCCTCGAAACGACCGTAGAGGTCGTCATTGAACTTCCTGTCTGCCTCGAAGCGAATGCAGAGGTCGTACCTGAACTTCCTGTCTTCCTCGAGGCAAACGCAGAGGTCGTACCTGAACTTCCTGTCTGCCTCGATGCAAACCCTGAGGTTGTACCTGAACTTCCTGTCTGCCTCGATGAGAACGCAGAGGTCGTACCTGAACTTCCTGTCTGCCTCGATTCAAACGCAGAGGTCGTACCTGAACTTCCTGTCTGCCTCGATGCGAACGCAGAGGTCGTCATTGAACTTCCTGTCTGTGTCGATGCAAATGCAGAGGTCGTACCTGAACTTCCTGTCTGCCTTGATGCGAACGCAGAGGTCGTCATTGAACTTCCTGTCTGCCTCGATGAGAACGCAGAGGTCGTACTTGAATTTCCTGTCTGCCTCGAAGCGAACGCAGAGGTTGTCATTGAACTTCCTGTCTGCCTCGATGAGAACGCAGAGGTCGTACTTGAATTTCCTGTCTGCCTCGAAGCGAACGCAGAGGTTGTCATTGAACTTCCTTTTTTGCCTCGATGCGAACGCAGAGGTCGTCATTGAACTTCCAGTCTGCGTCGATGCAAACACAGAGGTCGTACCTGAACTTCCTGTCTGCCTCGATGCGAACGCAGAGGTCGTACTTGAATTTCCTGTCTGCCTCGAAGCGAACGCAGAGGTTGTCATTGAACTTCCTGTCTGCCTCAAAGCGAACGCAGAGGTTGTCATTGAACTTCCTGTCTGCCTCGATGCGAACACAGAGGTCGTACCTGAACTTCCTGTCTGCCTCGATGCGAACACAGAGGTCGTCACTGAACTTCCTGTCTGCCTCGATGCGAACCCTGAGGTTATACCTGAACTTCCTGTCTGCCTCGATGCGAACACAGAGGTCGTACCTGAACTTCCTGTCTGCCTCGATGCGAACACAGAGGTCGTCACTGAACTTCCTGTCTGCCTCGATGCGAACCCTGAGGTATACCTGAACTTCCTGTCTGCCTCGATGCGAACACAGAGGTCGTACCTGAACTTCCTGTCTGCCTCGATGCGAACGCAGAGGTCGTCACTGAACTTCCTGTCTGCCTCGATGCAAACCCTTAGGTTGTACCTGAACTTCCTGTCTGCCTCGATGCGAACGCAGAGGTTGTACCTGAACTTCCTGTCTGCCTCGATGCGAACGCAGAGGTTGTACCTGAACTTCCTGTGTGCCTCGATGCGAACGCAATGGTTGTACCTGAACTTCCTGTCTGTCTCGATGCGAACGCAGAGGTTGTACCTGAACTGCCTCGATGCGAACGCAGAGGTTGTACCTGAACTTCCTGTCTGCCTCGATTCGAACGCAGAGGTTGTACCTGAACTGCCTCGATGCGAACGCAGAGGTTGTACTTGAACTCCCTGTCTGCCTCGATGCGAACGCAGAGGTCGTACCTGAACTTCCTGTCTGCCTCGATGCGAATGCAGAGGTCGTCATTGAACTTCCTGTCTGTCACGATCACCAGCCCTTGAGAGCCACAAGGGGGATCTTCATCACAGAATATTGTCATTCTTTTACGGACTTAATTCCCCATAATTACACTAATTTTGACCCTCCCAGCCCAGCTTAAATCACAGAGCTAATAAAGACATCAAATGCGTCCTCCTGCCATCTTGACCCCGGCCCCCTACTTGCCTTTCTTAAAAAGTGTAATTCTGTTATTTCATTGCCCATTTAATTTCTCATCTCCCCAAATATTTAGTACTGGTTTTGTTCCTCGAGAATTAAAAAACTGCGGTGGTCACCCCTACCTTAAAGAAACCTGGTCTTGACCCTTCATACATGGCTAATTATAGACCTATTTCACATCTTCCGTTTCTCTCAAAGCTACTTGAGAAAGTGGTCGCTGCTCAACTTCACAACTATTTGTAATCACACAATCGTTATGAATGCTTCCAGTCAGGTTTTCGCACTCTTCACAGCACTGACTCAGCGGTAGATAAGGACCTTCTCATGGCTGTTGATTTGGGATTCATCTGCACTTTAATTCTCCTTGACATCTACACTACATTTAATACTATTCTCACAATATTCTCATCTCACGACTTCTCACTCTTGGTATATCTGGAACGGTTCTGGTCATGGTTCATCTCCTATTTGTCTGACCATCAACATTACATTTTTATCCACCAGGCTAAGTCCACTTACTCCACCACTGCCCCATCACATACGGTGTAGCCCATGGTTCTGTTCTTGGGCCTTTACTTTTCGTTATCTACATGATTCCTTTAGGTCACATTATCCATCATCATGGCTTTAATGTTCATTTATATGCAGATGATACCCAGCTCTACATTCATTTCAAACGCACTGCTCTTTTCCCCACCACCTCCATTTCAGCTTGTATTGAAATAAATACACTGAACAAAATTATAAATAAGGGTGGCCTTTTATTGTGGCCAGCCTAAGGCACACCTGTGCAATAATCATGCTGTCTAGTCAGCATCTTGATATGCCACAACTGTGAGTGGATCAGTGGCGGTTTCTTTAAGACTGCAAGGGAAGCTCAGCTTCCCCAATAACGTAAAAAAATTAATGGTCAAATGTGTACTATTGTGTTAACATTTTATTGACTAAAAATGCGTTAGAACACGTTAATTTCGAAGGGGGAGTTCGTTCAGAATCAGCTACATATAGCAGGTCAGCTGACTCGATCTCCTTCTCATTCATTCTTGTAGCGTCAGTGCATTTCCCTGTTGAAGCCGAGCGTCCATTGACTTCAGTGGGGCTTTGAAACAGTTTTTCTCAGTGCTTCGAAACTAGACGTTCATTGGATAAATGCTGTGATTATGTCCCGCCCACGGACGCTCAGTGTCTCTGAGGTGTAATGAGGAGTGGGCTGGCCCCGGAATCCGGGCTTCCGCGTGATGATTGGAGGGTATTTTGATTGACTGCGATTTAGGACTATTAAAAAGTCAGTCAGTCCCGTCGCAGATTTTTCAAGTGTAGTCGATAGACAAACTACTGCCTCCGCCTATGGCTTGGTATTTGCTTTGCTTACAGTTCACACAATTATACATCACATTCCTTCCGTAGTTCAATTTATACTAATACCCACATTTCCTCCCGAGTTTATTACCTTGTTTTTAGATCGTTTTGTTCATTCATTCCATAGGGAACTAGCCAGCTAGCAAACTGCATGACAGACAGTGCTAATATTGTCGACCTGATTTCAATTTATTTATCTTTCAGCAACCAAAAAAAAAACTATAATAAAATATATTATTTGTAAATGAATTAAGAAAACGGTTTATGCACACACACACACACACACACACACACACACATATATACACATATACACACAAATACATACATACATACATACATACTAACATGGATGTACATATAAAACATAGATTATGATGTATATTTTATAAATGAAATAATGAAAATGAGCTTCCCCTCTTCGAAAGACCAGCAGCCGCCACTGGAGTGGATGGATTATCTCGGCAAAGGAGAAGTGCTCACTAACACAGATGTAGACAGATTTGTGAACAATAATTGAAAGAAATAGGACTTTTGTGTACATAGAAAAGGTTTAAGTTTAAAGACAAAAGTGTTGCATTTATGATTTTTTTCAGTGTAAACTAAACATTAATAAAACAAATCTACTTCTGGTTGGTCCTCCTCAATTTACATCCCGTCTCAGTATTGACAATATTGATATTGCTGGCTTTCTTGTTCAACCTTCCACCACTGTTAAAATTTTTGATTCTTCTCGTTCTTTCTCCTCTCATATCCCATCACTAAATAAATCTGGCTTTTTTCACCTCTGGAATATTGTTCGTTTACGTTCGTTCTTAAATATCAATGATGCTGAGACCCTGGTTCATGCTTTCATTACATCACGCAATATAATATGAATAAAATAAAAGACAGAGTAAGTGTACTTGGTTCACTTTCATGACTATGTTTCTTAACACGCTTACTAATATCAAATTAAAACGTTTTACTTTAAAGGACATTTGAAATCATTATGTTTCAATAATCTTTTGTAGTGCTTTAAAGAAGTACACTTATTTTGATCTGCTAACTAACATACTAAAACATGTATAGTTCTTGATTATAATTTGAACTGTGAGTTATGTGATTTGACATTTAAATGTACTAAATTCCATCTTCATCATTATAAATTTGTAATTACAAATATATTTAAACACATGACATAAAAGTTTCAATGGAAATTCAGCAGTACACATTAACCATATTTCAAAGACAATATAATTAATTATGAAATTAATATAAAGATGGAGCTTACTTAAGTGGGTCAAAAAAGCACTCTTAAGTTCAACTAATTGCATTTAATATTATACAGGTCCTTCTCAAAAAATTAGCATATTGTGATATCAACTGAAATATTTCAGGTCTTTCATTGTTTTAATACTGATGATTTTGGCATACAGCTCATGAAAACCCAAAATTCCTGTCTCAAAAAAAAGCATATTTCATCCGACCAATAAAAGAAGTGTTCCCTATCGGTCAGTCACTACAACGTAGGTCATGACTGACCAATAGGAATCTCGCTAGAGAGGCCAATCTACTTCGAGTGAAACTAAAACAGCCAATGCACATTGGCGTGCAATCATTTGCATCAGCTGCGGCCTCAGCGCGGGTATTTAACGAGCAGCTGAGCGATTGCACAGTTAGCTTTTTGCTTCGGAGCCAACACTTCGATGCCTCTACTACGTGGAAAACTTTACAGGCCTCTTGACTCTCTCTTTCTGGTGCTGGGCGCGACAGCACGGCAGCGTGAGCAGCTCCTCTTAAAGAGCAAAAAAAAAGCTGTTTTAACGGCTGGTAAGATCTCCCAGCGCACAGTCGGGTGCACATCCCCTGTGATCGCTGAGGCTGCTCCCCTGCGTGCTTCAGCACCAGTGAGAGTAGTTCCTAAAAGAGCAAACACAGATAGTTCGCGTCTTTTTCAAGATGACGTTCTATCTGTGTGTTTCTGGATGCGGTCGTTACCTGGGATCGCGGGATGGTCACGATCGCTGCCTTGTGTGTCTGGGCCTCGAACACGCACAGGCAGCGTTCGTGGATGAGTCATGTACCCATTGTGGGAAGATGACCATCTCGGAGCTGAGGTCGAGACTCTCGTTCCTGCAAAGGGGCGGAGTCCCCGTGCCTGCACCTCGGTCCAACCCCCCTTCGCGGGTTGCTTCCGGCAGTGACATGGGTGACTGAGGATTACAGTGAGCGCGCTTCCTTCGGGGAACCAACCCCCTAGGAACCCCACTCCTCTCATGCTCCGCACCAGTTCAGCTGCCAACGGAACGCGCCGGACCATCCTCGAGATGTGTACCGGTCGTTTCGTTCGGCGCTCCCCGCGACGACCAGATGGCGATCGCTGCATCGGAGGGTGGGTCAGACCGCTCCGCCGACCTCCTTCGGGTGTGCCAGCGGTGCCCCGAGTCGGACTCTGAGATGATGGCCATGCTTTCCCGGGCCGCCAACAGGATCGGCTCGTGTGGAACCCTCCACCGAGTCCCGAGCCCTCGAGGGCTGGATGATTGGGTATCTCGGGGTGGGCGCGCGCTAGTCCCCTTTCTTCCCGGAGGTGCATGAGGAGCTCACGGGGACGTGGACGCCACCTTCACTGCCAGAAACCGTTCCGGTGGCTCCTCCTCCCTCACCACCCTTGATGGCAGGGCAGCTAAGGGGATACACGCGTATCCCGCCAGTGGAAGGGCCGTTGCTATCCAACTGTGCCCTAACTCCACTTGGCGTGGAGAACCGTGTCTTCCTTCGCGCGCCTGTAAGTACTCGTCGGACTTAAACCGGCAAGGCTTACAAGGCCTGCGGGGAAGCTGCCTCTGCCATACACGCTATGGCGTGGTTGCAGGTTCATCAGGCTAAAGCACTGAAGGACCTGCACGAGGGTGTCACGACCTGCAAGTTCTCCAAGAACTTTGTACCGTGACGGACCTCGCGCTTCGTGCGACGAAGGTTACCCGCGCGGTCTGTGGGTCATGCGATGTCCACTTTGGTGTCCAGGAACGCCATCTCTGGCTGTGTCTGGCCGACATCCGGGAGACCGACAAGCTCAGGTTTCTTAACTCCCCCGTGTCCCAGACCGGCCTCTTCGGCGTCGCGGTCGAGAACTTTCCCCAGCAGTTCTCGGCTGTACAGAAGCAGACTGAGGCCATCAGACACATCCTGCGCGGCGGTCAGCTGCTGCCTCCAACCCACCGCCTACGGCTGCTCAGTCTGCTCGTCGGCGAGGGCGTCCTCCTGCGTCTGCCCCTGCTCCCGCGCTGCAGCAGCAGCCTCCCACCTAAGCGGCGCCGTGGAGCCAGTCGCAGGCAGGGCGCCCCACCCAAAGCCAAGGGTAAGCGGCCCTAGGACGGGCGACCCGGAGATGGAAGGGACTGCTCTCCAGGAGACGGTGACCGCATCGCTCCCTCCCCCGGAAGAGGGCCGGGTGGAAAATCGTTTGTTTCCTTTTGTGTTGTGTTCCGCCGCTGGCCTTAAAACCAGCGGTACCCAAATTTTCAATAAAAGAGCAGTTTCTACCATCTCTGGGTCCGAAGGGGACCCGGAGAGCAGTGGGGGGGACAGAATCCTCACCACTCTCATCCGCCTCCTCTATCTCCAGTGAGCAGCAGTGTGCAGTTCGAGAACGCCACCGAGCCGCCTCCTGCACCTCCTGCCCTGTGGAACCAGGTAAGTGCTGCACAGCGCACACAGACCCCGCTACGGGCCGCCTCCCAGAGAGAGCCCCCCGAGCCGCGTCCCTGTGGTTCCACCTCGCTGCCCTACTCTGGGTACGCCTGCGGTCCCTTTGGTCCCGCTTGCACGGTCTCTGAGAGCCTGGTTAGCGCTCCCCAGTCCGTCCGCTGGCTCATTCGGATCATCAGGCTCGGCTATGCGATTCAGTTCACCCGGCGTCCCCCCAAGTTTCGGGCCATCCACTCCACTACAGTGAGAGCCAGCCGATGCCCATGTCTTGCGTGCGGAGATCGCAGTCCTGCTGGCGAAGGACGCGATAGAGCCGGTCCCTCCAGCCGATATGAGGTCAGGGCACTACAGTCCCTACTTCATTGTACCCAAGAAAGGTGGTGGGTTACGACCGATCTTGGATCTGCGAGTTTTGAATCGGAGCCTCCACAAGCTACCGTTCAAAATGCTCACGCAGAGACGCATTTTCGAATGCATCCGTCCCAAGATTGGTTTGCAGCGATCGACCTGAAGGACGCGTACTTTCATGTCTCGATTCTTCCTCGACACAGCCTTTCCTGCGCTTTGCGTTCGAGGGTCGAGCATATCAGTACAAGTCCTACCCTTCGGGCTGTCCCTGTCCCCCCGTGTCTTCACGAAAGTCTCGAGGGGGCCCTTGTTCCCATGAGAGAACAGGGCGTTCGCATCCTCAACTATCTCGACGACTGGCTCATACTAGCACACTCTCGAGATCAGCTATGTGAACACAGGGGACCTCGTGCTCAGGCACCTCAGCCAGTTGGGTCTTCAGGTCAACTGGGAAAAGAGCAAACTCTCCCCTGTGCAGAGGATCTCTTTTCTCGTATGGAGTTGGATTCGGTCGCTCAGACAGCGCGCCTCACAGAGCAGCATGCTCAGTCGGTGCTGAACTGCTTGAACACGTTCAAAGGGCAGGACGGCGGTCCCACTGAAATTTTTTCAGAGGCTCCTGGGGGATATGGCAGCAGCAGCAGCGGTAACCCCGCTCGGCTTGCTTCATATGAGACCGCTTCAGCACTGGCTTCACGGCCGAGTCCCGAGATGGGCGTGGCATCACGGCACTCACCGGGTGGCAATCACACCGGCCTGCCGTCAGACCTTCAGCCCGTGGTCAGACCTTTCGTTCCTTCGGGCAGGAGTCCCCTTGGAACAGGTCTCCAGGCATGCTGTGGTATTCACAGATGCCTCTGCCACCGGCTGGGGTGCCACGTACAACGGGCATGCAGTGTCAGGGGTGTGGACGGCTCCCCAACTGCATTGGCACATCAATTGCCTCGAGTTGCTAGCAGTACATCTCGCTCTGAGCCGCTTGAAAAGGCCGCTACGGGGCAGGGACGTACTGGTCCGCACGGACAACACTGCGACCGTTGCGTACATCAACCGACAAGGTGGTCTACGCTCCCGTCGCATGTCGCAACTCGCCCGCCATCTCCTCCTCTGGAGTCAGAAGCATCTGAGGTCGCTTCGAGCCATGTATGTCCCCGGTGCTCAACCGTGTGGCCGACGAGCTATCACGAGCTGTGCTTCCGGGAGAGTGGCGACGCCACCCCCAGGTGGTTCAGCTGATCTGGAGAGAGTTCGGAGAGGCTCAGGTAGACCTCCCACTGCCAGCTGTTTTACTCCCTGACCGAGGAACACTCGCACGGAGCACTGGGCACACAGCTGCCCCGGGGCCTCCGCAAATATGCGTTTCCCCCAGTGAGCCTACTTGCACAGACACTGTGCAAAGTCAGGGAGGACGAGGAGCAGGTCCTTCTGGTGGCTCCCTATTGGCCCACCCGGACTTGGTTCCCGGAACTCATGCTCCTCGCGACAGTCCCTCCTGGCCCATTCCTCTGAGGAAGGACCTCTGACTCAGAGACGGGGCACCCTATGGCACCCGCGCCCAGACCTCTGGAAACTCCATGTCTGGTCCCTCGGGACGCGGAGGTTCTAGGTGACTTACCCCCAGAGGTACTTAACACCATCACTTCAGCACGGGCGCCGTCCACGAGACGTGTTTACGCCCTGAAGTGGAACCTGTTCGTCGAGTGGTGTTCTTCTCGCCGAGAAGACCCCCGAAGATGTTCGATAGGGTCTGTGCTTTCCTTCTTGCAGCAGGGGTTGGAGCGTAGACTGTCCCCTTCCACCCTCAAAGTACATGCTGCCGCTATTTCTGCTTATCATGACCACATAGATGGCAAAACAGTTGGAAAGCACGACCTGGTCGTCAGGTTTCTTAGGGGGGCGAGACGATTAAATCCTCCTCGACCCCCCTCCATACCCTCTTGGGATCTTTCCCTGGTGCTTCGAGCACTTCAGGATGTTCCCTTTGAGCCTCTGCAATCAGTAGACTTAAAGCTTCTTTCCATGAAGACTTTGCTGCTGGTTGCATTGGCCTCTGTCAAGAGGGTAGGAGACCTGCATGCATTTTCGGTCGACGAATCGTGCCTAGAGTTCGGGCCGGGTGACGGCCACGTGGTACTAAGACCCCGGCCTGGCTATGTGCCCAAGGTTCCTACCACTCCCTTCAAAGACCAGGTAGTGAACCTGCAAGCGCTGCCTTGGAGGAGGCAGACCCAGCCCTGGCTTTGCTCTGTCCCGTTCGCGCTCTGCGATGTATGTGGACAGAACTCAAAGCATCAGGACCTCAGATCAGTTCTTTGTCTGTTACGGGAGGCCAGCAGAAGGGAAAGGCTGTCTCCAAGCAGAGGATGGCCCACTGGATAGTGGATTCCATCGCATTGGCTTACCAAGCACAAGGCGTGCACTGCCCGCACAGGTTGCATGCACACTCCACGAGAGGCGTTGCATCCTCCTGGCGCTGGCACGTGCTCCTCGCTAACAGATATCTGTAGAGCTGTGGGCTGGGCGACACCTAACACGTTCGCTAGATATTATAGCCTACGTGTAGAGCCGGTCTCCTCCCAGTGTTCTCACCCTAAACGGGTAGAAGCACTGAGAGGTCTGGCTCTGTCGGCTTGCTGCACCCTACTGTGCCCCCTTATTGCTCCAGAGTAAAAAACCTGTCGAGTCCTCCAAACCCCTCGCCCGGACTTGGCGGAGCGTCCGTCGCCAGGCCCTTATCCGCTGAATCCTTGAGAACCGGATCTGGGCTGGGTTCCATATGTGTGACCCTACGGGGATCCCATATGTGTATATTTTCCACGGCTTGCTCCTATCAGAAGCCTGTGTCTTTCCCTTGGCTAAGTCACCCTTTATCCATATGCAGTACAGCCTTCGGGCTAGTCCATATGTATTTCCACATAACTCTTTGAAGAAGTGGCCTCCGCAGCGTTCCTTCCTAGACAGAAAGGGCACGCTTTCCCAGTGTTATCCAATATCTCACTGTATGGGTTATCACGGAACAACAGTATCAAACTCACTCTGTGTAGGCCTCCTCCTATCGTCCTTCCAGGCAAGAAGGAGTAGAGGCTTGCACGGGGGCGCTGGATGGGGTGCAGCAGCTGTGGCGCTTTGGTAGGGATTCCTATTGGACAGTCTTGACCTACGTTGTAGTGACTGACCGATAGGGAACGTCTCGGTTACATACGGTAACCCTCGTCCCTGAGGGAGGGAACGGAGACGTAGGTCCCGTCGCCACATCTGCTGCCGCCCGCCGGGGCGGCCGGCTTCTCAGGCTTGGCTCCTCAGCAAAAAACTAACAGTGCAAACGCTCAGCTGCTCGTTAAATACCCGCGCTGCGAGGCCGCGCAGCTGATGCAAATGATTGCACGCCAATGTGCATTGGCTTGTTTTAGTTTCACTCGAAGTAGATTGGCCTCTATAGCGAGATTCCTATTGGTCAGTCATGACCTTACGTCTCTGTTCCCTCCCTCAGGGGAACGAGGGTTACCATATGTAACCGAGACGTTTTTAATACAAAAAAAAAAAGTCAACCTTCTAATAATTATGTTCAGTTATGCACTCAATACTTGGTCGGGAATCCTTTTGCAGAAATTACTGCTTCAATGCGGCGTGGCATGGAGGCAATCAGCCTGTGGCACTGCTGAGGTGTTCTGGAGGCCCAGGATGCTTCGATAGCGGCCTTAAGCTCATCCAGAGTGTTGGGTCTTGCGTCTCTCAACTTTCTCTTCACAATATCCCACAGATTCTCTATGGGGTTCAGGTCAGGAGAGTTGGCAGGCCAATTGAGCACAGTAAATACCATGGTCAGTAAACCATTTACCAGTGGGTTTTGGCACTGTTAGCAGGTGCCAGGTCGTGCTGAAAAATGAAATCTTCATATCCATAAAGCTTTTCAGCAGGTGGAAGCATGAAGTGCCTCAAATCTCCTGATAGCTAGCTGCATTGACCCTGCCCTTGATAAAATACAGTGGACCAACACCAGCAGCTGACATGGCACCCCAGACCATCACTGACTGTGGGTACTTGACACTGGACTTCAGGCATTTTGGCATTTCCTTCTCCCCAGTCTTCCTCCAGACTTCTGTCACCTTGATTTCCGAATGACGTGCAACCACTGAGCAACAGTCCAGTGCTGCTACTCTGTAGCCAAGGTCAGGCGCTTCTGCCGCTGTTTCTGGTTCAAAAGAGTGGCTTGACCTGGGAATGCGGCACCTGTAGCCCATTTCCTGCACACGCCTGTGCACGGTGGCTCTGGATGTTTCTACTCCAGACTCAGTCCACTGCTTCCGCAGGTCCCCCAAGGTCTGGAATCGGTCCTTCTCCACAATCTTCCTCAGGGTCCGGTCACCTCTTCTCGTTGTGCAGCGTTTTTTGCCACACTTTTTTCTTCCCACAGACTTCCCACTGAGGTGCCTTGATACAGCACTCTGGGAACAGCCTATTTGTTCAGAAATGTCTTCTGTGTCTTACCCTCTTGCTTGAGGGTGTCAATGATGGCCTTCTGGACATCAGTCAGGTCGGCAGTCTTACCCATGATTGCGGTTTTGAGTAATGAAACAGGCTGGGAGTTTTTAAAAGCCTCAGGAATCTTTTGCAGGTGTTTTAGAGTTAATTAGTTGATTCAGATGATTAGGTTAATAGCTCGTTTAGAGAACCTTTTCATGATATGCTAATTTTTTGAGATTTTGGGTTTTCATGAGCTGTATGCCAAAATCATCAGCATTAAAACAATAAAATACCTGAAATATTCCAGTTGGTGTGCAATAAATCTAAAATATATGAAAGTTTAATTTCTCATTACATTATGGAAAATAATGAACTTTATCACAATATGCTAATTTTTTTAGAAGGACCTGTTTTAAATTATAAATACTTTTCAGTTCATTCTAAATTATATGCAGTTTAGGATTCAACAACATTACATTCATTTCACACCTAACTATATTCCTTTAAAGTATATTATTTCCATAATAATTATTCTTGTAGTATGCTAAAATGTACTTCTTTTTCACGAGGGTCCAAGAGCATTGCAGAACATTTAAGCTGGCAGTGGAAAAAGACCCGGAGGGACTAACTATACTAACCAGCCAAACCTTGACCCGTCATCTAGACCTGAAGTTGGGTTAAACAATGTCTAAGTAGCAATTTGACTATTGGTTAACATTATGCTGTAGCTAGTGTCACATCAGTGAAAAATGAAAGTCATTTCAGAGGATGTTTAAAGATAGGAATGCAGGAATATGCATTAAGAATGCAAATAGGGTGAATTCTCATTTCATGTTGACTTTAAACTTTCTATTTGAAATGTGAGAATGATGTAAACGTTAGAATTTGACTTAATGTGCATCCCTTTAAACACAGACCAAATATGATGCTCTCTCCAGCACTGACATCAGCACACAGCAGCGAGTGATGGAGAGTCTTTGATGCTGTGTGTGTGTGTGTGTGTGTGTGTGAGTGACTGAGTGAGAGTGTGTGTGTGTATATGTGTGTGTGTGTGTGTACTGAAATAGACAAGATTAATTGGTTCCAGGGCTACAACTCTGGTAGTTGGAGCGACTTACATTTTTAAGTTGATTACTCAAAAAAATTGTGTTAATGCTACAAATTATTAAGTTCCTCTAACTTAATGTAGCTCGTTGGTTAAACGTAAATTCACTCAAATGTGTCATAATGTATGCAAATTGTTGCATTCATTTTTATTTGTTGAGCCAACACATTATTGGTTAGTTTGTGAGTGTGTGTGTGTGTGTGTCTGTGTGTGTGTGTGTGTGTGTGTGTGTGTGTGTGTGTGTGTGTGTGTGTGTGTGTGCGAGTGTGTCCTTGTGTGCCGGTCCGTGTGTGCGTGTGGGCGAGTGTGTGTGCGAGTGTGTGTGTGTGTGTGTGAGGTCGGGCAGAGAGCAGGGTAACAGTACACCACTGCAGACAGCACTTAAACACTCAGCGAGAGACACTCGCTCAGCTCCTGTTTCAGTCACCTGTGTGGATGTGTGTGTGTGGAGGAGAGCTCTGCAAGTTTCTACAGGACCCCCAACAGTGACGGCGCAGGGGCCACACTCATCCTGACAGAGAGAGAGAGAGATGCTGATGAGCTCAAAGAAATACATATCCCAGTGAAAAAAACCTATACCAAAATGTGTTTAAAATACATTTATTTCATACTAAGTACAGTATACTACAAATCTATTAACGTATTCACTGACATATCGCTTGAGACTTACTGATATAAATATTATAATCAACTTTATTTGGAGTACTAATTTATTGCACAAACACATTTTTTAATATAAAACCTGAAAATGTGTTTTAATTTCACTATTAAAAAGGATAGTATGATCTCTGAAAAAACAAAACAAGATATTTTAGGTGAACCTAAAGTATACTTGCAATAGTTCCACTTTAGCACAATCAAATTCAGTATATCTTTAGATGAACTTCAGCATATTTCTGGATAACTACAGTACATTAAGTACAAAATTAGTACAGACTTTAAGGATATCAGTTTAGTATACCAAAAGTCCAATTGCAGGGTATTTAGTAATCAATATGTAAATGCATTTGTAGTTTACTTAGCATGAAATAAATGCATTTCAAATATTTATTTTTCACTAGGGTAAATTTACGATGAATTTGCGTCTGAAGTGTGTTATTTTTATGTTTCATTACCTTGTGAAAAAGAAGTGCACTTTAGCATACTTAAAAAAAAGAGTAATTATATGTAGCCTAAATAATGTACTTTAAAAGGCTCATCTTAAGTGTGAAAGTACTGAATGTTATGTTTTCGGACACTATTAAATAGTGTTTTTGGGATCCAGTGAAGTTGGACTCAAGTTCATCTTGTATGTAATTTCATAATTACTTCCATTTTCATTGAAATATGGTTAAGGTGGACTGCAGAATTTACTGACAAGCATTTATGATCAACTCTAATTTACTTTAATGTCATTTCTATTGAAACTTGTCATGTAGATAGATTAGTAATTAAACATGATGAAGATTTAAATAATGAACTTTAGACGTGCTTGTTCGTCAACATTCAACAATCATAATAGGTGTACTTCTGTAAAGCACTACATAAGATTAAATATTATATAATAATTTAAATACAACTTTTAATGTTTTACTGCATGTTTTCTTGTTGCATCATTGTTTGGCAACTATAAACAAAAAATGTAGGCTAATAAAGTATGTTATTTGGAAGAATAATTGTTCGTAAAATTAACAAATTAATATTCAGCCCCCTACAGTAATTGTGGTATTCTGTCACGATCTGGTCTTGATGAGGATGATGAAAAAGGTTTAAACAGGATCCAATTAACAAAAAGGGTCTTTAATAAAACAAACTCAAGGAATCCTTTAGGAGAAAGGCTTCGAAGAGCACATTTACACGTTCACACAATCAATCACTGAATGAAAACGAGTAACTTAAATACGAAAAGGGTGGCTCTAATTAATGAAACAATGAGTCACCATAGAAACAAATGATGAGCGGAAACAAAAGGAGAACAGGTAAACGTGAGAAACAAATGAAAAGTCCATGAAAATGAAACTAAAACAGGTATAATCACTGTAATGAGCTCTCGACTTATTTCTTCATTATAAGTTTATAATTTTGTGTACATGCAGCAGTAAAAGTGATCTGAAGCTTTTCTGTTGCATCAAGACACCGCCGGAGTGTGTAACGCTGTCGTCCAGGTGGAGAGAGACGCATGAACTTGCGCGCACACACACACACAGAAAGTGTAAGACATGTAGACAAAAACAATATGAGAGATATTCTAACCATTGACCATTCAGAGATAGAGAGAGAGAGAGAGAGAGAGAGAGAGAGAGAGAGAGAGTGTGTGTGTGTGTGTGTGTGTGTGTGTGTGTGTGTGTGTGTGTGTGTGATGGGTCAAAATATTCTTGGAAATTATTGTCATGCCTTTTAATTTTTTTTTTTTAAATACTGTATAATAAAAACAAACCAAAAAAACTATTAATAATTCACAAATTAACAAACCAGAGAAGGAAATTATAGCATTCAAAATATTTTCATATAGTGGAACAATTTTCAACCTTTTTTTTATTTTTCCGAAATATTTATAATATGAGCTATTCCTCCTTTCTATTCAATAATTATTTTTTCTTACAAAAGTAAGTTGTTTTAGTTATCAGTACAAAGAAATATTTTCATGCAACTATACAAACCATGATGAAAGAAGGGCTGAATGCCACTATCATCTTGTGTGGCAGCTTTCGCTCACTGACTGTGTCACACACACACACACACACACACACACACACACACACACACACGATGAGCTCTGGGGTGAGGGGCATCATTAAGGGTTTGGTTTATCTACATCTTAACCCAGCAGAACGAGGTATTCCTTCCCGAATCTCACACACGCTGAGCCAAACAATCCACTCTGAATGGGCAACAAGGAAACAGCATGTCGTTCTTTACAGAAGCGCGGTTAGAAACAATGATTTCCCCATTGAGGTGGTTAATCATCATTTAGAGGTGGGCGAGAGACTCCGGCGCGGACGAGAGCTATAGATGGAGTCAGGCCTTCACAAAGCCTGCCTTTCTTTCACATTCAGGTGCCACAAAGCAGGTATCTCAAAAGAGTTAATCCCACATTCAGACCCCTGGCAGGACAAGAGGCGCCTTTCACACAGCAGAGCCGGTGCGTTTGTGTTTTAGGTATGTTCCTCCTCCCAGTCTCACTCTACACCTAAGCCTACGTTTTCATCTCACGAGACAGAAAAACTATTTCCTCAAAGCCCTGATAAACCCACGGCGAAATTCTGTTTTGTTCTGAGTACAAAGAAGATTGAAACACCTTTGCAGTGATTTACTGTTTTGAGATTACTGTAAACAGATTGTGTTCTGAGACTACATTGATAAGAGCGACGTTTAGATGAATATGTGAATATGTGCAGCGCTTTCCTCTCAATAACACAAAAAACACACAACTAACATGTGAGCGGTGAGAAAACCGCGGTTCAGAAAGCATCTGATCATAGAGATGTGGATGTTTGCAGCAGTCCGGTCACGTTTATCTATACAACACTTTATACAGTAGATTGCTCTAAAGCAGCAGCTTTACAGTGTTAAACATGGAAAAACAGTATCAGTGTCTCTTTCAAATACAATTCAGCTTCAGTTTCTACTGTAAAGCGGCGCTCAGTGTGTTCATGTTTTCACTCGCGTCTGTCCTCGACGGACTGAACAGAAGAAATGAATCTGAGAAGATTTACACCTCAAAGAAGGCGGAGCCTCAGAGCCACACCCACCTATTACATCATCACCACACCGACCAATGGGTGCCACACCCACCTATTACATCATCACCACACCGACCAATGGGTGCCACACCCACATATTACATCATCACCACACCGACCAATGGGTGCCACACCCACCTATTACATCATCACTACACCGACCAATGGGTGCCACACCCACCTATTACATCCTCACAACACCGACCAATGGGTGCCACACCCACCTATTACATCATCACCACACCGACCAATGGGTGCCACACCCACCTATTACATCATCACCACACCGACCAATGGGTGCCACACCCACCTATTACATCATCACCACACCGATCAATGGGTGCCACACCCACCTATTACATCCTCACCACACCGACCAATGGGTGCCACACCCACCTATTACATCATCACCACACCGACCAATGGGTGCCACACCCACCTATTACATCATCACCACACTGACCAATGGGTGCCACACCCACCTATTACATCCTCACCACACCGACCAATGGGTGCCACACCCACCTATTACATCATCACCACACCGACCAATGGGTGCCACACCCACCTATTACATCATCACCACACCGACCAATGGGTGCCACACCCACCTATTACATCATCACCACACCGACCAATGGGTGCCACACCCACCTATTACATCATCACCACACCGACCAATGGGTGCCACACCCACCTATTACATCATCACCACACCGATCAATGGGTGCCACACCCACCTATTACATCCTCACCACACCGACCAACGGGTGCCACACCCACCTATTACATCATCACCACACCGACCAATGGGTGCCACACCCAACTATTATATCATCACCACACCGACCAATGGGTGCCACACCCACCTATTACATCATCACCACACCGATCAATGGGTGCCACACCCACCTATTACATCCTCACCACACCGACCAATGGGTGCCACACCCACCTATTACATCATCACCACACCGACCAACGGGTGCCACACCCACCTATTACATCATCACCACACCGACCAATGGGTGCCACACCCACCTATTACATCATCACCACACCGATCAACGGGTGCCACACCCACCTATTACATCATCACCACACCGACCAATGGGTGCCACACCCACCTATTCCATCATCACCACACCGACCAATGGGTGTCACACCCAGCTACTACATCATCACCACACCGACCAATGGGTGTCACACCCAGCTACTACATCATCACCACACCGACCAATGGGTGCCACACCCACCTATTACATCCTCACCACACCGACCAATGGGTGCCACACCCACCTATTACATCATCACCACACCGACCAATGGGTGCCACACCCACCTATTACATCATCACCACACCGACCAATGGGTGCCACACCCACCTATTACATCATCACCACACCGACCAATGGGTGCCACACCCACCTATTACATCCTCACCACACCGACCAATGGGTGTCACACCCACCTATTACATCCTCACCACACCGACCAATGGGTGTCACACCCACTTATTACATCCTCACCACACCGACCAATGGGTGCCACACCCACCTATTACATCCTCACCACACCGACCAATGGGTGCCACACCCACCTATTACATCATCACCACACCGACCAATGGGTGCCACACCCACCTATTACATCATCACCACACCGACCAATGGGTGCCACACCCACCTATTCCATCATCACCACACCGACCAATGGGTGTCACACCCAGCTACTACATCATCACCACACCGACCAATGGGTGCCACACCCACCTATTACATCATCACCACACCGACCAATGGGTGCCACACCCACCTATTCCATCATCACCACACCGACCAATGGGTGTCACACCCAGCTACTACATCATCACCACACCGACCAATGGGTGTCACACCCACCTATTACATCACCACACCGACCAATGGGTGTTCGATGGTGTTCACCAGCCGGAGTGAACTTTTCTGTTTGCTTTGTCAAGCTGTTTCGAACTCCAGAAACAAACTTCGTTTTGGCCTTGATTTTGTTCTAAACGACACCAGTTTGCTCTTCAATTTAGCTGGAAGTATATCAGGGCCTTAAAGCATTATATTTCCTGAAGGAAATCAGTAATGTTTAGTGTATCATGCCTGCAACTCTTGTTTAAACGAGCGCAAAGAAATTTTTTCCCCTCATGATTTCTGGAGAGAAATAGTGCAGAAACTGAACAAGGATGAAGCGTCTCGTCAGTGTGTGTTGAGTGTCTGTGTCCACACATGCTATCAAACACAGCATACTTTGTGTTTGGCTGTATTAAACTGACGGCGTTCATAACTGTGGTTATGAACTTTAATTTTATCCCACCAGCACAAACATCCAGTCTGATACAATTTCGCATACAATTGATCTGTTCAGAACAATGCAAAGCATATGGAGAAGCAGAAATATAGTGGTGCACAAGGGCTCTCTACGCTGGCAGGCTCAAGGCTCGTGTCTGAACATGTCTGTGCCTGACTGCACCAATCACTGGGCCATTAGGTGGCAACTGTCCTTTCATTTGAAAAATTAGTCAAAGAAGAATATTAAAAGTGACCAAAAACAAAAAAACAGCAGAATGTGAAGTTAGAAACAACCCTGGGTGTGCGAGGAGGTCAGAAGGTCCCAGCGTTTGTACTCAGGTTTGAAAGTTTCAAATTACCAGCACAAGTATGAAATAAATCCACTGACAATTTAGTGCAAATATAACAATATGTTTCATTCTACACTCTTAAAAATAAAGGTTCCAAAATAGGGGTCATAGAAGAACCATTTTGGTTCCCAAAAAACCTTTTAGTGAATCGTTCTAAAAAGAACCATTTTTTGAACATATTAATAATCTAAAGAACCTTTTTCTACTATAAATAAACTTTTGTGGAACAAAATGGTTCTTTATGGAGTCAATGATGCAGATAAAGAACCATTACATTACATTTAACAGAATGATTATATATCTTACACAAACCTTTCTCAAAGTTAATAAAAAATGGACTTTTGGATGTTTGAACTGACACTAGGAGGAATGAGGCCAAATCATCTCAGAAAATGGTTCTTTTTAGAACGATTCACTAAAAGTTTTTTGGGGAACCAAAATGGTTCTTCTATGACCCCTATTTTGGAACTTTTATTTTTAAGAGTGTAGTTAAGATTCCTGGCATTGTCAGATTTTCAAACATTTCTCAAAAAGTATAACACTGTGTCCTAACAAGACGTTAGTTTCCAGCAACAAGCTGTTTTTTGGTCCATGCTGAGTGGACAATCATTCACACAAGCACAGCCAATCAGAAGTGTCGGATGTGTGATG
>CM060623.1:3053236-3055736 GCA_030578275.1 Meda fulgida
GGATAGATTCTATTGTTTTAAGTACCAGTTTAATGTTATTAAGAAATGTGAGATTTTGCCTTGTGGGTTTTCTGATCACAGTCTAGTAATCTGTAGTGTTTTCATCACTAATATAAAGCCTAAGAGTGCCTATTGGCACTTTAATACCTCTTTGTTACAAGACCATTTTTTTAAGGATGTTTTTATTTATTTTTGGAAACAGTTCAGTTCCAGGAAAAAAGATTTTTCATCCCTACAACAATGGTGGGATCATGGGAAAAAAGAAATACAGCAACTGTGTCGTCAGTACACTCTCAACGTATCCAAGGACATTTCCCAATCTATGAAAACCTTAGAGATTGAAATAGTGGAACTTCAGAATTTGGTCGAGTCCACAGGAAATCGAGGACATATTGAGCTCCTCAAAGTTAAAAGAAGGACTCTAGATAACCTGTTAGGCATCAGGGCACAGGGAGCATTGATCCGGTCACGTTTTCAGAGTGCGGTAGAGATGGATGGCCCAACTAATTTCTTCTTCGGTTTGGAGAAAAAGAATGGTCAAAGCAGAATTATACATTCTTTATACTCATTGGAGGGTATAGAAGTGGTGGAGCCTAAGGAAATCAGAAAAAGAGCTGTATTATTTTATTCCGAGCTTTATAAAAGTGAACATACAGAGGAAGATGAGCTGGCCAACTCTTTTTATATGGGTTTGCCTAAAGTTCCAGATGAGACCAATTCTTGGCTTGAGAGGCCGCTTTCAGCAGCTGAACTGCATGTTGCTCTGCGGAGCATGGATTGTGGTAAGGCCCCGGGAATTGATGGTCTACCAGTCGAGTTTTATAAAACGTTTTGGTCAGTGTTGGGGGGTGATTTGCTGGCTGTGCTCAACGATAGTCTGGCCCGAGGCTTGCTACCTTTGAGCTGCAGGAGGGCAGTCATTACCCTGTTACCCAAAAAAGGTGATTTAAAAGAAATAAAGAACTGGCGCCCTGTTTCACTTTATGCTCTGATTTAAAGCTCTTTTCCAAAGCTTTGGCCATTAGATTGAGGGAGGTAGTTGGGCAGGTTATTCATCGTGATCAAACTTACTGTGTGCCTAACAGGTCTATTTTTGATAATGTTTATTTAATTCGGGATATTTTGGACGTCTCTAGGCTATTGGACATAGACACTGGTCTCATTTCTCTAGACCAGGAAAAGGCATTTGACTGGGTTGAGCACAGCTATCTCTGGCACACGCTAGAGAGTTTCGGGTTCAGCTCTGGTTTTATAGCCATGATTAGGGTTTTGTACCGGGATGTTGAGAGTGTATTGAAAGTGAATGGTGGTCTTAGTGCTCCTTTTAAAATTAACAGAGGTATTAGACAAGGCTGTGCACTTTCGGGAATGTTGTATGCTCTTGCCATTGAACCTTTATTGGTTAAGATCAGAGAAAGAATTGAAGGTTGGACCATACCTTGCTCTGGAGCCAATTTTAAGCTGTCTGCATATGCAGATGATATTATTGTTTTGGTCAAAGGGCAAAATGATGTTGATCTTCTTAAAGACATTCTTGACAAATTTGGTCTAATTTCCTCTGCTAAAGTTAACTGGTCCAAAAGTGAAGCCATAGTAAGTGGTAACTGGTCCCATGGTCTTCCTAAACTACCAGGTGATTTGTACTGGAAAAGAGATGGGTTAAAATATTTAGGAGTATATGTTGGCAATGATTCAATGTTAGGCAAAAATTGGGAAGGAGTTTTAGAAAAATTAAAGGGGCGATTGGAAAAGTGGAAATGGCTTTTGCCAAAAATGTCTTTTAGAGGGAGGGTGATAATTATTAATAACCTGGTGGCTTCAGTTTTGTGGCATCGTTTGGCCTGCATTGATCCTCCAAATGGACTTCTGAGTAAAATTCAAGCCAGTATGGTGGATTTTTTTTGGAGCACTTTTCATTGGATACCGCAGAGCATACTTTTTCTACCCAGAGATGAAGGAGGACAAGGACTTATCCATTTGCCCAGCAGGGGGGCAGCTTTTCGACTTCTGTTTATTCAGAGGTACCTCACAGGACCTAAGGATCTAGTCTGGAGAAAAGTGGCTGATGCGATTTTTAATCAAGCTGGCGGACTGGGATTGAACTCTGTCTTGTTTTTGATGGACTCTAGTAAGCTGCAGTGCAACGGACTGACTCCTTTTTATAAGGGACTTTTTAAAGTTTGGAACTTATTTGAAAAACGGAGGTTGGATGCGACTTCCTCGTTGTACTGGCTTTTGGAGGAGCCTCTTTTGCATGGAGCGCGGTTTGATGTTACGTGTGAAGTTACACCTGGACTGCTTCATTGTTTAATTTCCACTAAGACATTAAAAATGCATCATGTGTTGGATGTTGCTGGTTCTGGCTTAAATAACGCTCAGTCCATGGCCACATATCTAGGGGTGCAGTCGGTACGGTATGTAGGAAAAATTCTGGACCTTTTTAAACAGAAACTAACAGAACAAGAAAATAATCTGTTAATTGAATTTCATAATGGGAAAC
>CM060623.1:3060736-3090736 GCA_030578275.1 Meda fulgida
GAAACGCTTCATTAATGTCGCAGGACATTTGATGTTCGGACCTACTGAAGTCTATTTGAAAGGCATCTGCGTTTTTGGCCTTTTTTGAGACGGCGTTTTTGTTCTGCGAAACTGAGCTTTTTGGAGATACATTTTGAAAATGTTGTGGACTGTGAAAACCAGGGTATTTGGAAACGATGGCGCATGTTTAGTCATGTGATGCATATACACAGATATCTGTTTAGACCAGAATGTGCTGTTCACGTTCACAGTGTTGCTAAAGACAAATGTTACTTCGTACAATCTTCATATTACAATCCTGCAAAGACGACAGAAAAATTACTCGCAATTGTTGTCCTGCATCAAAACATGCGGGTGATTGTGTTTTAGGCCAGACATGCAGGAGAATGGCTGTCTTATGTCATCTGACTGAGCTTTTATTGTGTTTTACACATGAGAGACAAGATGATTTGAGCGTTTTCAGATGTTTCAGTGTGGACAGAGAGCATTTGGAACAAAAAACACCTTTTTCAAAAGTATCTGGATTATTGTAGACACAGTTTCAGTGACCTGACACAAGCACCGAAGATGGGGCCGGTGTCCTGACAAACCCGAAAACAAGGCACTATTATATCCATAGATACTGTTTTAAAATGTGTGCACAATGTGAAATAAAGAAACCAGAAATTATATTTTATAAAAAATTACGCATTGTTTATACTTTCCCAAGCCCATAGATTACAACTCCATTTCAATCTTCAAAATGAATCAGATTCAGTTACCGCCCGAGTGTAAAGCCTAGCGTGATTGGTTATAGCGTGAACGTGCTACGATTGGTCAGCTCAATATGGCCGTTATCTGATTGGCTTGAGTAAACGGTGGGTGGAGTCCACTTATTCGTGGATTTCTCTGCACTTCGACGCTAGAAGTGTTTTAAAATCCACAGAAGATGCGTGGGGGGATTTACAAATGCACGGAAAGCGGTTCACAAATAAAAGCCAGGCAGAGTTGTGTTTGTGACATAAACCACATTTGTAAATATTTTTTTTATTTGCAAATCTCATTTTAATTATTTGTGAGTTTTATACGTCTCTTTATTTGTGGATCTTAATCTATTTATTTGTGAATTTGATACATTATTGTGAATCTCTTTACATTTGTTTGTGAATCTCAATCTATTTATTTGGAATAATGCAACAATTCTAACCCCATAGAATCTGCATCAGAATTTAACAGGGCACAAAAAAAAAACATTGTCCTTAGGTTAAAAAAAACTTTAGAAAGTTTTGGATGGTGAACCTCAGTTCAATGCTTTGAAAATACCCAATTATTAAACACATCTATGTTTAACGGTGAATCCAGTTTTATGGGAAAGAGAAGCTAATACGCATTTCTAAAAATCAAAATAATTTGGATAATAATGTAGGCCTATCTAGAATATAATACTGACTCCTCCCTTTTTCTTAAACAATGGTTAAAGAGGTTGAAATATGATTTCAATGATTCAATGACTTACTCATAAAGATGTCACTTGTCTCTTTATGGATCATCCTGACCTGGGACCTGTTTGAAAGCACACGGTGACCCCTGCAGACTGTGTGAACGCCCTCACCTGATCAAAAGAGAGATGTGTCTGTCTCAGCACATGAAAACACAGTCAGCAAAAACAGTTTAGCCATCAGAATTTTTTTGCACTGACATTCAATCTTGTAACGTTCATTTTTCATGTTATAGTTTTGCCACAAAAAAAGTGGAATGTGAAATGTCATGGGTTAAATATATTTTTTATATGTGATTTATCTCTACTAGAATTCACTCAATTATATCCAATAGATTTCTGCAGGAATTACATATTTTTGAAAACCCACAAAAGAGTTTTTTGAATGGGGTTTTGGTTAATGGCTGAAATAAGGTCTGTGGTGAACACAAGCTCCAATACACTTTCACGTTTTATTCTACAACATAAAATACATCAGTAAGACCCTCTTGTGATTTTATAAAGCTTTTATTTGCCTTGTAAAAGCGGTTGCTAACAAGTGTCTAAATGGACTACATCATCCGCCGAACAGGTAAACTCATACTCACTAGTCGCTTTCTCGTGTTTATTGTGTCATGTGACCAGTTTGTTGATCTTTAGCTTTTTACTTCAGCCGATTGATGCTTCAAAATTCATAGCGTTAATTAACTTGTTAATAAAGTTATCATGATGAACAAAACATGTAAGAATCATAAACTTTTGCTGGTCGCAGAGCTTATTTTATGCAATAATCCAAAAGCCAATGGAGAAAATCCTATTTGGTGTTTAATCGAGGGAACCAGATTGATGCAAAGTTATGGTTTGGACTTGGCAGTATTTATAATGAGATTAATATCAAACGTTTTACAGTTAAAGAGCAATATGATTCACCTGTGGTAGTAAATAAAACAGGTAACACTTATGTTACTGTTTCTGACTAATTTCAATCAAGTAAGTGCAACATGTCAAAGAGAGTATTGTTCAGCAATGGCCTCTTGTGGACAGACAATGTATTGCAGCCTAAATGATTATCAAAACTGGTCCATATGGAGTGACAGAGCTTAAACAAATTCAACTGCAATGTATTATTAGTATTATTTAATATTTTAAAAATAAATGTGCATAATCCCAGCAGACAGGGCTTCATTGGCTGTCCACGAACAACGCCTACAAGACGTTATACATTAAAAAAAAAACATTAAGCATTATCAATGGTCTTACCTTTAATTATAGCCTTATTGTAACAAATGCTATAACAATAACAAGAACTATGGTACATTTTCATAAGGGAAAAGTAGACATAAGTAGAATCAAGAGCTTTAAAGTTTGAGTTTAAAGTTCATGAATTATTGACTAAGCCATTTCCCCCATGTGTAAAATGTGTTGTGCTCTAATGATGACTGATCAGGAAAACCTATATACATCAGTAAGGGCATGATGAATTTAAAATAATGTTAAGGAGAAGGATTCATTATGCAGTATGGGAAAATGTTAATGTTAAAAGTTCATTTGACTTCCCATGGCACTTTCAAGTAGAAAACTGATAAAACTGATAAAACTGATAGTTCACCCAAAAATTAAAATTCTGCCATCATTTACTCACTCTCATGTCGTTCCAAACCCGTAAGACTTTCGCTCATCTTCAGAACACAAATGAAGATTTTTTTAATGAAATCTGAGAGATTTCTGTTCCTCCATTGCAGGGACGTGCAGAGTTCCCCAAGGGCAGGGGCTCAAATGTAAAAAAGGGGCATGCATATAGGCCTATGATTTTCTATTTTAATATACTTATAACCTTTGATACTTTTTTCAGGATTCTGAGTTTAAAATTTAAAAAAGAACAGCATTTATCTCAAATAGAAATATTTTGTACCAATATCCAAAAACAGCAAATCTTCGCTTTACTTAATCTTGTCGACCACCCGGTGTGGGCCACAGCCTATAAAGTAAGAGTAGCGAGAGCACGTAGATGTGACTTTGAGAACTTGTACAGTAAATATTTGTACTTGTACACTTAAACTGTTCAAAAGTTTGGGGTCAGTCATTTTCTTTCTTTCTTTTATTCAGCAAGGATGTGTTAAATTGATGAAAATTGATAGTAAAGACTTATAAAATAATTTATATTTTAATTAAATGCAGTTCTTTTTAACTTTTTATTTATCAATGAATCCTGAAAAAAAGTATCACAGGTTCCAAAAAAAAAAAACATTGCACGCCACAACTGTTTCCAACATTGATAATAAATCAGCATTTTAGAGTGATTTCTGAAGGAACATGTGAAACTGAAGTTAGGGTTAGTAACGATGCTGAAAATTCAGCTTGGAATCAGAAATAAATTATATTTTTTAAGTAGGCCTATATTAAAATAGAAAACCATTATTTTAAATTCCAATAATTGTTTTCTGTATTTTTAATCAAATAAATGCAGGCTTGAAGCGCATAAGAGGCTTCTTTAAAAAACATAAAAAATAGTAATGTGTCAATTTTTGACCGGTACTGTACTATTATCAAAAATCACCATTTCACGTGTTGTTGTCAGCCTACACTTCACATCATGGCCTGTAGGTGGCGCTGGGCTTCATTCGAACAAACCATGATAGTTTTCAAATGGTAAACGGTGTATCTATATAACTTAGGCTAAATACATGTGACTTGAATACTACCTACGATTAAAGCGACTTTTGGTGCTGGTTTTGTGCAGTGCTGCTTTGTAGTCAATTAACATCCATTGTTTCAACGACGCAGATCCAGATTTCTGAATGACTAGGAAATTACCGCTCCACTTCACATTGGCCAATGAAATTTGAACTTCTTGTGCCACAAGGCGATTGGTCAGTGTATTATACAAAGTCATCAATGAATTATGTAATGTTTTAAAATATATAATATATGGATTTTTATGTGGAAGATAGTTAGCCTACCTTTGATAATTGAAAAAAAAAAGAAGTTTAAAAATGGTTCGGTTTATTTTTTCCTGCCGTCAAGCCTAGGCTACTCACTGCTGAAAGAATCATATATTTTGGCTCGAGCGCATCAGTTCGGTTCCCGAGCAGAATACCTACGTGGTCGTTTACACTAGAGCCTTTTTGTTTTAAAACGCATAGCCTAACTTTTGCTACGGTTACGCGCCCGGAGTTTTAGACCCTCGAAAACGGAGACTTCCCTTCAGTCGAGTCCGAAGCAAGACACGCAAGTGACGCAACCCATAGCAACGAGTCATGGCAACGGCATCTCAGACTGAAAGAAACGTACAAATAAACGTGAATTTAGGCTACTTTAGTTTTGTACACATTGGCATGTTAATAATAATCAAATAAATTTTGTTTTATTGAAAACAATATTACCATTATTTGTTTGAGAGGGGCACTTTCGATTAATTTTGAAAAAGGGCAGAAGCTCGAGCACCCAAAGCCCCCCCCCCCCCCCCTGCACGTGCCTTGCTCCATTGAAAGCTACGCAACTTTGATGCTTCAAAACGTTCATAAAGAGATCGTAAAACGAATCCATATGCATTGAGTAGTTTAATCCAAATTTTCTGAATAGACAATCATTTTAAATGATGAACAGATTTATCTAGCCTTTTATTCACAACTTTGATCAGCGAACATAAAGTTCTTGCTGCGAACATAAGAACCAACATAAACACAAAAACTTCCTGCCTAACACGAGAATGATCCTCATTGGTTATTGGACGTCAGGCAAACATGCTTGAACTTCTGTTTATCACCACTAATGTGAGTTGATAAATGTTTATATGTGAATAAAAGCCCGAATTTAATCTGTTTAGTGTATAAAGCCAGTATGTCTCTTCAGAAAATTTGGACCAGAGACTGCGCAGTGTTGTGGCATCATGGAAAAACTGTTCATTTTTACTGAGTGAAGACAGCGTCTGAAATGTTGACCGTTTCAAGATGGCGGACGTAACCTGATGGTCGTGCCACCAAACCCCCTCATGGAAGAGGAAAGCCAGCTTGCTTGATTTTCAAAAGTATTTGAAGTAAACTTGCAGACGTTTGAATAATGTATTAAATGCGCATAAGTGTTTCAATAAATTCAGTTCCTGAAATATTCGGTTCCACTGGATGGCGCCTTCATGAATATTCATGATATACTTATATTGTGGGCGTGTCCTTCAGACAACGAGTAGAAGAATGGAACTGAAAATAGTGTATGCTCTTCAAATCGCTACCGTTGATTTTGAATTGATTGCTGTGAAAAGGTAAAATTTCAAAGTTAAGCATAAACTCCAATAGTTCACATGGTTAAAACTGAATAATTTGTGTAATATGATAAATCGTCTGAGCTGCTTTGCCTGATTGATTAGCCTAGTCATTCAGGTGATGGATAACGTAAAGCAAACACGAGCAAATAACTTATGCTAGCCTATAGGCTATTGTTCAATGTTTTATTCTTTTATTTTTATTTTGTGATGCTTAAAAACTTATTTGAATAGTTTAATTAGTAGCATGCCCAGGTCTCATTCGTGCCCTAAATAAATAAGCTAGCCTGCCCTAGGCTTCGTGCTCAAAAGCTGGCTAAAAATCATTGCTTGATAATATGAACTAATAATTTGAGCCTAGTTTCGATGTTGCACTGCACGAAGTTCCCACAAGGTGTCAGTATGTCAAAAGGAAAGTTACACATTTGGTCACCCAGTCATGCATGCTGTGCCAACCATCTATTTTGAAAAACTTTAATAGATTTATTTTAAGCTTCTGTAGTATTGTTTAACATATAATTTTTATTCTCTTCATAGAATTGAATTGAAAAAATGACCACAAATGAGAGCTGAAACCACTCCAACCCTCCCCATCAAACATGTGTCCTCCCACTGGCTCATTATGACGATCTGAATCCTGGGGTCAGTTAGGACAAATTGGTCATGTGACCTTCCAAACCCTGCACACCTAACACTGATTGCATCCTCTGATTGGTCCAGTTTTTCTTCTCTCACACACCTCTTTGTTTCACCACTGACACCCTCAGCATTTATGGCAGACCTTAAAGAGCGTCTCTATGGTGATTTGTTGGCCGAACTGATGGTGGAGAGGGAGAACGGTCATAAAGCGTGTCTGCTGTAGTCTGATAGGGTTTGACAAACATGCTGCCAACAGAGTGTCTGATAGGAATGTTTGTACACGAGAACACATTCCATTATTTTACCATTCAAAAAATGTACACATATCAATGCTAATGGATTTATCTTATCCAAATAATACAGTGGTCATAGTTTGTTTAAAAGTGAGGATATTTTTTTGTGTTGTCCACTTTCTGTGGTGTTTTGATACCAAAGGCTTTCTGCTGTGAATGATGGTTTTACGTAATTGCTTCTGCACTGTACACTTAGTTCTGTCGTCATCCACACAGGGCCTGGGTTTACTTGTCCAATGAAACTAAAGCTAATGTGGCTAAGTCTGTTCCATGATCTGAAATCAACTGAAATTAAATGTTTTTTTTCCATATGTACAGTTAAAAATAAACAAATGTCCTTAATTAGATTATTAAATTATTACATTAAATAATAATTACTAAATACAGGTCCTTCTAAAAATATTAGCATATTGTGATAAAGTTCATTATTTTCCATAATGTAATGATAAAAATTAAACTTTCATATATTTTAGATTCATTGCACACCAACTGAAATATTTCAGGTCTTTTATTGTTTTAATACTGATGATTTTGGCACACAGCTCATGAAAACCCAAAATTCCTGTCTCAAAAAATTAGCATATTTCATCCGACCAATAAAAGAAGTGTTTTTTTAATAAATAAAAAAAAGCCAACCTTTAATAATTATGTTCAGTTATGCACTCAATACTTGGTCGGGAATCCTTTTGCAGAAATGACTGCTTCAATGCGGCGTGGCATGGAGGCAATCAGCCTGTGGCACTGCTGAGGTGTTCTGGAGGCCCAGGATGCTTCGAGAGCGGCCTTAAGCTCATCCAGAGTGTTGGGTCTTGCGTCTCTCAACTTTCTCTTCACAATAATACCATGGTCAGTAAACCATTTACCAGTGGTTTTGGCACTGTGAGCAGGTGCCAGGTCGTGCTGAAAAATGAAATCTTCATCTCCATAAAGCTTTTTAGCAGGTGGAAGCATGAAGTGCTCTAAAATCTCCTGATAGCTAGCTGCATTGACCCTGCCCTTGATAAAACACAGTGGACCAACACCAGCAGCTGACATGGCACCCCAGACCATCACTGACTGTGGGTACTTGACACTGGACTTCAGGCATTTGGGCATTTCCTTCTCCCCAGTCTTCCTCCAGACTCTGTCACCTTGATTTCCGAATGACATGCAACCACTGATCAACAGTCCAGTGCTGCTTCTCTGTAGCCCAGGTCAGGCGCTTCTGCCGCTTTTTCTGGTTCAAAAGTGGCTTGACCTGGGGAATGCGGCACCTGTAGCCCATTTCCTGCACACGCCTGTGCACGGTGGCTCTGGATGTTTCTACTCCAGACTCAGTCCACTGCTTCCGCTGGTCCCCCAAGCTCTGGAATCGGTCCTTCTCCACAATCTTCCTCAGGGTCCGGTCACCTCTTCTCGTTGTGCAGCGTTTTTTGCCACACTTTTTCCTTCCCACAGACTTCCCACTGAGGTGCCTTGATACAGCACTCTGGGAACAGCCTATTTGTTCAGAAATGTCTTTCTGTGTCTTACCCTCTTGCTTGAGGGTGTCAATGATGGCCTTCTGGACAGCAGTCAGGTCGGCAGTCTTACCCATGATTGCGGTTTTGAGTAATGAAACAGGCTGAGAGTTTTTAAAAGCCTCAGGAATCTTTTGCAGGTGTTTAGAGTTAATTAGTTGATTCAGATGATTAGGTTAATAGCTCGTTTAGAGAACCTTTACATGATATGCTAATTTTTTGAGACAGGAATTTTGGGTTTTCATGAGCTGTATGCCAAAATCATCAGTATTAAAACAATAAAACACCTGAAATATTTCAGTTGATGTGCAATGAATCTAAAACATATGAAAGTTTAATTTTTATCATTACATAATTGGAAAATAATGAACTTTATCACAATATGCTAATTTTTTGAGAAGGACCTGTGTGTGTGTGTGTGTGTATATATATATATATATTCAGACAGACAGACAGACAAGACAGATAGATAGATAGATAGATAGATAGATAGATAATAATAAAAAAATTAGCATTATTTTTGGATTGCTTTTGTTCCCATTTAATCATGAGCTTATGTCATTCTTGTTCCACCCATCATGAAAAATTCACAATTTTTTTTTTAGAAACTTCAGTCGTGTGCAGGCAGCTGTATATGATGGACCCTCTGATTACATAGTCATGTGACCCAAAATAATGCACAGTTTGCTAGATGATGAGACTGGCACATCTTACCCCACACGTCCTAAAGTTGACTGCCCCTGACCGTCACCCCTTTCGTCTTTGATAAAAATGAATTAATGTTTCTTAAAAGGTCCCATTAATAAGACAAACTTAATGGTTTAAAAATCCATTCAACAATTTGAGAGATTAAGAAGGAAATGTTTCCACCAGCTTCTATTTAGATCATGTGACCTCTCATGTTGCGTCTTTCTCTCCATGGTGTTAAACCTCTGTTTCGTTCATCACAGATCACATGGCAGATGCGAAACACTCATGAAGCTCAGCTGTATGTTTCCGGTGGAGATTTGCAGGTTCTTCTGGGAAGATCTCCTTCCTCTCTCCACATGAAGGTCATCCTTCTTTTGTCTCTCCTGTTCTAGGGCAAGATACTATTTGACGTTGCCATGCCGTTCATAGAAAGCTAATGTTGCCATGGAAATGTGTAACAAGCGATGGTGGTGGTGGGCTACAGTGGATGTGAAGGAGGGAAGGGGAAGAGAAAAGGGCTTGTCAGTGAATTGAAGTGTAATGTTGAGGGAAGGAAGATAAATGCCTGCATGCTTTTGTCCGCTCTGGATGCATGATGGGTCAAGGCTGATTAAAAGGAGCAGCTGGCTGCATTTGGCATGTGGATGATCCTAAACGAAAAGAGGGAGAGACTTTCTGGAAGATGAGACGTGATTTGTTGTTGTGTTGTTTTAGGTCCCACTCAATCCTCTTGAGGTTTAACATGAACAGCATATGAAATATTAAAGAGTTCATCTGCTTAAGGCTGTGAATGTACATGCAAATATGAAACACTCTCAATGAAAGTGAATTCTTTTTAAAAACATTTCTCAGAGCCTTTTATAGCCTTTTTTGAGAATTTGTTTCTTAATAAATTAATAAATCTGTTATTTTTATAGATGAACTGAAAATTTGACAGTTTCCCCCAGCATCCACAAAATATGTTCTAAGACCTTTTACTAATGTTCTTATTAAGTTATGAAAACATTGTTTCTGAATGTCCTCTGAACTTGTAAAAAAAAATTACACAAATGGTAAAGAAACTTTCCATTATTTCAATTTGCAAATATTACTTTTGAGTGTTCTCTGAACATTTTTTTTAAATGTTAGATGGACGTCCAAATAAAATGTTTCGGAAAAAACATTGTATAAACAATATATAAATCAAGTTTTTGTGCTGATGTTTTAAGAACATTTTTAAAGACCAGATAACTTTGAACGGACATTCCATTAAAGGTTTAATTTACCCAAAAATTAAAATTCTGTCATAAATTACTCGCCCTCATGTTGTTCCAA
Source organism: Meda fulgida (assembly GCA_030578275.1). NCBI lineage: Eukaryota > Metazoa > Chordata > Actinopteri > Cypriniformes > Leuciscidae > Meda > Meda fulgida. Next base: position 3,070,886 of record CM060623.1, read on the forward strand.
ACCCGTAAGACTTTCGTTCATCTTCAAAACACAAATGAAGATATTTTTAATGAAATCTAAGAGATTTCTGTTCCTCTGTTGAATTCATGCAACTACAACTTTAATGCTTCAAATGAACCTGATTTGTTCTTGAGGAAGCTCAAACGTGATGCGTAACACGAGAATGAACCTGATTGGTTCTTGAGGAAGCTCAAACGTGCTGCTTAACACGAGAATGAACCTGATTGGTTCTTGAGGAAGCTCAAACGTGCTGCGTAACACGAGAATGAACCTGATTGGTTCTTGAGGAAGCTCCAACGTGCTGCGTAACACGAGAATGAACCTGATTGGTTCTTGCGGAAGCTCAAACGTGATGCGTAACACGAGAATGAACCTGATTGGTTCTTGAGGAAGCTCAAACGTGCTGCTTAACACGAGAATGAACCTGATTGGTTCTTGAGGAAGCTCCAACGTGCTGCGTAACACGAGAATGAACCTGATTGGTTCTTGCGGAAGCTCAAACGTGCTGCGTAACACGAGAATGAACCTGATTGGTTCTTGCGGAAGCTCAAACGTGATGCGTAACACGAGAATGAACCTGATTGGTTCTTGAGGAAGCTCAAACGTGCTGCTTAACACGAGAATGAACCTGATTGGTTCTTGAGGAAGCTCAAACGTGCTGCGTAACACGAGAATGAACCTGATTGGTTCTTGCAGAAGCTCAAACGTGCTGCGTAACACGAGAATGAACCTGATTGGTTCTTGCGGAAGCTCAAACGTGCTGCGTAACACGAGAATGAACCTGATTGGTTCTTGAGGAAGCTCAAACGTGCTGCGTAACACGAGAATGAACCTGATTGGTTCTTGAGGAAGCTCAAACGTGCTGTGTAACACGAGAATGAACCTGATTGGTTCTTGCAGAAGCTCAAACGTGCTGCGTAACACGAGAATGAACCTGATTGGTTCTTGCAGAAGCTCAAACGTGCTGCGTAACACGAGAATAAACCTCATTGGTTCTTGCGGAAGCTCAAACGTGCTGCGTAACACGAGAATGAACCTGATTGGTTCTTGCAGAAGCTCAAACGTACTGCTTAACACGAGAATGAACCTGATTGGTTCTTGAGGAAGCTCAAACGTGCTGCGTAACACGAGAATGAACCTCATTGGTTCTTGCTGAAGCTCAAACGTGATGCGTAACACGAGAATGAACCTGATTGGTTCTTGCAGAAGCTCAAACGTGCTGCGTAACACGAGAATGAACCTGATTGGTTCTTGCGGAAGCTCAAACGTGCTGCGTAACACGAGAATGAACCTGATTGGTTCTTGCAGAAGCTCAAACGTGCTGCTTAACACGAGAATGAACCTGATTGGTTCTTGCAGAAGCTCAAACGTACTGCTTAACACGAGAATGAACCTGATTGGTTCTTGCAGAAGCTCAAACGTGCTGCTTAACACGAGAATGAACCTGATTGGTTCTTGCAGAAGCTCAAACGTGCTGCTTAACACGAGAATGAACCTGATTGGTTCTTGCAGAAGCTCAAACGTGCTGCGTAACACGAGAATGAACCTGATTGGTTCTTGCAGAAGCTCAAACGTGCTGCGTAACACGAGAATGAACCTGATTGGTTCTTGAGGAAGCTCAAACGTGCTGCTTAACACGAGAATGAACCTGATTGGTTCTTGCAGAAGCTCAAACGTGCTGCGTAACACGAGAATGAACCTGATTGGTTCTTGAGGAAGCTCAAATGTGCTGCGTAACACGAGAATGAACCTGATTGGTTCATGCAGAACCACAAACGTGCTGCGTAACACGAGAATGAACCTGATTGGTTCTTGAGGAAGCTCAAACGTGCTGCGTAACACGAGAATGAACCTGATTGGTTCTTGAGGAAGCTCAAATGTGCTGCTTAACACGAGAATGAACCTGATTGGTTCTTGCAGAAGCTCAAACGTGCTGCGTAACACGAGAATGAACCTGATTGGTTCTTGAGGAAGCTCAAACGTGCTGCGTAACACGAGAATGAACCTGATTTTGAAGCATCAATATTGAAGTTGTGTAGGGACAGAAATCTCTCAGATTTCATTAAAAAGATCTTCATTTGTTTTCCGAAGATGAACAAAACTCTTATGGGTTTGGAATGACAGGAGGGTGCGTAAATAATTACAGAGTTATCATTTTAGGGGGGAACTAAACTTTTAATGTTAATAAAAGAACCTCTGTTAATAAACTTTGAGAGAGCCTTGCCAGAACGTTTTGAGAACGTTCCCTGTTAACCGGGATTCCCAACCTTTCTTTTGAACCCTTTTAGCTAGAAAGGGTTCGGTCTGAGTCATTTTAGAAAAGCACTAATCAGCTGTTTAGTGAGTGAATGAGCATCTGCCGTGACAAAGCAAGTGTTTAAAAGGTACTTCTTTACTTTTATTCACACTGCGGTTGTCTGTTGCTCTGGGTTTCCTTTGGAAAATGCCTGAACTTCTCCTCCTTCTTCTAAGGCAGTAATACTCATTTAAGCCCAAAGAAGTGCTGCATTTTATGAGCCAGGATTCATTGCTGTGACTTAAGTTACTCTATCCAGTATGGCTGCCAGCTGTAGGTGTTACAACTTTGAACCAAGGTTCTTCATAAAGGTCAACCAAACACAAAACCTTAATTACCTCCATGGATATTTGTATTGTTTTACATGTTCCTGACTGCATTAGTAACTAGTCCTCCATTTTTCTTTCTGCTTGGCACATAACTCTGACTCTGCTGTGGCACGGTGCCGGCATTCAGAGGCCGAGTGTGTGGTCACTGCGGTGTGAGAGCTTTTGTTGAGGCCCAGGGGAATCATACATTATGTGCAAAGGGGAATTCTGCTGGGTTTCTGAATGCCTGTCAGAAGTAGTTTTGAGGGAAACAACTTAAACGTACAAATATTTCAATCTTAATTACTAATGACTGTGGAGGATCAAAAGTAAAACAAAAACAAAAGTTTCTTATCGTGCATAGTTAACATGTCAGACATATTTTTTTTGTATATATTTACTTTTTTCTTCTTTTTTTTTTGTTCACATTTAGGGAGGCATGTTTTTTTCTAATTATATACAAATAAATGCCTGAAATGATCTTTTCCATGAAGGGGCAATATTTTATTTTATTTTATTTTTTTTATAAAGTCAGATGTAACAAATAAATAAACAAAATGTAACATGGAGAAGTTTATAACAAGCATTACAAATACACATGTAAGTCAAATCTCTTAATATTCAATCCATTACACTCTTAAAAATAAAAGTTTTTTTATCGGTTACATGAAGAACCTTTAACATCCTGGGAACCTTTGCATTCCACTAAAGTTTTTTTTTTATAATGGAAAAAGGTTCTTCAGATTATTAATGTTCTTCACACTAAGAAAAAATGGTTCTTTTGAGAACTGCTCACTGAAAGGTTTACGTGGAACCGAAAATGGTTCTTTTATGGTGAAAACACCCGTTTGGAACCTTTATTTTCATGTATTTTACAAAAGTCTGATGCCACTAGTGAAAAGCTTCTAAAAAAAAAAAAAAAAGCATCCATTCAGTTTTTACAGTATTTGTTTTCCATTACAAATATCTAGTTCAGCCATTCAGCTGATTGGCCTCTGCTGATCCCATGCAGCCAATGAGATTGCTTGCTCAACATTTAAATACTCTGGTTCAATGTTTCCTGTAAGCTTATCCTTCAGTGCTATCAGAGTTCCTCTGAGAGCCTCCACCTCCCCAGCTCCACCTGCCCAAATCTGCTACTGGATTTTGTCTATTTATGCAGCAGCATAATTTTATTCAGAGTGTTGTTATGATATAAATTCTATTATCTGCAATTTGACAGACATTTCTTTTGTTGTTGTTAATATCTTTATTATTATTATTAAGATTTTTTCCCATGCAAAAATACATAAACTTAGGTTTAAACATGTAAAACATTGCTGCCACATTTGGAATTCTAAAGGCCTTGATCCTCAATTATTTTTGGCATGCAGTACGAGACCATTATGAAATATTTAGTATAGTTTTAGATTTACAAACAGATTGTTCATTAGTGATCTCAGAACTCCTTGCTGGTGTTGAGGCTGTACTCCACAGAGCATACTAATAGCAGGCTTTCTTTGGCACACTGGTGTACACTCTGCATTACTGATGTCTTTGTTGTGTTCTCTGATGCAGTCACTAAAGCTTAGTCTACACAAAACAAACCAGCTTTATTGGGCAGCTTTTAATGCGACAAGCAAAAACCGGTTGAACTCACATCATGGTGGAAATTACTTTCACTAGTGCCAGTTTATATATGCTTACAAAATGTGGCTTTTTGTTGAGACTGAGCTCACAGCATGTCATTTGAACAAGTGTTGTAATACTTTACGATGTGTGTGTGTGTGTGTGTGTGTGTGTGTGTGTGTGTGTGTGTGTGTGTGTGTGTGTGTGTGTGTGTGTGTGTGTAAGTTCGTGCATAAATAAGTGGCATTCTGCAGTGGTAAGAGTCCCGCTGTGCTTGATGAACTCTGTGTGCCAACATTCACACAGCTTGCGCAAGAAGTCTGCTTTAATAAATGACATCCATTAGCATTACAAAGCGAAGTGCTAAAATGACGGCTGAGTTGGTGGGCTGGACATCTACGAGGGGGTCTGCGCTCAGATCCTGAGACACACACACTGGGAGAAAGAAAAAGGACTGTCTGGATGCGATGGATTTGAGTCTGGATATTACACTTGCGAACTGAAGGATGAAGATGGTGTAAAAGCATAATAGATAATATGAGACAGATGCGATTACACATCACACTCCAAACAGACGTATGGATGCTAAGAGTCAAACTGCTGAAGATCATCACATGGCAAACAGCACCTGTAAGTCAAATCTCTTCATATTCAGGTCATCAGGGGCAAAAAAGTCTGATGCTTCTAGTGAAGATTGCATTCTTTTCAAATATAACTTTTTTCCCATTACAAATGATACAGTCTACAAATGGTGGGTTGTTTTAACCCAATTTTAGGTCAGATATGGACAAACCCAAACGTTGGGTTAAAAATGTAATTTAAAAAATATAACCCATAGTGTATTATCTGCAATTTGTGAGAAAATGCACATTTTATTTAAAGGTAAGAAATCCTAAAACTTTCCAGTGTTACTTTTAAAAAATCATGTGGTCTTATGCTTTTGAACACTACTTTACTTCAGTAATATTCAGTTTTGTGTGACAAAGAGCTTGGTGTCATGTTTTAATAATTACATCCTTTTTTTATTTATTTTATTGTATTTTTTTTACAAAATAATTAACATTTGAGGAACACAAGCGAAGTTGACTGAGAAACAGTCTGCTTTCCTGTAAAAGTAGGAACTGCAGTGAGGTCACCTGATGCAGTTCTCCTTCAATTTGCTTTGTTATCATTATTTAAATCAACTGTCCTGCTTTGTCCAGATGTGAAGATGTTTTTGGTGCTCTTTGGAGTGATTTTGGCTAATGCAGTGGTAATGTTAAATTCTGACTTCTTTCTCTATATCTCAATTTTGAAATTCTTCAAGAATGATCATTTTAAATACCCACATTCTCTGCTTTTTTTTTCTTTGTACGTTTTACAATGAAGATTATGGGTATGTGTGAACCAACTCAATCATGGTCAACCAGGGCAGAAAGTGGAATTTTGGGTAAGTAAATGTTGTATTTCCCCCTCACAAACAATAATTAACCCTATAAAGCCTGTCATATCATATCATGATCATTTAGATGTTTTTTTTTGCAAATAAAAGCCTTTTAGTGGAATTATAAAAATGTCCACCATCAGCTCGTGCTTCATGTGTCTTTTGCTGTGAAATCTTTGCTCATTATTATAAAGTAAACATAAGAATAACTTTGATATTGTTAGTAATACTTCAAGATGAAAGCAACTTGATTATCCGTACCTCATGTTAAAATGTGAGTTTCAAATATGATCATCAGGCTTTTGGGGAAGGTTTATTTGTTCATCTGTCTATCATCATTGTATTGCATTGCATTCTATTTTAAAACTACAGAGATTTGATCATAAAACGTACTCAGTTACTATCGTAACCTCGGTTCCCTGAGAGTTAGGGAACGAGTATTGCGTAGCTATAGAAACTCCTTTTCCTCAAAATTCTGAAGCTTAAAATGTAAAACGCATTTTGCAGCTGCACAGCTAGCACAGCGAGTGTCTGGCTCACTCATTGGCTGTGCTGCGGGAACTGCAGATCCAATGGCGCGGGCGCCTCCAACGTGTGCACCAATGAGTTAGCATTACGTCATACACGTCAGAGCCCGCCAAGGGGCTGTGGCCAAAACCCATAATAGTCCCCGAAATAGCCATTATAGCAGCTTACATCGACTGAACGACATACTGCCATGTTACTCAGTGCGGCCGGCTATGCAATACTCGTTCATCGAGTGAAGCGACATACTACCATGTTACTCAGTGCGGCTGGCTACGCGTTCCCTAACTCTCAAGGAACCAAGGTTACGATAGTAACCGAGTACGTTCCCTTTCGAGAACGGTCACTTCGTAATGTGTAGCTATACGCAGTGGGGACGCCATGTAAAACGCCGCACCAAGTAACCGGTTGCAACTGCGGCTCGAGAACTCTGAGCCCACAGAACCATCCAGAAACCAATATATATTAAGAAAGACCGTACACCGTCGGGCCTCATAATATACACATATATATATATATATATATATATATATGTAATGCCCATACATCCATATTCAACCTAATATATTTAATAAGACCAGACACCTTCGGGTCTTTTATATAAAAGGGATATCATAACCGGCCAGAGGCGGGTTTTATAATGAAATGAATGTGTGCTTATGACATTGACATAATATTTAGATAAGACCGGACACATTTCGGGTCTAAATCATACAGAAAGGACCCTTGCCTGCAGGGAAGGTACCTCCATGTTATAGAATTTCACAAACGTAGAAGGTGAGGATCAGCCGGCCGCCGCACAAATTTCCTGAATAGGAAACCCAGAAGACCAAGACGAGGCCATACCTCTAGTCGAATGAGCTCTAGTCCCAATAAGGCAAACCTGACCCACTGAGGTATATGCTAGAAAAATAGCATCTACTATCCATCTGGATATTCTCTGCTTTGTGACAGGAGACCCTTTGGACCGACCACCAAAGCAGACAAAGAGCTGTTCTGAATGTCTAAAAGACGCAGAACGCTCCAGATATATTCTCAGCGCTCTGACAGGACAGAGTAGATTTGCCTCCCCATCCTCTGTGGAAGGGGGAAGAGCCAATAAAGTGATCACCTATGCTCTAAACAGTGTCGAAAGCACTTTAGGCACATAGCCGTGTCTGGGTTTGATAACGACCTTTGAGTCGCTGACATCAAACTCCAAACAAGAGGGGCTCACAGAGAGGGTTCAAAACGTTTGTCCAGACACCAGCTGGAAAACACTGGCCATTTAGAAGCATACAAGCGCCTAGTAGAAGGGAGCCCATAAATTGGGTTGTGTTTGCCATATTGCCCCCTCTGCCTGAATGAGGAGATCTTTCCTCAACGGGACAGGCCAGGGGACTTTGTCCATCATCTGAACCAGCTCCGGAAACCACGTCTGGATTTCCAGAGAGGGGCTACTAGGAGGACTGGGCATCTGCGATGGCCCAACGCATCCCTGTCCTTCGAGAAGAACACTTCGCAATGAGTGTTGTTCCTCGAGGTGAAGAAGTCGACTTCGGCCTCGCCAAACACTTTCCATATCAGGTGCACCGTCTGAGAATTCAAGGACCACTCGCCTAGGGGAGTGTTGCCCCGTGACAGCATATCCGCACCCGTGTTCAGGATGCCCGGGATATGCGCTGCTCTCAGAGAGCTCAGATTGACATGTGCCCAAATAAGTGACCTGACAGGCTTGCCCTCGTGCAACGCTCCCCAACCTTGGTTGGATGCATCTGTGAAAACCACTTTCCAAGTGGAAATCACCCCCAAGCATCCTCCACAGGACGCAGCGAGGGACACAGTCGAATGCCTTCTCCAAATCCACAAAACACATGTGGAATGGTTGGGCAAACTCCCTTGAACCCTCCAGCACCCTGGAGAGGTTATAGAGCTGGTCCAGTGTTCCAAGCCCGGGACGAAAACCACACTGTTCCTTCTGAATCCAAGGTTCCACTATCGGCCGAATTCTCCTCTCCAGAACCCTGGCATTCCCGGGGAGCCTGAGGAGTGTGATCCCCCTGTAGTTGGAACACACCCTCCGGTCCCCCTTCTTGAAAAGAGGAACCACCACCCCCCGGTCTGCCAGTCCAGAGGTACTGTCCCTGACCATCACGCAATGCTCCAGAGGCATGTCAAGACAGACCCACAACATCCAGAGACTTGAGTTACTCAGGGCGGATCTCATCCATCCCCGGTGCCTTGCCGCCGAGGAGCTTTTTAACTACCTCTATGACTTCAGCTTGGGTGATGGACGAGTCCACCTCTGAGCCCTCGGTCTCTGTTTCCTCAATGGAAGAGGAGTCGTTGGGATTGATGAGATCCCCAAAGTATTCCTTCCATTCTGGTTTGCCAGAATCTCCTCAAAGCCAGTCGATAGACCTTCTCCATGGCCTCACCGAACTCCTCCCAGGCCCGATTTTTTTGGCCTGCCAGTACTCGTCAGCTGCCTCAGGAGTTCCACAAGCCAACCAGGCCTGATTGGTCTCCTTCAGCTTGACGGCATCCCTTACTTTTGGTGTCCACCAACGGGTTCGGGGATTGCCGCCTCGACAGGCACCGGAGACCTTAAGGCCACAGCTCAGAGTGGCCGCGTCGACAATGGAGTAGGAGAACACGGCCCACTCGGACTCAATATCTCCAGACTCCCTCAGGATCCGGTCGAAGCTCCACCGGAGGTCGCAGTTGAAGATCTCTCTGACAGGGAACAAACGTTCCCTACAGTATATTTGGGTCTACCGTGTCTGTCCAGCTTCCTGCCTGCCATAAGGTTTTTTTTTAACCGCTCTTTGTCTCACCCGTCACCTAGGACCTATTTGCCTTGGGAGACCCTACCAGGGGCATATAGCCCCAGACAACATAGCTCTTAGGATCATTCGGGTCCTCAAACCCCTCCACCATGATAAGGTGACAGTTCAAGGAGTGGATTTAATACATCAATTCAATAAACAATAAGTTAAAAGGCTATAAGGTGGCTTACAGTTTAGACGCAATATTATTAATATTTTTCCTCTATTTTGTTAGCGCAAATAGTTCCAAATAGTAGAGCCTTTGCACTTATTCTTTGAAACAGGCTTCTGAATTGCAAAGGCAGCCTGTGGTTATCAATAAGAATTAAACCGCTGAATTCCCTTCTCACCATCTCAACCTGTTGCAGATGTGCCAGACTCTAACCTTCTGCTCCAGAATGATGCCATGTACCTGCTTGTAAACACATTGTTCAGTTTCAAACAAGCTATGCGTTATTGCCATGGTCAGTCAAGTGCCCTCACAACCTCAGGGGTCAAAGAGGACGAGGAGGGAGCCCAGCAGTTACTCTTCAGATCCAACCTCAAGAGCCCAGTCTGGTTCAGAACCAACAGAAGCCAGAACCCCACAGCCCATCTTCCCCAACAAAGTAAGTTTGGTTTTCTGAAACAATTTAACCAGTTATGAGTAAACGTTCCTCCTGTAATGTCATTAGAATGTTTTTTCAAAGTTATGTGGTTTTTAATAATGTTCTCAAAACATTATAGAAAAAACATTGTTCATGGAATGTTTATTTTTTAAACGTTTTAGTAGGTTGTTCATCTATTTTTTAAATATTACTTTTGAATGTTCTCCGAACATTCTGAAACGTTTCCAAAATGATATAATGGAATGTTATTATGTTTATTTTGCTTAATGTTCGCAAAAACCAAAAAAACAATGTTACATTTTTTTTTTTAAACTGACGTTTTGAACGTTCGGAAACCTTTCAGAAATAATGTTTTATGTTAGTTAAAAAAAAGCCATCCTAGATGTATATGACTTCTTTAACTTTATTAAAAAATATCTTGGCTCTTCCCAGCTTTATAATGGGAGTGAATGGTGCCTGTTATCTTGAAGCCCAAAAAAAGTGCAACATCATCATAAAAGTAATCCATACGACTCCAGGGGTTAATAAAGGCCTTCTGAAGCAAAGCAATGCATTTGTGTAAGAAAAATATTTAAAACTTTATAAACTGTAATCACTGGCTTCCGGTACCGGCCATACGAGAGTCTGGCTCCGGTGGAAGAGTGACCTCTGACCTGACGGAAAGCCAGTGATTATAGTTTATATAGTTATAAATATGGATATGGTATGGATTTCTTTTATGATGGATGGATGCACTTTTTTGGGCTTCAAGATCTAAGGCACCATTCACTGCCATAATAAAGCTGGGAAGAGCCAGGATATTATTTAATGTAACTCCGATTGTGTTCGGCTGAAACAAAAATGTCATATACACCTTGGATGACTTGAGGGTGAGTAAATCATGGGATAATTTTCATTTTTGGGTGAACTATCCCTTTAACAAGTGTCTGATGAAATCTCTGAACCTTCACAGAAACGGTCTTCCCAGGTTTATCTTTCAAGTCTAAGGACGGCTATGCCAGAGTGAACGTATCTTTCCCGTCACTGTCCGCGGTGAGCGTTTGCGTGCGCGTGCAGTTGGACCCGCGGCACGAGAACGTGTCCACAGTGTTCTCTTATGCCGCACGCGTTTTCATCAACGAGTTCCAGCTGCGCGGACGGATCGACGAGTCCAAGCAAAACCACGCCGACAGAAAGGTCCGCCTAGCGCTTCTCATTCAAGGACAACATCACCCGTACAAAGCTGCGTTCCCTATTGATGAAGACTGGCACCATGTTTGCGTCACGTGGCGCTCAAACGATGGATTTTGGGCGATTTATGTGGACGGTAGAATGGGAGATTCTGGGCATGGGAAGGCACGGGACAGAGCAAATGATATATACGGAGATGGGATTTTTATATTGGGGCAAGACCAGGATACCTTTGGTGGAACTTTTACAGAGCCGTTTTTTGGAAACTTGACTGACCTGAACATTTGGGGTGAAGCTCTGGAGTTAAAACAGGTGCAGGTGCTGAACACCTGCTCAAAGCTGACCGATCACAGAGCTTTATTCACCTGGCGGGACTGGAGCCTCATCACTGTCCATCACTCCATCCAGAATGTGTCTGCAACTCTCAACTGTCCAGGTTAACTTCGTTTATTATTATAACATACTTTAACATGCACTATTATAGTAGAAATATATATTATATATTTTATATATTTATATTATATTTTATATGTATATTTAATACTTTAATATTTAAATATATACACATTTTTGCTAAATATTTTTCCTAATAAATAATGTTTTTGTCACTATCATATTTTTTTCTAAGTGTCCATTGTAGCTTTAAATGTCTACTTTGAATTATATTTATTATATATTTTCAATTATTATATTTTTTTTGTTAAATGGTAAAAGATTCATGTGGGATCTCCAATTTTCCCGACCAGATCATCTTCAGACCATGTTGACAAAAATGTATAGAATTCAAGATGATTTGTTATACCGTTAGTAAATAATGCGCAATTGAATTTGATGAAGAGCACACCAAAATGACTGAGTTATGGGCCCTATCATACATCTGCCAGCGCAACGCAAGTGTTTTTTGATAGTTTCAGCCCGACGCAGTTTTCATTTTCACGTCCTGCGCCACGTTGTTTAAATAGAAAATGCATTTGGGCCCATGTCAGCGTGTCATCGTCAACTTACTCTGACCACACCACATCAATTTGGTCATAGCGCCACCTATTGGTCAAGAGGGATAAACCATTAAATCACTTGTGATTGTATTTGATTTTTTTTCAGCCATTTTGCCTGGAATAATCTTAAAATGTCTTTAATTGCTCATTTTTTCAGTTGGTCTGATGCTCCCATGACTTATCGTTCCGTCTATATATATATATATATATATATATATATATATATATATATATATAGAGAGAGAGAGAGAGAGAGAGAGAGAGAGAGAGAGAGAGAGAGAGAGAGAGAGAGAGTTGTCCTATACTTTGGATCTTGGATATTTAACAAAACAACTATAATAATACTATGCATATTTTTTTTTTTTGTGGTTGTTTCAGCTGATTTGTACGTTTGTTTGTGGTGGATATCATTATTTCCGCAGGGTCCCTGAAGACGACGCAGAGACGGGACGAGGAATGTGAGGTTTTTAATGGCCAGTCTGACGGTCAGCCTCGGTACAGCTCTGCCGTCTGCACACACACATTCCCTTTCATCTGCAGAAGCAGCAAAGGTGTGTGTGAAAGAGTTGCTGTGGCTGATGAAAGTCTGAATGTATTGAAGTATATAATATTCTGAATGTTCCAATCCAATCTGACTTCTGACCTATAATGCTGCCTGAATCATAATCATACACTGTTCAGAGGAGAACTGCCCCCCCATTTTCACCCCCCCCATATTCAACAATATTATTGATCTGCATTGACACCATTATATGAGAACTGATCTGAGCTGGACATCACGTTTTTCTCCAGAGCGGCTATATATATATATATATATGAATTAAATTAATAACTTCTTTTACAACAAAAATGAAACATCACTGAACTTACTTAAGCTGGACTATGACACGATTTTCTTCTGGAAACAAACTTTTTGTTTGCATTATTTTCCTGTTATCTGTGTACAGCTGCTTTGAAACAGTCTGTATTGTAAACAGCGCTGTATAAATAAACGTGACTTGACTCTCTGACCCACAGAACACTATCTGAAGATGAAGGAACTGAGAGAATCTCTAAGGTCCAACCCAAGCCACTTCATGCAGGATCTCATGCAGTCCGGGATGGTACAGAGTCGAGTGCTTTCTCAGCATGAATATCTTACACACAGTTTCTGTCATTATAAATAACCAAAAACAGCTGCAGCAAAAGAGTGGCAGCTATAAAAGTAAAACAAGTGGGTGTAACAATGTATTGTGTCAAAATATATCGCAATTCAAAAATGCAACAATATTTATCGTGGATAGTGGCAATATGTGTATTATCATGAATAGTTAACCCATAATGAAAATTAATAGTTTTAGTGTCAGTACTACATTAAACTATATAATGTTGAATATGATGTATAATAATGCAATGGGGGAATATTTGTGTGTCCTGATAATGCCAAATGTCTGATGTTACCAGTAAAAAATGGCCTACATTATTTTAAATATATCTAGTCAGTGACAGCGCAAGCATATTCGTCTAAAATAATTCTGTGTTTTCAGCTTCAGAATCATGAATATGTTTGTTCTGGTGTCTCTATTATCCTGTGCTTTGGGTTTCAGCACCAAATCCAAACCTATTCATTTTCACACACAATTTAACACCAAATGTATCATTTTAAATCAACAGTACATTTTATCATATGTCTTGGAGTATCGCAATAATATCGTATCGTGAGTTCAGTATCGTGATATGTATCGAATCGTGACACTAGAGTATCGTTACACCCCTAATATTAATGTAAAAACTAAATTAAGAAAATATTAAGCCCATCTAACTGGTGTCTTGTCCCGTGTCTCTCAGACTGCAGATGATGTGTTCTGTGACACTGTGGATGGGCAGAGCTGGTCTTCGGTGTCCCGTCTGTTAAACGCTTCTGAGCGAGCGGTTCTGAAGGAGGACGAACCGCTGGAGGACAGAGATATGGTTTCTCTGATGCATGTTCTCTCTCGGGCCGCTGATCTTCCCAGCACAGCAAACCAGAGCCGGCGAGATGCCGAGAGACTCGGCCAGAGCTTCCTCACCATCGCAGACTCACTCCTCAGCCAAGACGAGCCCAGTAAATGGCACAGCATCAAAGAGGTGACTGAAGCACCATCTCAATCTCAATCAACAAGTTCTGACAACATACACTGCAAAAAAATGCTTTTAAAACTTTTTAGATATTTGGACTGGAAACAAGACAAAAATTCAAATCAAGATGCATTTACTAGATGAGTAAAATTAAGTGAGTTGATGCTTAAAACTAAATTATCTTCCAATGGGGTAAGAAATATAATCTTAATTCAAACAGAAACAAGATTATTTTTATGCACAAGGTCTCTTCGTTTTTATTTATTTCCTCAGAAAACAAGAATTAATATCTTATGTCATTTTACTACTTTAGTTTAGTAAATGGATCTTGATTTAAGAAATGTTTGATATTTGGACTGAAAACAAGACAAAAATACTAAGTAGGCAAAAGCTTTTTTTGCAGTGTATGTTTTTACATTGCTGTAACTCATCAAAATAAGTTAAGCAATTTTCAACTTTTTTTATACGTTATACAAGATACAACTCATTTTTTTAAAGTCAGTTTAATGTAATTTAAGTTTAAATTACTTTTTAAGTACAATGAACTGGATGTTTAAGGCAGCACATGTTTTTGTACAGTGTAGGCGCCGATCCCGTGGAAATGGTCGAGCACCCACGGAAAAATACGAGATATTCTCCATTGATTTTAACCAATAAAAAAATTGCACACCCACTCGCATTGGGACATTTATTGTGTTGATTAATTACTAATTGTTAGAAGGGATTTTGATGATCCCTTCTTTAAGCAAGTCACCAATGTGTTTTGTCAATCATTAGAAATTTTATTCATATTATTATTATTATTATAAGTTTATACATGTTACTCTTGTAATGTCATCAGGATTATGAAACATTAACTTGGAATTGTTTGTTAGTTTTTGCCACAATCCACTGATTTTGACTTGTTTCTAATAATTCAGTAATGTCTTTCATAAATGCATTACTGTTCAAAAGTTTGGGGAATGAAATTATAGCAAGGATATATTAAATTAATTAAAAAGTGACAGTAAGGTCATTTAAAATAAATGCTGTTCTTTTAAAAAAAGAATCTTGAAAAATTGATCTCGGTTTCCACACAAATATGAAGTCGCACAACTGTTTTCAACATTGATAATAATAATCATAAATGTTTCTTGAGCATCAAATCATCATATTAGAGTGATTTCTGAAGGATCATGTGACACTGAAGACTGGAGTAATGATGCTGAAAATACAGCTGTGATCACATGAATAAATTACACTTTACTATCACACAAAACAGATATTTTAAATAATACAAATATTTCACTTAATTACTGTTTATATTGTATTTCTGATCAAATAAATGCAGCCTTGGTGTTTCAAATTTTGTTTAAAAATCATACTGACCTCAAACAGTAGTCTGATACTTAATAATTCAGTAATTAATGCACATTAAAATGTAAAAACATTCAAAAATTAGTTTCATAATCAAGCAATATCACAAAGAGCAAGAGGTCGTTCCTCTGATATCACTACAGTGTGATGTTGCGTTCATTAATAATTTAACTCTGTTTGGTTATTTCTGGGTTTATTTACTCTGCCATCAAAAGTTGTAAAGGAAACCTTGATAAATCTGTGCTTTGATGTACAGTCAAACCAAAATTTATTCTGACAACTTGATCACAGTTTATACACTATAGTTTAGAAAATGGTAATAAAATTTAAGCAGAACTCAGAGTTATGAAATCAGTTGATATTTCACTGGTTTTGTCCATCCTTCTGTTAGACTCTCACACATGAATTATGATGAATATCTGTCAGCTGGTAAATTTAACTACACAATTAGATAATACCAGTTTAGCTCCACCAGTGACCAAGCAATGCTTCATGTTGTTCAGTCAGTTTCAGAAAAAACACTGAAGAAAACATGATCAGCTCAAAGTGTCGGAATCATTTCTGCTCCCAAAGTCTTATAAATTTGACTGGTAGTTACTGTATGAAGAATTATTGGGTATAATATGTCACAGTTTACTTTATTTTGCAATCCTCACTTACATAAATGAACTATAGTGTCCTGCACACACTAGTAAAACAATATCAAAAATGATATCTGGTGTCTGAATAATGTTTGGTTTGAATAATTGAATAATTGCAGGTGGTGACGGGGCCGATGGCTGTCATCCAGACTGTAGACCGTATGCTGAGCAACCTGAACCCTCTGCTGATGAACGACACAGACAGCGTGCAGATACACAGCCAGAACATCAGTGAGTCACACACACACACACACACACAGATCGAGAGCGCTGCAAAAAATGCTTTTCTTACTTCCTATTTTTGTCTTGTTTTCAGTCCAAATATCTGAAAATTCTTACAATCAAGAAGCATTTACTTGATAAGTAAAATGACAAAAAAAATTATATCTTGTTTTCTAAAAAAAACAAAAAAATCAAAATTAGAATAAGAAAAAAAAACAATACAAATGGAAATTATTTTTCTTACCCCATTGGCTGATGATTTAGCTTATTTTAAGCAAAAACTCACTTCATTTTTATTTATTTTGATCAGAAAACAAGATAGAATTTCCTACACTGTAAAAAATGATTGTGATTTTAACAGTAAAAAATTGTTAATTTGTTAACAAAGTTTCCTTACTATATACGGTAAATAACTGTTATAGATCTAATGGTACATGTAATTTTACTGTAAAATACCGTTAAATTTGCAGTTTTTGAAAGTGAAAAAGAACAACTCGTATAATTTACAGTGAAAAACCGTAAATGGACATTCCCACAATTCCCTGCGTGACACTTCGCATTTGATGTATTTTTGTTGAAATAACTGTTTCTTCATCGTTTTCTTCGTTTTATTTCTAATCAGTTATGTACATTAGGCTTTTCTGTTACATTTAATGTTGTTAAATTTATGTTTATGGCATTTTTTAAAATGTCATGTGTTACCATGATGGTGTTTAATGTTTGTGTGAATCACACTGTGCAGCTTCTGTATAATAGTATCATCTTTCTTGTGGAAGAGCTGTTAATGATGAGTTTTGATTGATCATGTGACTCTCATCACTGCTTTAATTGTTAGTTGTCAGTGTATTAAAATGATACAAAGCAGATATTAATACTTCACTAGATTGGTAAATTAACATTATATCAGATAATGAAATATGTTTTATTACTGTAAATTTTAAGTTAAGTCTGTAAACCTTAATATGTTGCTACCATATTTTATACGGTACATTTCTGGCAACCACAGCTGCCGGTATTTTACCGTAAATTTAACAGATTTTTTTTACAGTGTGTCATTTTACTCATCTAGTAAATGCTTCTTGATTTAAGAATGTTTCGATATTTGGACTGAAAACCAGATAAGTAAGAAAAGCATGTTTTGATACAGCCAGACACTGCTTGTGTTTCAGAGCTGCAGGTCCAGCATCTTCTGTCTGACGCTTCTCGTGTTCCTGCGTTCTGTGGGCCGCATGTGGGAAAGCGAGACTGCATCTCTGTCTCCGCTAAAAACATGAAGGAACTACATAACGATGGTAGGGATGATGAAGTCAAGTCACGTTTATTTATACAGCGCTGTTTACAGTACAGACTGTTTCAGAGCCGCTTTACACAGATAACAGGAAAATAATGCAACAAAGTTTCCAGAAGAAAATCATGTCATAGTCCAGCTTCAGTAAGTTCAGTGATGGTCATTATTTGTTGTAAAAAAAAAGTTATTAATTTAGCTAACCGATGTCATCATCCAGCTCAGTTCAGTTCTCATATAATGGTGTCAACGCAGGCAGATCAATAATATTGTTGAATATTAAATTACATGTCCCCAACTAAGCAAGCCAAAAGCCATGATTAAAACCATGTTTGATAGGCGATGAAGTTTCATGACTTACAGTTAACCTTTCACAGTGTTCTTCCCTTGATTTATGTGTTGTGCTTGTTTAGACTTCAGAAAGGTGACTTTATTGAACACGTGGTACGGCTCTGTGAAGTGCCTCTCAGAGAGAGAGGAAAACATTAGCCTTTCTCCCATCGTCAGTGATGGATCGCAGAGGTGAGCATGCTCAGTGCAATCTGTAATTAGGCCTGTCAAACGAGTCATATTTACTTCATTAACTCAACAGTATGCGCTACACCCTTTTCCCAGATGTGATGATGCATTTCAGTTATTAATAGAGCTGGTTATCATTTGAATTTTAATGATTTCGATTCTGCTTCCGATTCTTATAGATTCCTAATTTCGATTCCAATAAAGTAAAAAAAAAAAAAGTAGACAATTTCTACATTTATTCTAAAGAGTCCGAAATTCTCGTCTGAAATTTTTGCACGTTAAAAAATAAATAGTGTCAATCACGTTTGCACACCGCCTCCGAAACTTTCGTCCATCATGAAAAATGCGGATTAGGTCTCGAGTTTTTCGCATCCGTAGCAAGCATTTTGAGTTTTTTTGACGATTCAGAGTTATCCGAATGACAAATACGAAAAAATACAAATTTCGTACCATAAGTCTTATTGCAAAACATTGATTTGTAGCTGAATACCATGAACAAAAATAAACAGAGGAACTTTTGCCTATGGTTTAATAATACCACAGCAAAAAACAACTAGCCTAACTAATACAAATGTACTTATATTATTAAAGACAAGGAAACACTCTGCAATTTAAAAAAGATCAAATTAACAATCACACAAAAAAATACAAATGAGCAGTGATACGATTTTATAAATACTGTTATTGATACTTTATTAATAAAATATACATTACAAATATAGTATCAATATTCTGTCAAGAACACAGTGAATTTTCTCTGTCTTTTGTTGTTTGATTAACGCTATTATAGAGACGGCAGCAGGAATATTAGGCTACTGTCACTTTAAGAGCGGCATGGATCCGATATACTGATACTGTTTTTTTACTGTTCGGTGAATTGTTTAAAATGACATTAAAATCACTTTTTCTTTGTGCTCATTATGGATGTGTGTGCAGCACAGAAACCATCTTGCTCTTGAATGGTTTAAAGTCTTTTTAAAATGCACGCAAAGGAATCAATAAGGGGAATTGAAATTTTAATTTTATAATAAGTATTCGATTCCTGACCTCAAGTACTTGATTTTCGACTCCCAACCCTAGATATTAGCATTGTAAATCATAGATCGTTTTTTTGACTTTATTCATTACAATATACTTCACTGTAAAAAAAAGTTAACTTAAAAAAGTAAGTATTTGTGCTGCCTTAAATTTAACTCAAATTTCAAGTTTAAATTTCAAGTTTAAACTTTTTTTTTAACAGTGTTGGTGTTTTATTACTTTGTCATTAAATGAAAGAAAACTAGTTACCGCTGCTGTGTGAGTGTCTCTAATACAACGGCTGAGGGAGTGACGCTAATTTGACATCTTTTTCTCTTCTGACCAACGTTATTAATCTCTTTTTTCCGGTTACACTTTATTTCGATGGTCCACTTTAGACATTCTATAAGTAACTTTGCAACTACATGTCAGCTATCTCTCATTAGAGTATTAACAGACTGTTAGGGTTCAGGTAGTAGAATTTGATTTGATCTGATTTGAAATCTTTATTTCAAACATGAAAGAAAAGTATTTAAAAATGAATAGAACAATGTTAAAAACATAGAAAAAAACAACAACAGATGAGCAGCAAACAAGTACCCTACTTTCCTGTGTTAAGGAAAGGACTAGGACGAGGTAAAACTTATGTACTCCTACCCCTTTAATTCTTACATTCCTTCAATTAACAATTTTTATATTATTATTATTATGTTGTTATATACATCTATACATATTTACACACATATACACATATATATATATATACACATACGCACATACATACATACATACATACATCAAAGTGACCACTGACAAGTATTTATTCATCTAACCTCGATTCTGTACTTATTTAAGCAGCAAAAAATACAACCCAAAATAACAAAACAAAACAAAACACAAAAAACATGAACAATAAGTTGACATGCATGTAGTTACAAAGATACTTGTAGTCTGTTGAGGAGCATCAACATAAA
>CM060623.1:3095736-3108236 GCA_030578275.1 Meda fulgida
AATTATCAGCAAAAGTTTTTTTTAAAGTGAACTAAACCTTTAAATTGGAGGAAATTATCTTAAATACAATCCCAAAGAATTTTTTTATCATAAATGTGACCTAGAAAATCACTTAGTCGGAAATTATATATAAAGAAAAGTCCATGTGAGTTTGCTGAACTAACAGCAGGACCTGAGGGATGCAGACTTTGATATTCTGATTTTTTTTTTAAAACGTTTTCATAAATATCTGAAGGTGTTGATAAAAAGTAGCGAAACAGCTGTGAAATTAAGACAGTGGTTTCTTAAGTGATAAATTACATACATAAATTACTAATCCAAACTCTGGCGTTAGTAAGATTTTATGTTATTTTTTCTGTTAAGAGATTAATACTTTCATTCTGCAAGAATGCTTTAAATTGATTGTATTTTGATCGTGTATAAAAGTGTCACAAAGTATTTCTATTTTAAATAAATGCTGTTCTTTTGAACTTTCTATTTATCAAAGAAAAACAATTATCACAGTTTCCACAAAAATCTGAAGCAGCACAACCGTTTTCAACATTGATAATAATGTTAAATGTTTAAATCAGCCAATCAGAATGATTTCTGAAGGATCATGTGACACTGAAGACTGAAGTAATGATGCTGAAAATTCAGCTTTGATCACAGGAATAAATTACACTTTACTATATACTCACATAGAAAACAGCTGTTTTAAATTGCAATAATATTTCACAGTATTACTGATTTTACTGTAATTTTATCATATACACGCAGACTTCTTTCATTTAAAAAAATGTTTAAAAAAATCTCACCAACACCGATCTCTTGAATGGAAGTGTACCTATTTATATTTGTGATGTACTACAGTTTCGGATTTGGAATGGACGTGTTGTTTTGGCATAAATGATATATATGTGTGTTTCTGTGGCGCAGGAGGCCTGCTGGTTGGTGACGGCTCTCCTCCATCTGTTCTTCCTCTCCTCTTTCTGCTGGATGCTGGTGGAGGGTTTGCTACTCTGGAGTAAAGTGGTCTCTGTGAACATCAGCGAGGAGAGGAGGATGAAGCTCTACTATGTGCTGGGCTGGGGTGAGAAGTGTGTGTGTGTGTGTGTGTGTGCGTGTGTGTGTGTGGTGTTTGTGTGTTAGAGGTCTGCACGGGCTTTAAACTGAACCCGCGTGCGTGTGTGTGTGGTGTTTGGTGTGTGGTGTGTGTGTGTGTGTGTGTGTGCTAGAGATCTGCACGGGCTTTAAACTGAACCCGCGTGCGTGTGTGTGTGGTGTTTGGTGTGTGGTGTGTGTGTGTGTGTGTGTGTGTGCTAGAGATCTGCACGGGCTTTAAACTGAACCCGCGTGCGTGTGTGTGTGGTGTTTGGTGTGTGGTGTGTGTGTGTGTGTGTGTGTGTGCTAGAGATCTGCACGGGCTTTAAACTGAACCCGCGTGCGTGTGTGGTGTTTGGTGTGTGGTGTGTGTGTGTGTGTGCTAGAGGTCTGCACGGGCTTTAAACTGAACCCGCGTGCGTGTGTGGTGTTTGGTGTGTGGTGTGTGTGTGTGTGTGCTAGAGGTCTGCACGGGCTTTAAACTGAACCCGGCCCGTACCTGAAACCATTTAATCCGACCATTACGATTATGATTTAAGCCCGCACCCGAGGTCCGTTTCTCACAGAAATACCTTTTTTTTTTTGTTGCAATAAGCTGTATTTTATGATTGCTTGCAACGATAATTAATTCTCTTTCACCAAGGCACAGCGGCCACAAAAAAAAGAGAAAAAGCACGGACTTACTAATTACGAAACTTTGATGTGGTTTAACTGGTGAAATGGTCACAAATTCCTCTGGAACTCAAACATTAAACTTCAAAACAAAGTTTGCGCAGTTGCACATCTATTTACATAATATATCCTTCTCAGTACGAGTTATGAAGGAAGAGAACAGTTACACAAAACAGTTTTGTAAAATGATATTTGATAAAATCAGAATGATTCATATATAATTTAACAGTTTTGCGCATGTGTTCCCGTGCGCAGTATTTCCGTGACAACACAATCCGAGGAGGGCGGTGGCGCTGAAACTGAGGATGTACTCTCTCTCGTGCGTGCTCATATTTAAGATCACAACACGGCATGCAAACTATATATATAGCCTATATAATTTTTTTAGTTACAAACCGAACCCGAGGCTATTCATTAAACATTAACCCGAACCCGACCCGAAACCCGTGAGTTTTTCGGGACCCATCGGGCTTGGTCGGATAGCAGACCTCTTGTGTGTGTGTGTGTGTGTGTGTGTGTGTTCATGTACTGTTTGATTAACCTTCCTCTCATGCATTGTGTGTGTATTTGCTCTGTCTTCCTCAGGGCTGCCGGTTGTTATAGTCGCTGTAACCTTGGTGGCCACTTTGGACCAGTACAGAGCTCAGCAATACTGCTGGCTGAACCTTCAGTCCAATGTTATTTGGGCTTTTGCAGGGCCGGTGCTCTTTGTTTTGGCCGTAAGTGAGCAGTTCCTTCGAGTGAGAGTGTGTGTCTCAGATTAAGTGAAGCTCTTATCTGCTTTTGAGTATATTAGCACATGCAAAACAGTGCTGATTGGTTTAAAGTCAGCAAGAAATGAAAATTCACCCTGTCTGTTTTCAAAATGCATGTTATAGATTTTATTGTGAATAATTCATCCGTGCAGGATGAATTAAAGTCCCCCTGTGGTGAAAATCCAGCTTTTAATTTTTTTTTTTTTATGTCTATATGGTGGTTTTAATATGCTTTAAGATTCTTTACTTCTGGATACTCATTTGTGACACTGTCCCGTAAAGCACAGGCTTTGCAAATGCATGCAAGCTTCTTAACATCACAGAAGCAAAAAAACAACAACAACAACAGATTGAGGGTGGGCAATGTTCTTAGACAACTTATAATATGACAGTTGTTGCCACAAATCTTCACTACTATTACAAATTTACCTCAAATGACAAAAATTTTAATATTATGTATCATAAGAGCCCTTAAAGGGATCGTTCACCCAAAAATGAAAATTAGCCCTTGATTTACTCACCCTCAAGTCATCCTAGCTGTATATGACTTTCTTCTTTCAGACGAATACGATCAGAGTAATTATTAAAAAATGTCCTGGCTCTTCCAAGCTTTATAATGACAGTGAATGGCTGTTTCTGTTATGAAGTCCATAAAAGTGCATCTATCCATGATAAAAGTGCACCTATCATCATAAAAGTGCATCTATCCATGATAAAAGTGCATCTATCCATGATAAAAGTGCATCTATCCATCATAAAAGTGCATCTGTCCATCATAAAAGTGACTCTATTCATCATAAAAGTGCATCTATTCATCATAAAAGTGCATCTATCCATGATAAAAGTGCATCTATCCATGATAAAAGTGCATCTGTCCATCATAAAAGTGACTCTATTCATCATAAAAGTGCATCTATTCATCATAAAAGTGCATCTATCCATCATAGAAGTGACTCTATCCATCATAAAAGTGCATCTATTCATCATAAAAGTGACTCTATCCATAATAAAAGTGCTCCACATGGCTCAAGGATTAATAAAGGCCTAATAAAGCGATTCGTTCTTGTAAGGAAAATATCCATATTTAAAACTTTATAAACTATAAATACTGGCCTCCGACAGACGGCCGTACGCATCGGTTTACGGTGTAACAGTAACCCATTACTCGACGCACAGCGCAATGACGAACGCAGAAGCGCAGAGGAAACAGCAAAACAAACCATCAGTTGCGAATTAGAAATTTTGAAGAGGAATGTCGGAGGACTTCTGTATAATAGAAGAGGAGCTTGAGTTTGTTGCCCAGCCCTGTTTGTTTAAACCATGAGAGGCGTCTAAGCTTATGATACTCCTACATCTTATATGTCATGCATGTGTCACTGGGTACTCTTGTGGCATAAGTCAACTTACGTAGTATGCGTACGATCGTCTGGCAGAAGCTAGTTATTTTAGATGATAAAGTTTTAAATATGGGTATTTTCCTTACACAAATGCATGGCCTCTCTTCAGGAGGCCTTTAATAATCCCCAGAGCTGTGTGGAGTTTGTTTACCATTGATAGATGCACTTTTATGATGGATAGAGTCACTTTTATGATGGATAGATGCACTTTTATCATGCATAGATGCACTTTTATGATGGATAGATGCACTTTTATGATGGATAGATGCACTTTTATGATGGATAGATGCACTTTCATGATGGACAGATGCACTTTTATGATGGACAGATGCACTTTTATGTTTGATAGATGCACTTTTATCATGCATAGATGCACTTTTATGATGGATAGATGCACTTTTATGATGGATAGATGCACTTTTATCATGCATAGATGCACTTTTATCATGCATAGATGCACTTTTATGATGGATAGATGCACTTTTATGATGGATAGATGCACTTTTATCATGCATAGATGCACTTTTATGATGGATAGATGCACTTTTATCATGAATAGATGCACTTTTATCATGCATAGATGCACTTTTATCATGAATAGATGCACTTTTATGATGGATAGATGCACTTTTATCATGAATAGATGCACTTTTATCATGCATAGATGCACTTTTATCATGAATAGATGCACTTTTATGATGGATAGATGCACTTTTATCATGCATAGATGCACTTTTATCATGAATAGATGCACTTTTATCATGCATAGATGCACTTTTATCATGAATAGATGCACTTTTATGATGGATAGATGCACTTTTATGATGGATAGATGCACTTTTATCATGGATAGATGTACTTTTATCATGGATAGATGCACTTTTATCATGGATAGATGCATTTATCATGAATAGGTGCACTTTTATGATGAATAGATGCACTTTTATCATGGATAGATGCACTTTTATCATGGATAGATGCACTTTTATGATGGATAGATGCACTTTATCATGGATAGATGCACTTTTATCATGGATAGATGCACTTTTATGATGGATAGGTGCACTTTTATCATGGATAGATGCACTTTTATCATGGATAGATGCATTTATCATGAATAGGTGCACTTTTATGATGAATAGATGCACTTTTATCATGGATAGATGCACTTTTATCATGGATAGATGCACTTTTATGATGGATAGATGCACTTTATCATGGATAGATGCACTTTTATCATGGATAGATGCACTTTTATGATGGATAGGTGCACTTTTATGATGGATAGATGCACTTTTATGATGGATAGATGCACTTTTATCATGGATAGATGCACTTTTATGATGGATAGGTGCACTTTTATCATGGATAGATGCACTTTTATCATGGATAGATGCATTTATCATGAATAGGTGCACTTTTATGATGAATAGATGCACTTTTATCATGGATAGATGCACTTTTATCATGGATAGATGCACTTTTATGATGGATAGATGCACTTTATCATGGATAGATGCACTTTTATCATGGATAGATGCACTTTTATGATGGATAGATGCACTTTTATGATGGATAGATGCACTTTTATCATGGATAGATGCACTTTTATCATGAATAGATGCACTTTTATCATGAATAGATGCACTTTTATCATGGATAGATGCACTTTTATCATGGATAGATGCACTTTTATCATGGATAGATGCATTTATCATGAATAGGTGCACTTTTATGATGAATAGATGCACTTTTATCATGGATAGATGCACTTTTATCATGGATAGATGCACTTTTATGATGGATAGATGCACTTTATCATGGATAGATGCACTTTTATCATGGATAGATGCACTTTTATGATGGATAGGTGCACTTTTATCATGGATAGATGCACTTTTATGATGATAGATGCACTTTTATCATGGATAGATGCATGTTTATGGACTTCAAAACAGAAACAGCCATTCACTGCCATTATAAAGCTTAGAAGAGCCAGGACATTTTTTAATATTACTCTGATTGTATTCGTCTGAAAGAAGAAAGTCATATACAGCTAGGATGACTTGAGGGTGAGTAAATCATGGGCTATTTTTGGGGGCGGGGGGGGGGGGGGGGGGGGGTGAACGATCCCTTTAAAGTTGAAAGAAAGTCTTCATTGTACTAGTTATTTCTCTGTTCTCAGGTCAACGCCGTGGTGCTTTTTCGGGTTGTTATGGTTACAGTGGCCAGTGCCCGTCGCAGAGCCAAAATGTTGACGCCCAGTTCTGATTCGAAACTTCACACGCTGGATCTTACCTGGTGATTGCTTTTCACTTTTCAACTTCCGAGAGAGAGAGAGAGAGTGAGAAAGAGAGAGAGAGAGATCGAGAGCGAGAGAGAGCGAGAGCGAGAAAGAGAGAGATTGAGAGCGAGAGAGAGAGAGAGAGAGAGAGAGAGAGAGAGAGAGAGAGAGAGAGAGCGAGAAAGAGAGAGAGAGATCCGCCAGTCATTTCTAGCTTTCCTCTTATCTTGTTGAGCTCATAACAGAGGAAGCATCTGCCCACCAGTATCTCTTCTGTTTCTATGAGACACCTGGACTTGAAGAGATACCAGGCAAAGATCAACAGACACCTGTTTTATAGATGTTTCCTACGCTCAAATAGTGGAAATTAATGAAAAGTGTCTGTATAATCAGCTAGTTATAGGTGTCCTTGAAGGAGAGTGTAAAACTGTGCAGCCTAGCCAATGCATTCAGTTATATGAAGTTATGTTGTGTGTGTGTGTGTGTGTGTGTGTGTGTGTGTGTGTGTGTGTGTGTGTGTGTGTGTGTCCACATGCAGGGCAGCGACGCGGCCGGTGTTGATCTTGTTACCAGTTTTAGGCCTGACCTGGCTGTGTGGCGTGCTGGTACACCTGTCTGATGTCGTGGCCTATCTGTTCATCACGCTCAATGCTTTTCAGGTAACAACACTCAATGCTTTTCATTCGGGGACAAAGCAAGTGGTCTTTATGAGTGAGTCATTGAATTATTCACTCAACTGGCCGATTCATCAGATTTTATTTTCAGTTATGATTTTGGCTTCCAGTGATTCTAAAAAACAAAATAATCAAGATAATACGATTACTGTGCCGCATTCGACCGCATGTCTTGTTTTTAAAAACCCTTTCCTTTACAGTAATGTGCTTGTAATGTATGTTTGTTTTCTATTGTTCAAATGGTGATATCTCAGCCAAAATGTATCAATCGAATTAATTACACATCAATTTTTCATTATTGTGTTAAATGGTAAAAGCATTGAATAGATGTTTCAAAAAGTAGATTTAGAAATAAATATTTTTCTTCGACATAGAATTTATTTATTACACATCAACTTTTAAGGCTATGATGTATTTTGGGTATATTTACGCAGACTGATTAATGCAGCTCAGAGGTAGCATGAATATGAATGAAAATGAAATTATAAATAAATATGAAACTAAACCCACGGCAAGTCACTGTTTTAATGAGTGAGCCTTTGAATCATTTACTGAACTGATTCATTCGAATGCCTGATTCATTCAGGGACAAAGCATGTGGTCTTAATGAGTGAGTCATTGAATCATTCACTTAACTGATTCATTCAAATGCCTGATTCATTCAGGGACAAAGCATGTGGTCTTAATGAGTGAGTCATTGAATCATTCACTTAACTGATTCATTCAAATGCCTGATTCATTCAGGGACAAAGCATGTGGTCTTAATGAGTGAGTCATTGAATCAATGGCTCACTTGATTCGTTATCGGCGGATTCATTCAGTAATGAAACCGCTGTGTTTTGCTCAGAGACCAACAACAGTTCTGCTGCATGTGGCTTTGTTTTGAACTATTTTCTTTGGCGAAATTGAGCAAAAACAGGCAACATTGACAATACTGTGTCTAAATGTAACACAATATTAACTTCTTGTGTATTCAAATTTTGTATAAAATCAATTTCACATTCGCAATTGTGGGGGTATTTGGGAAAAAACAGCACTTTTGCTCTTATATTGCTAAACTATTTCATATGATGTAAATGTGACAAAACCCATTCATTTTTGCCCTCGATTCTTGAATTTTACTGGCATTTTAACGGCATACTATGGGCTTCATCACAGTCAGTCAGTGCCAATATATCCCAATGACCGATCAAAGTTAGCATAAAAATTGGGGGAATCAACGCGCGGAAAAAAATCAACCCGTGGCAACGGAAACATTGTTAGTAAGTTAACTATATATAGTTTTTTTTTATTTGCATATAACTTTAATTTCAAGGAAATCCACTGTTAAAAATAATTTAATATTTAAAAGTTCAATAAATGCATGATGTTTCCAAAGTCTATGTGTAACCGTGTTAAATAATGGTGATTATAGGTAACACTTGACCATAGGTCCCATTAGTTAATGCATTAAATACTAACTAACAATGAGCAATACATTTGTTACAGTATTTATGAATCTTTGTTGATGTTAGTTAAAGTCCCCTTGTGGTGAAATTCAAAAACACGGTGTGAAATCGCTGGTGTTTCTGACGTCACAAACGACCTTGTAACCAATCAGATCAACGTGTGATCGTCAACCAGTGGATCTCTGAGTGAGGGAGTGAGTGGAGGCGGGGCTCATCTGCATATTCATAGAACCGCATATACGAAATGAGGCAAGGGTGTGTCGAGTTACATTCAAGTTTTTAAGGAAAACATTTTTAAATATGTTATTTTGGTGATCAAAGATATGTTTTATAGTGATAAAGTTGTTGACTACAAGGGGACTTTAATAAAAATTGTTCTGTGTTATTTCATGTTAACTAATGTTAGCAAATGGGACCTTATTGTAAAGTGTTGCCAATAATTATGATTTTTGCCATAATCAAGTAGCTTAACTCATGCATGTTATTAAAGACAGAGAGAGAGTTCAGATGTATTTGCCGTCTTCTTAATCAGGCTCAAATCCGTCAACACATTTGAAATGAACTTCCTCTCTTTCAGCTTCATGTAGCTTTCTTGCACTTTCTGTCTCTTTCTTCCTCCCATGTCTAAATGAACGAGGGCTGAATTCCCTCCCAGAGCTTGTTAATGTAGATTTACTGTGTGTGTCTGGGAAAAAGATAAAAGCAGCAGAAGAGCGATAGAGAGAACGGGGGAGACGCACAGAGAGGACGAGACGTGAGCAGGAAACTCTTCTGATATAATTAGCCGTGCAGATCTATCATGAGTGTTTATGTAGCAGACGTCTGTGAGAACAGCAGGAACCAAGACCTAGAAAGTGCATGGAAAGCCCTGCTATCTGGTATATATACAGTATATACATGCAAATATTTCTTAATGCATATGTATATATAATATATACAAAATAATTAAACAGAGTACACATGCATTATGTAAACAAACTTTTATTTAGGATACGATTAATCGCTGCACAGCCCTAAAATATATATATATATATATATGTATATATCCATACATACAGTATATATGGCTGATTCTATGCTAACAGCTAAACTACTAAGATTAAAGAGATTAAGTAAACAAATCAAGTACTTTTGTAAAAGTATGGATTTTCTAATAAAATATGACTTAAGTCAAAATTTTTATGCACTTGAGCATTGAAAGTAAAAAGTACTTATTGATGAATGTTTAAATATTTTACAAATTTGGTTACACTTCATAATAACTGCATGCTATGAATCATTAGTAAATAGTTAATTCATCATTTATAAAGCATTGTCCCAACATTAATATCATTAATTTCCTTTTTCTGTGTAGAAGATAACTGAGCCTTTAACTCTCTGCAAAAGCTTTACGAGGCATAATTACTTTAGATGAGCTCACAGATATAGTTAACTGGCAACTACTAAATATTTATAACTTCCTGAATTAATTATGAATTACAGTAGGAATAAGTGTTAATAAAGCATTTAAATAGTTTCATTTACTTACTTACTAAATGATCTTATGAACCACTGACAACTCCTAAATAACTGGTTTGTTAATAACGTAATACTTTATTTTGGAAATGATAAATTGATCATTAATAACATGAAAATACAATTAAATACATTAGAGATATGATTATACATCAGTAGTAAAGCATTTATTGCTGTATTTATAAACTGCTTACTAATGTGTATTAATGTTGCTTTATAAATTTACAATGTTTTATAAATGATGAATTAACTATTTACTAATGATTCATAGCATGCAGTTATTATAAAGTGTTACCTGCAATTTTATACACTCCATCTTTCTGCTCAAAATAATGTACTAGACACACAGAGCTCAAATATGTTACAGCTCAGTCTGACGTTATGAATTATGAGCTGGTAAAATAGTAATCAATAAGGAAGATTATACAGACACTTAATATGTATTGATCAGCAAGGAAGTATTTTATGGTTATATTGGATCAGAAAACAAATTGACTGTAATTTACTGTTTATTATAGTAAAATTAATATATAAATTATTTCAAACACTTTGTTTTCTCTTGCTTAATCCTAAAGTAATTGACTGAATCTCACAAAACCCTGTTATAATATCCATGTCATATTATTATAATAATAATATATTTTATTTATATTGCGCTTTTCTTATACCCCAAAATCGAAAGGAAAAATTAATTATTTAGCATATAGCACTGAGATTTCACAGTATTATAGGTTGCATTAAATTTTTTTTGCATTATGACATTCTTTTCATTATAGTTGAACACATTTACGCCTCCCTTTTTTCTCATTTGAAAGTTAATGTTTCTAGCCATCTTTAATAGCTTAATTGTGATCTCAATAATTATGTTTATGATTTTTGCCATAATCTTGCAGCGTTAACTCTGTTTATGTTCCAGGGCCTGTACATATTTCTGGTGTATGTGGTTTACAACAGTGAGGTATGCCTTGTGTGTTTACATCTCTCATGGTGAGCGTCATGTTTAGGAGTATGATTGCGATATAATACTGCATCTGGATGTTTTATGATGATGCAGGTGCGGAGCGCTATAAGAAGGATTCAGGACAAGCGAAAAGCCTTGTCGTTTACAGTAAGACTTTATTTCTGCTGATTTACATTTGACCCGTTTCTCGGTTATCGAACTCACTTTTGATGTCATTTCCTCTCGCAGAACTGCTCTCAGCCAATCAGCTTCTTGCCCTCGCAGAAGTCTCCCAGTGCATCATGGGTACACAGTCTGCCGACTCTTTCCAGCCCTGAGAGCAGCGAGAGCTCGACTCCCATGAGCGCCAACCCGCTCGTCTTCAAGAACGGTGTGTGTGTGTGTTTCAGTGCTCTACTCTCACTCATCGTGAAATTCTGTAAAAAGCCTGTTTACTTGCATATAACATCTGTCTTTTCCTCTAGAACGCTTTAAAGACGACAACATTGTGAATTTCCCATTAAAACCAGCCCACAAAAGTCAGGTAAGCTGCAAAAACCACACGTAATATTCAAGCAATAATTAATATACAATAATGATATTTCACTCAACCGTGTCAGTGATGTACATCACCAAACAGTAATTGGCTTGTCACTACACCAAACTATTATAAAATTTACATAAACTCACAGATTTCAAAATTCTCATTATCACCAGATAACGAATGAATAGCTTGAGTTAATGAACAAATGATTGTATCAGCCCTCGCCGGTACACGTACAGTACACTCACAATAAGTGCTACAGTAGAGACGGTTTTCAACAGCTTTATTGTTATAATGTTAACAAATGTAACCTCTAATATCGCCCCGCTGTGTAGTACAAGTACTGTACCTGCATACTCTACATACACTCACGTGATGTAGCAAACCTCGGCTGCGAGATTGTTTATATCATCACAAAACATTCAACTTTATTAGTGCACAGCTCTGTATAGAAAATGATATATATATATAATCTCCAACTTTATCCGCACATATACAGTACACACGTAAAATTAGTCCTATATAGCGACTCTCAACTGCCTGATTTAGTTTTTTTCACCGCAAAATGTAATTTTTCAGCTCTTTATATTAAGTTTATATTAAGTATTAAATGTATAAGTTGACTGTATACTAATGCAGGGCGATATATACACTGGCGGTCAAAAGTTTGAAATAAGATTTTTGTTTATGTTTTTGAAAGAGTCACCAAGGTTGCATTTATTTGATTCAAAAATACAGAAAACAGTGAAATATTATAACAATTTTAATCAGCTGTTTTCCATGTGAATATATGTTAAAGTGTAATTTATTCCTGTGATCAAAGCTGTATTTTCAGCATCATTACTCCAGTCTTCAGTGTCACATGATCCTTCAGAAACATGTATGATTATTATCGATGTTCAAAACAGTTGTGCTGCTTCATATTTTTGTGGAACCTGTGATACACTGCCATTTAAATAAAAAAACATGAATACTTATATTCAGCAAGGACGCATTAAATTGATCAAAAGTGACAGTAAAGATATTTATAATATTGCAAAAGATTCTGTCAAATAAATGCTGTTGTTTTGAACTTTCTATTCATCAAAGAATCCTGAAAAATAAAACATATCTCAGTTTTCACAAAAATACGAAGCAGCAAAAACTGTTTTCAACATTGATAATAATAAGAACCATGATTATTAATTG
>CM060623.1:3120736-3145736 GCA_030578275.1 Meda fulgida
TCTCCAGGAGCTTCACATCTGAGGAGCAGGCAGAGCCTTAGAGTGTGTGTGTGAGAGTAAGTGTGAGTGTGCGTGCGTGTGTGTGTGAATGAGTACGAGTGCGCGTGTGTGTGTGAGAGTGAGTGAGTGAGTGAGTGAGTGTGTGCGTGCGTGTGTGTGTTTGTGTGTGTGTGTGTGTGTGTGTGTGTGTGTGAGAGTGAGTGAGTGAGTGAGTGAGTGCGTGCGTGCGTGTGTGTGTGTGTGTGTGTGTGTGTGAATGAGTACGAGTGCGTGTGTGTGTGATTGAGTTCGAGTGCGTGTGTGTGTTCGTGTGTGAGTGTGTGTGTGTATGTGAGAGTGAGTGAGTGAGTGAGTGAGTGCGTGCGTGTGTGTGTTTGTGTGTGTGTGTGTGTGTGTGTGTGTATGTGAGAGTGAGTGAGTGAGTGAGTGAGTGCGTGCGTGCGTGTGTGTGTGTGTGTGTGTGTGAATGAGTACGAGTGCGTGTGTGTGTGAATGAGTACGAGTGCGTGTGTGTGTTCGTGTGTGAGTGTGTGTGTGTATGTGAGAGTGAGTGAGTGAGTGAGTGAGTGCGTGCGTGTGTGTGTTTGTGTGTGTGTTTGTGTGTGTGTATGTGAGAGTGAGTGAGTGTGTGTGTGCGTGCGTGCGTGTGTGTGTGTGTGTGCGCGTGCGTGTACGTGCATGTAAGTGAGTGTGTGTGTGTGTGTGTGTGTGTGTGGGTGACAATAGCCTGACCCATTAATGGAGTACTTTAAAGCATTAGCAGAAGAGCCATTCACACAGTAATTAAAATGTTGAATAATCCTTTCAGGACATTTGAAGGACACAAATTACTCAATAAAGCTGCTTTAATTTGGGCAAAGAATGAAAAAAATCAATGTGACGAGTGAGAGGAGATGAAGAATTCTTTCTCTTTCAAATGTGTTCAGTTTTCTCCTTTCAGATATGTTTATTTATTGTGACTAATGAAATTGTAATAAAACATTTCTAGGAAAGGGTTTGTTGCTGCGTACAAGACAACTGATCAAGACAACAGCAACAGATGGGTTTTCTTTTTTCATTTTAATAAGTGCTTGCCATATTTATTAAACTGTGCTGTATTTAGGATATACAATAAGTATTTCAATTCATGTCTCCCAAAATCAAAGTATGTTGAAAATAGTATAAAATGTGACTAGAAGCTCAGATTCAACAGATGTGTGCTTCGGAGCAGTTTGTCAGACATTGCTCATTTTTAATACAGTTGATTAATTGAAGTATTTTTGTCCAAAACATTGCTTTTTTTATGATTTTTTTTGTTCTGTAATTGTTAAACTGTTTACATTCTGGTTGAACTCTGAGAGCTACTCCATCTAGCCTTTCTATTGGGGCATGTTGTCACCGAGAAATCTTTTTTTCTTTTTCTTTTTTTTTTTCTTGAACAGTACTAAAATGTTTATTCTTTTTAATTCATATTTAATTACGGGTCTCTATCGGCAGTGGTTCTTTTTTGACTCCCTGTTGTCCACAACAATATTTGAAAGCCAATGACCAAGATTTACTGGATATGGATTAAGATTTCTTAAAAAATACTTTCACCTATGATTTCTACACAATAAAATATTTTGGAGCTTAGAATTACTTAAAAAAAATGTGTTTTTATAAAATATATAAAAATGGCAATGTAGTTATTAGATTTAATTAATTAAAATACAAATTTCTAGATGTGTTTTTGTCATTTTGGTTTATTTTAATGCTTGTTATATATATATATAAAAACATGTCATCGCTAGGACCCCTGGTTGAGAACTACTGTATACTAACATTATCATGAAAAAATAAACCTACTTTATATTCAATGTAAAACGTGTGACAACATGCCTAACAATTCTTAAAAATGTGTAACCACATCAGTTTATGGCTTTATATTACCACAACTCTGTTTATGGATACATTTTCTTTGATTACGCTCAATTATATTGTCATTATATATATTTTGGAATATCGCATAAAAAAACGCTGGATGAAAACGTCAAGATGCCCATAAATACTAAAAATGCGCATAGAAACATATGCGCTCAATTGAGGTGGATTAATTTTTTTATCCAATAAGACGACACGTGTATATGCTGTGATTGAAACATGTGATGGGCAAAAAAAAACTCACTTTGCCTCAGCAGAGGCTGTGATTGGATAACTGGAGTAACCAGCGGACCAATGGCGTCGCAGCATCTCTAATGTTGGTTTGGTGTTTCTGAAACGCCGCAGTGGAAGTGTGTGATCAGAATGATTGTGTTTAATTCCCTCCAGAAGTGTCTCACACACACGAGTGTGTTCCCGAACACCAGCACCAGACGCTCTGAGACACACTCGTTTATGATGGAGGGAAAAATCCTTTTTAGCACAGATATTTTGCACCAATTTCCAGGAAGTGATAATGGTTCTCTTGAACACATGGTTTGGAAACAGTATTTTATGATAGCTAAAGTTAAATTCACATCTTTGGATAGAAAAGATCTTACTATGCACTAAAACTCTGAATCTGTCGAGATTAGTCAAGCTCTGTCTTTAAAGCTTCAATCAAACTTACTTTTTAGGGTGGCTTTTATTTGATTCCTTTAAAACTATTAACTTTCTATTCCATTCACATTCTATACCATCTCACCATTACTTGATTAGGATGATGATACATTTTATTTATATTGCGCTTTTTTCCAACCCAAAGCGCTACACAAAACAATATACAGTACCAATATATAAAGAGATTAAAAAAAAAGAAAACGAGAAAAAAATGTATACTTATGTTAAATACTTAGGAACTCTTTTGATAACATTTTATATTTTTGTATATTTTTATAGTTTTGCATATTTTACTTCTCTTTTATGAATGCTTTTCTTTTATATTGTTGTATTTCTCTTTTATTTTTTCTTATTTTTGTTTAAAAAAAAATTGGGGGAAAAAATTCATAATAATTTAATAATTATTATTTCAGAAATGATGGGGGACTCGGGTTGATTTGGACACTGTCTGCCATTGAGATGATGGGGAAAGTGTGTGAATCACGCTGAGTTCCTCCTGTGTAGTTTCCCATCATTCTGAGACGCAAATCATTTATGATGGATTTTATATTGTTCATCAGTTTCCCAGGAAGTCAAGTCAAGTGTATTTATATAGCGCTTTTCACAATATAAATTGTATCAAAGCAGCTTCACAGTATCAATCAAATAACATAATGTTTGTTTCTTAGTGGAAAAAAACATCCACGATTGGTAGGGCTGATCAATGGTATTAATGCTTGGTTAATTCATTTGAATATCCCCAAGGATAGTGACGATGGTTCTCTTGAACACATGCTTTGGAAACAGTGGTTTATTCGCAGATGTTTTGTGCGATATTCAGAACTCTGGATATTCACAGCTTCTGTGTCTCACTATGCAGCAGAAAGCAGGCTGGATTCGGGTTGATTGGGACACAGTTTGCCATCGGCATGATGGGGAAGGTGTAGTTTCTCATCAGTGTGTGTGTGCTCAGACTCACTGGGGTTGAAGAGGATGAGGAACTTCAGGCAGGCCATCTCTCTTCTGTCCACCTGAAGAAGCTGAAGTCTCCGGGCCAGATCCTGTCCTCTCTGGACCATACTGGAGAGAGGCGGTCCCGCGTCACACACCGCCGACAGATCCACCTTCAGCACACACACACACACAGGCAGATCTTTCACCATGAGGCGTCTCTATACAATGCCACTCATGCATCAATGAGGTTTGGAGCATTAAAAGCCCAAATAACAGCCTAAAAGAGACAGGTAAATAAATCAAACCGTAAGTTTTTTAGCTCTTACTATGAATATGTTAGCCTTGCAGTTATGAATAAGCTGGTGTGCATCAAAACAATGACAAAATTCGCATTTAGGAGATATAAGCATTCACAGCTTACAGTCTCGCACTTCTGCTAAAATGGATCAGGGATTTTTATGACATCACATCTTCTGTCCAATCACATGCTCTCTGAAGCTCCGCCCCCTCTGCTATAAACACCACCTGGCCGAAGCGAGCGTTCACACGTCACGGAGAAATATGGGTTAGAGGAGTGTGTCTTTCGTTGCTCAAACACTCCAGTTTCATTAAGTTTTCCAGCTGTACGTTGGTTAAGAATGAAATGGCTAGAATTTATTCACACTTCTACTATTGAATCCAACGTTTCATCAGCGCTCGGATTCGCTTTCATGGTGCTGTCAGTCTGTGAGGTACACTAAACGCTATTGCTGTTTGAAAAGGGGGAGGAGCCATTCAATATGTGCCGCCTTAGCTTCCTGTTTCAGTGGAGATTACATCATCGCATCAAACAAAGCTGCGCGATCCAAGTCACTTCAGTGGGGCTTTAACTAAGAGTCAGCCTCCCTCCTGGCGAATATATACTGAAATGTTATACTTTTCCATAATGTTATTATAAATGATGGTTTGGATAATCTCACCTCCTGCCCTGTAATGAGCAGCAGACTGTTGTCTCTCCCATGATGCACCTGTCTGCAGATATGATCGAGAAGCAACAGCTCGCTCCAGCAGTTATGCAGCAGTCGCATCTGATCTCCAACCTACATCATGGGAAATGGAGAGTTGTTATGCGCTCACAGTATTGACCTCTATGATACTGATTTAAAGCATAATATTGTGACTTAAAGTCCCCCTGTCGTCAATCACTTTATTCCTTAAAACTTGTCTTCGATCACCAAAATTGCATATTTAAAAGTTTTTTCAGTTAAAAAAAAGCCTTAAAATATCTTGAATGTAACTCGACACCCTTGCCTCATTTAGTATGTGTGGATTCAAAGCGTGTTTTTGAGACTGTCTTTGGTTCACTGCAGTTTTAAGCAGAAAATACTCAGCAATGCTGTCGACCTATGAACTTACACATGTGTGTCTTAACGCATATTAAAAACACCTCAGACATATAAACAACATTAAAAGCTGGATTTTCACCACAGGGGGACTTTAAATGTCAGGTGTGGGTCAAGAATTGTGAGGAGTTTGAAGGGCTTTATTTAATCCAAAAATAACCAGAACAAAACTTAAACCTCCCCAATGAGGGAAAACAAAGGACTGAAGCACAATAACATACATGATGATCTGGCACAGGACAGACAAACCCACAGGATAGAAAATAAAACCCAAGCCGGACAGAAGCACACAGTGTGTCGGGCTCCTGACATCATCCTAACACAAACACACAAGTGTCAAGATCCCGTCTCCAAACTAACAACACCAATCCAGGGCAGAACCCTGAGCTTAAAGAGAGTTCATTTACTCGCCCTCTTACTTTCTTCTGTGGAAAATGTGACAAAAGAAGTATGTCTGAGTTCACAGTACTCATATAAGAGCAGGCTAAAGTACCCGGATGACCTAATACTTCTGGTGAGATGAAGTGTGTGTGTGTGATGGACACTTTATTCACACTACATAGAAAATATCCAAAATAAATACTTAATCAAAATAAGAGAGTGTACGTTTTCAGATGCAGCCAACATCTTGAAATTGATCCATACATTAATAATATTGGCCGTTTATCTGATTGGACATGATTCATATTCCTGCCATAAGAGCAATCACATGATGAGGCACCTTGGCTGCGTCCGAAATCACACACTTGCCTACTACAGGTCCTTCTCAAAAAATTAGCTTATTGTGATAAAGCTCATTATTTTCCATTATGTAGTGATAAAAATTAAACTTTCATATATTTTAGATTCATTGCACACCAACTGAAATATTTCAGGTGTTTTATTGTTTTAATACTGATGATTTTGGCATACAGCTCATGAAAACCCAAAATTCCTGTCTGAAAAAATTAGCATATCATGAAAAGGTTCTCTAAACGAGCTATTAACTTAATCATCTGAATCAACTAATTAACTCTAAACACCTGCAAAAGATTCCTGAGGCTCTTAAAAACTCCCAGCCTGTTTCATTACTCAAAACCGCAATCATGGGTAAGACTGCCGACCTGACTGATGTCCAGAAGGCCATCATTGACACCCTCAAGCAAGAGGGTAAGACACAGAAAGACATTTCTGAACAAATAGGCTGTTCCCAGAGTGCTGTATCAAGGCACCTCAGTGGGAAGTCTGTGGGAAGGAAAAAGTGTGGCAAAAAACGCTGCACAACGAGAAGAGGTGACCGGACCCTGAGGAAGATTGTGGAGAAGGACCGATTCCAGACCTTGGGGGACCTGCGGAAGCAGTGGACTGAGTCTGGAGTAGAAACATCCAGAGCCACCGTGCACAGGCGTGTGCAGGAAATGGGCTACAGGTGCCGCATTCCCCAGGTCAAGACACTTTTGAACCAGAAACAGCGGCAGAAGCGCCTGACCTGGGCTACAGAGAAGCAGCACTGGACTGTTGCTCAGTGGTTGCATGTCATTCGGAAATCAAGGTGCCAGAGTCTGGAGGAAGACTGGGGAGAAGGAAATGCCCAAATGCCTGAAGTCCAGTGTCAAGTCCCCACAGTCAGTGATGGTCTGGGGTGCCATGTCAGCTGCTGGTGTTGGTCCACTGTGTTTTATCAAGGGCAGGGTCAATGCAGCTAGCTATCAGGAGATTTTGGAGCACTTCATGCTTCCACCTGCTGAAAAGCTTTATGGAGATGAAGATTTCATTTTTCAGCATGACCTGGCACCTGCTCACAGTGCCAAAACCACTGGTAAATGGTTTACTGACCATGGTATTACTGTGCTCAATTGGCCTGCCAACTCTCCTGACCTGAACCCCATAGAGAATCTGTGGGATATTGTGAAGAGAAAGTTGAGAGACGCAAGACCCAACACTCTGGATGAGCTTAAGGCCGCTCTCGAAGCATCCTGGGCCTCCAGAACACCTCAGCAGTGCCACAGGCTGATCGCCTCCATGCCACGCCGCACTGAAGCAGTCATTTCTGCAAAAGGATTCCCGACCAAGTATTGAGTGCATAACTGAACATAATTATTAAAGGTTGGCTTTTTTTTATTTATTAAAAACACTTCTTTTATTGGTCGGATGAAATATGCTAATTTTTTGAGACAGGAATTTTGGGTTTTCATGAGCTGTATGCCAAAATCATCAGTATTAAAACAATAAAACACCTGAAATATTTCAGTTGCTGTGCAATGAATCTAAAATATATGAAAGTTTAATTTTTATCATTACATTATGGAAAATAATGAACTTTATCACAATATGCTAATTTTTTGAGAAGGACCTGTATATAGTATGTGACAAAAGAAGTATGTCTGAATTCATAATACTCCAAAAGTACCCGGATGACCTAATACTTCAGGTGAGATGAAGTGTGTGTGATGGACACTTTACTATCCCATGAGGCCACGGGACAGGATTATGAATAACAGTGAAGCGACGCTAGTAGATCACATGATTATGACAACCTGGCGGATGAAGTACGTCCAGATGACATCCATACTATATAGAACGTGCTTGTTTAGCTGTCGTAATTATTCATTCAAAATAAGTGTCTACTCAATTATTAAAGACCCATTGTCTTTTAGTCGATACAATGAGATTTAGTGTCACCCTTAACTAAAACAATGAAAAAATAGTTTTCACTAATTAAAATAATGTTAAAATATCAAACAAAAAACTTTAGAAATGAAATAAAATTTTAGTTTAAGTACTAAAATTACTAAAAAATAATCATATAAAGCTAAATGGAAATATAAAAAAATAATAGAAATGACAAAAGCATGTGAAATTGAAAACTGAAAATATAAAAATAAATACTTCACTAGTATAAAAATAATAATACTAAAACAATTCAATGTTGTTTTGGACCCCATTGACTTTACTTTTGTTGCTTTTTGTTTGAAAACAAAAGAAATTATTTTTCATTTATTGTTCACATTTCACTTTCCTTGTATTGGCAAAAAAACGAAATTACATTTTTCAAAATGTACATTCCTTTGCGTTCCACAGTAGAAAGAAAGCCATGAAACGGCATGAGGTTGGTCAACAGATGAGTGATTGGTCACAACGCTGCGTAAACGAGTGTGTGTGAGAAAGCCCGGGTCCAGAAACGGCATAAAGCAGCCCAAAAAATGTTCAAGAAAAGGAATAGATTTTCCTACATGATCTAAAAACTAAATCTAAATATTTCAAAGGCTTTATGACAATTCTCCTCTCAATAAAAGACCAAAACCATAATAAATGTGACGTCCAGTTGGTTTAACTCAAAGCCCTCGCACACAGATGAACGTCTGAGCAGAGCGAGATCATAAAACCAGCGCTGTATTTACGAGCGTCAGGTGATGACCTCTCGCACCTTCTCACCTCTCGTCC
This sequence comes from Meda fulgida, assembly GCA_030578275.1. Classification (NCBI taxonomy): domain Eukaryota; kingdom Metazoa; phylum Chordata; class Actinopteri; order Cypriniformes; family Leuciscidae; genus Meda; species Meda fulgida. The sequence continues at coordinate 3,129,031 of CM060623.1, forward strand.
TTCATCAGCCCCTCGTCTGCCTCCCCCACTGACCCTGTGCCGTGCTCATATTCAGCACTGCTTTTGAAGGCCACGCTGGCACTGTTCAGGAAAGCATACACATACACATACATCAACCTCAGCACAGACACAATCCCTCAAACCATATATCCACATCTAATCCTGCGCACTTGACCTCACTCACACAAGTGGCGCACTTCAGATCGTCGAGCACAATCCTAATAGGACGAACACCACCCTGAGTTTAATAAAGTCCGAATGCAGCGTCGGGAACAATGCGGCGGAGAGGGAGCGTTGCATGGGATTCCTGAGTTATCTTCTGCGCGGAATGTAATTAAGCGTCCAGTCAGTCGCTGGCATGCCTTTTCAAAAACTGAAACATTTTACGCATCATTCGGAATCCTGACGCTAGTTGCCATGGCGACAGAATGGAATGCGACGGTCACGCAGGTGTGAATGTGCAAAAACAAAGTTCCAAATTCTAAACGATTTGCTTGATAATCATTCCAGCATGCAGTCACTTATCGAGGGAATATTGGCTCTAATATATGTTGATAAAGGCATTCATAAGAGGTTTGGGCAGAGCGAGTTCAACACTGTATCTGTTCGGGAATGAATGATTTGCAACACTCCCTGATGTGAAGAGCAACTGAGTGACCAGATCTGATATATTTACCTAAAATTCCATTAACAGCCAGTCAAAACCAGCAAGAATTCCTGAGTTTGACGCTTCAGCGCAGATATCAGCGATGCTACCACTAAAATCGAAACATTCGAATGTAATCTTAGTTTTAAAGCTGCTTGATAAGAATATCTGAATGCCTCGGCGTCCCCAGTGTTATCTTTCACTAAGATTCGGCGACAAAATAGCAGACTTTCTCCAAAATACTTAGACTTTTATTAGACAAAACACTTATTGGGATTATGGCCTTATCTCGGAGCTGTACCTTTAGTTCCTTGAAGAAGACACAGCTTCTTGCCCACTCCACAATGGAGAAGAGTGTCTGATCCGCCATGACACACAGCAGACTGAAGGCTCGAGGTTTGTCCAGTTTCCCTCGGCCGCTTTGCTCCTGGTGAAGGTACGCACAGATCTTCCCTCGCACCTGCAGACACAGGGGAGCTATGACACAACTGAGGCATACGAGTAGTGTGTGAAATTACTGTAAAAAGGGTTGTGCACGTACTTTAAAAAAATGCCTTCAAATTATGAAGTAAATCAACTTCATGCTTAATCAAAAAAATTAAGTCATGTGGAATTGTCAAGTTCACATCACTTAATTTTTTCAAATAAGCGTTACGTTTATTTACTTATTAATTTTAAGGCAATGGTTTACTCCATTTTTTTAAGTAAGTGAATGAAAAAAACACTTTTAACAGCACTACACCGCATTCATTGAAAAATAGTATAAGACGTGTTATTAATAAAATGTATTATTTTATATGGAGAGAAATTGTGCAAAATTCAGAGGTGAATATTTTTTATACTGTGAAATAAATGGAAAATACAAAATATTGAAGAAAAAATAGTAACCCTTTATGGTCATACTTTAGTTAAGGGTCCAATTCTAACTATTCACTATGACTTTTGCCTTAATAAACTCAGAATTACTACTTATTAATAGTTAGTAAGGTCATTGTTAAGTTTAGGATTACAGGATGTAGAATATGGTCATGCAGAATAGGGCATTCATATGTGCTTTATAAGTACTAATAAACAGCCAATATCATAGTGATATGCATGCTAGTAAGCAATTAGTTAATAGTGAGAATTGGACCCTAAACTAAAGTGACTGTACAAAAATATTGTTGGTTTAACATGAAAAAAAGTAAGTAACCTGGTTGCATTAAAATGTTGTTCTTTGAAATTAAAAATTTGAGTTAATACAATGAAGAAGATTGGTTTAATCAACAGAAACTTAAAATATTATGTTATCTGAAGCACATTAATTATCTTAGTTAATTTGACAAAAGAAAAAATGTTGTGATAACAAATCATGAAAATAATTTTTCACAGTTTCCCCACTTTACAATATGGTCCCATTAGTTAACGTCAGATAATGCATGAACTGACTATCACCAATACAATTTATTAACCTTGTTAACATTAGTTAATATAAAAACACAACTGTTTATTGTTAGTTCATGTTAGCATTAAATAATGTTAACAAATACAACTTTTGATTTTAATAGTGTATAGGCTAAATGTCGTAATTAAAACTAACTAAGAGTAATTTTATTTATTATTATTATAAGTTAATGTAACTAATGCAGTTAAATAATGTTAACAAATGGAACCTTAATGTAAAGCGAAACACTAATATTTTATTATTGATCTAAAACATAGCACACTCATTTAATTTCTTAAACATTTTACATTTATTGTCTTTGGTCTGTTTTGACCCGGTTTGAATTAGCAAAAGCATAATTATGGATCTTATAAAATCCCAGAATCCCCCTCTCTTTAAAGGCACACAAAATAAACGCTGGCATCATTCCCTCGACCTCATGCTGTTTCGAGTAAGTGCCGTTTTCTCCATATAATGAAAGTCAATGGGGTCCAACAATGTTTATGCTGACCGCATTGACTTTCATTGTATGGAGAAAAAGAAAAAAAAAACAGTTGAGACAAAAATTTCTTCTTTTACATTTTACATTTTACATCAAGAAAGAAAGTCATACTGGTTTGATTTTCTTACTTAGGGAAACTTAAAATCTAAATGAACTGGTTTTGTTCAAGTCAAAAATGTCTGAACCTGGCAAAAAAATAAAATAAATTAGGTTACACCAACAAGAGTCATTATTATGTGTTAAGTGGACCCGTTTTATATTATATTGTATTATATCTTTAACTACTATGTACTGACATTTAAATTAATCATTTGATAGTGTGCACTTATTGTGTACATACGTTTTACACTGTACTATTTTATTAAAAAAATAAACGTCATTTTAGTGCCCTTGTTGCAGTGTAACTATACAATTAAGTACTGAGTAATATTAATTAACAACATGTACTTGGGGTTAGTTGCATGTAACTCTGCATAATTTACTGTTATTACTATAGTAACTAGATGCAAATGTGTAACAGACACTGTTAAGTAAAGTGTTACCCCTTTAAAAACGGTTACACTTTAAAAAAAAAAAGGTGTTTGTAAGGTGTCTTTGTTACACTGTAAATACATATTTAAGTACTGAGTAATATTATGTGATCTTTGCTATTCGAAGGGCTGTTTGCCATATGAGAAAAAAGACATTTCATGCAATGCAACTGCAATTACTTTATCTCTGTTATATTCAACAATGTTATCTCATATTACTCATATTATCACATTTTACTCATTATACTCATGTTATCTTATATTCTCATAGTCTACTTATAAACACACATCTGGAACAACAATTTCTTTTTGTTACTGATAATTATGTAGGAGGATCTGTTGACAGAAATGCAATATAATATACATAACTATGTTTTCCGTGGTGTATAAAGACATTACATAATGAAGCGTTATGTTTTATTACCTTAGAATGAGTCATTTCTAATCGACACACACCGCGGGTCCCCTTACAATACATTGAAATAGCTATTTTGCGGCAAAATGTTTCTACGGTGGCCCTAAACGGACAAACAGGTTTCGTCACTATATTGTTCTTCGCACACAGAAGCTGCTAAAGTCAGCGAATAAAACACTGACACAATGATGAACAATAATATTCACAATAACATATCGTTTTACTGAATAACTGTAAACCTCATTTCTTAATTAATCTTTGTAAAGAAACCTCATTGCTTAACTGGCAACTCTCTGCTGTCTCAGACGACGACATCACTTCCTGTCCGCCACCGTAACTTCTGCTGGGTGTAATTCGCAACCTCACCACTAGATGCCGCTGTAATGTACACACTGCACCTTTAATAAAGCAACGCCTGTACACGGGGTGCAACGGTTCTCTGTAACCGTACCGTTCTCCACCCACGGTTCGGCACACACTCGCACCAATCTGATGATGACGCATCTATAATATGGTTTATTGAAAATAACATTGCGTAAAACAGATAGTTCAGCTAATGTATGTTTCTGTCGATGGATGCACATGCTGGCTCCCCAATAATACATACAGCGTTAATCCAGAAACATGAGCACAACGGCCCCTCTCTGGAAACTTTGTTCAATGCGAGTGCCGTTTGCTCGAACATGACCCGCCAAATAAAAGTTTGGTTGATGTTAAAAATGATGGTATGTTTGTTATCTTGCTATAAATATAAAATCATATATATATATATATATACTGGAACTATTTCGAGTTATATAAGGGGTGTGAAAAATAATACGCTTCTGCTTTATCCCGCTCCTTTTCGAACATATTAAAATTATTGTTATAATGCTTTATATATATTGTTTTTTCTTTCGGTATGTTGCAACATACTTATTGTATATATTTTTTTTGTATCTTTTGTTGTTCGAAATAAAAAAATGAATGAAAGGAAATATAAAGTATAGGTGTGCTTTGGCTCATTTATTACAAAATATTTTATTTTTTATTTTTTATTTAACCTTTATTTAACCAGAAAAGCTCTCTGAGATTAAAAATCTCTTTCACAGGAGTGTCCTGGCCAAAGTGTGCAGCAGTACAATCAGTTCCATCACAGATAGACATCACACAGACAGATTAAAAACACTTAAAAGCAATTGCATAATTTTAGATCAGCATCCATTCGCCGGATAATTGATTTAAAACGGTCTAGAGTCTGCAAATTTTCTAATTTTAATTTAGATTGGAGGAAATTCCAATCAAACGGCGCTGCGTACATAAAAGACTTCTCACCTAACTCAGTTCGCGCAAAAGGAACAGAGAGTATAGACGTTTTGTGAACGAAGAGAATAACTCTTGATAATTTTCTGCTGCATAAAACAACAGAGATAAGAAGGCAACAACCCCAAGATAGCTTTATAGATAATTAAATACCAATGCATTTTTCTTCTGGTGGACAGAGAAGGCCAACCTACTCTATGATACAAGGTACAATGATGGGTTGAGGATTTACAGTTGGAAATAAACCTTAAGGCACCATGATAAAGGGCATCTAAGGAAGAAAGAAGATAAGAAGGTGCGAACTGATATACAACATCACCATAATCAAGACAGAGAGAAAAGTAGCGGAGACTAATTTCTTTTTTACATTAAAAGAAAAGCAAAACTTGTTCCTGTAATAAAACCCAAGCTTGATTTTCAGTTTATTCTTCAGTTGAGTGATATGAGAACCATCATCAACTATGATGCCTAGATATTTGTCCTCTTTCACTGATTCAATCACTGTACCTTGAAAGGTCTGAAGAGATACTGAATTATTTTCTAGTTTTTTTTATTTGGAAAATAACATATACTTGGTTTTATCAGTATTCAGAACAAGTTTTAGACTGTGAAGCCTTAACTGAATAATATTAAAAGCTGACTGAAGCTTAGACAAGGCTTGCTGTCCAGAGGAAGCGCTGCTGTACACAACAGAATCATCGGCATAAAATTGAAAGTTCGCATCCTGAATGTCATAATCAAGGCTGTTTATGTAAATGGTGAATAAAAGGGGCCCCAGCACCGATCCTTGGGGAACACCTTTGGAAATCTCCAATGAATCAGATTGTTTACCTTCGGCTTGAACACACTGTGTTCTTCCACTCGGATAATTTTTAAATCAAGGAATAGCGTGACTTGATAAACCAACTACCTTCAGTCTGTGCAGCAAGATACCATGATCTACTGTATCAAAAGCCTTAGATAAATCGATGAAAAGTGAGGCACAAGATTCACCATTATCCATTGACCCTAGAATATCATTTAAAACTTTCAAAATAGTCGTTATAGTACTGTTTTTTGCGAAACCCAGACTGATTGATTGACAACACCCCATTTGCATTCAAATAGCATGTCAACTGTTCACCAATGAGGCTTTCTAATATCTTAGATAACACGCAGAGCTTTGAGATAGGTCTGTAATTATTCATCATAGTGGGATCCCCCACTTTTAATAAAGGAACAACAAGTGCTGATTTCCAAATTTCTGGATTGTCACCAGTATTTAAAGAAAGATTAAGAATATAAGTTAAAGCAGATGTAATATAATCTGCTGCTAGTTTATGTCTAGCAGACAGAGTGCTTTATAAACGTCAGTGCTCTTAATTTGTTTAAATCTAAACTCTTCCTTTTCTTTCGACTTTCTGCATTAATAAAATCAGAATCGGAACCGATAAGATTTAGTGGTTCAAATAGAAACCCAGAGACAACAAAATGCTTATTAAAGCAATTGAGCATATGTTCTTTATCTGATATGCTAGTGGAATCCATTTTTATTTTTATTTATGACTGTGTTGGACGGCTATTAGACACAAAATTGCTTGCTGGGATAGTACGTATTGTGCCTAACAAACACTTCTTGTTACTGGTCATTAAAGACCACTACAGGTGTGCGTTGGCTGATTGATGATTCGTACCTGCTCCTCATCCGGGTCGTAGCTGACCAGCTCCAGCACCAGCGGGGGCAGCCCGGGGTTCATGGGACTGGAGTGAGGGGACGCGGGCATGCAGCCGTCAGGGTACGGGTATCCCAGAGAAGAGTCTGGAGAACTGGAGTACACATCCGGGTACTCCGCTTTAATGGATCTGGGAGCGCTGTACTGGTACTGAGCCGGGAACGAGCCGTAGCTCTGCAGCGCCACACTCAGGGCCGGAGGACACAGAGGAGGACACTCGTACTCCGGAGACGAGAGAGGCGGCGCGTGGAGGACCGGCAGCGGCCCGGGATGAGGATACTCAGTCTGACCGGTGGACAGGAGGGTCGGGTTGCCCTCGACTTTAAAGCCGCTGGCTCTGATTAAAGCTCTCTTCTGCTGCTTCAGGGCACGGTCGCGCTTGTACATGGGCCCGAACTTGTTCCTTCCCCCTCGCATTCGATCCGCACGGACAGCTGGGAAAAGAGAGAGCGACAGGATGCAGTCAGACTTACCACACGTTAGCTCGCACTTTATATTACATGTCTTTAACTGCTATCGTGTGCTTATTGTGTTGATGTTGTGTTGCAAAACTCTTTATTGACTCTTTATAACTTTATTGTTTACACTTTATTTTAAGATGTCATTGTTACAGTGTAATTATACATGTAAGCACTGAGTGATATTAAGCAACTACATGTACTTACTATAGGGTTAGGGTTTGTTTGAGGGTTAGTCGCATGTAATTATTCATAATTTACTGTTATTACTATAGTAAGTACATGCAACATGTAACAAGGACACTGTACTATTAAGTGTTACCACTTTATTTTACAATGTCCTTGTTACACGTTACATGTAATTACTGTAGTAGTAACTATGCATTATGCATAATTGCATGCAACTAACTTAAAAACCAAACCCTAACCCTATAGTAAGTGCATGTAGTTAATTATCAGTCATTAAATTAATAATTACACTGTAACAAGGACACATTAAAATAAAGAGTTACACTATATTTTAAGGTGTCTGTGTTACAGTGTAATTATAGATTTAAGTACTGAGTGATGATAATAAACTACATGTATTTAGGTGTACGGTTAGGGTCTGGTTTAGGGTTAGTGTATGTAATTAAGCACAGTTTATAGTAATGACTATAGTTAGTACATGTAACAGACACTGTAAAATAAAGTGTAACTGAAAACACCTGTGCTGCAGCTGAGCCGAGATACGGGTCAGGCTAGGACGGGGTCTCGTGGGTTTGAGGGGTCAACAGTGTGATTATAGATTACAGCTGTAATTACATCATTTATTTATTTATGAACATTTATTATGAGATGAAACATCTCGTTTTCATGGGGGTCCTCAAGATCATGTCCAAACAACATTAAACAGCAAACAACAGAGTAGATACAAAATACAAAATGCAGGAACATTTTAAAGTACAGTGTAAAAACATTTACAGTAGTGGCCAAAAGTGATGTCCAGAGGGGAATATGTGTTATTAATGACCTTACGAGTTGGATTAAACCATCAACATATGAGGGAAATATTTGGGTACACTTTATTTTAAGGTGTCCGTGTTACAGTGTAATATTATATTTAATATTCAAGTACTGAGTAATAATAATTAACTGCATGTACTAGGGTTTGGTTGAGGGTTAGTTGCATGTAATTATGCATTTATAAAGTAAATACATGTAACGTGTAACGGAGACACAGTAAGATAAAGTTTTACCAAATATATTTTTTAATACTTTAAATATGAGGAAAGAACAAAACATGCTTTTTATCTGACAAAATTATTTGGCAAAAAAATGTTCGCCAAAAAAAAATAGCTACAGGTTTTATTTTATTTTACTCTATTTAAACAAGAAATGCATAGAAAAAAAAAGCTGGGAGGAAGAAGCATAAACTAATTACAACATAATCAGTTATTCATATTTCATTGGTTCTCTCTTGGTCATAATTTCTTTGTATGAAAGCCTGGACCAAAATTATGTCGGCACAATTTGGCAAATTTCTTTGCGTTATTATCACAAAAATTGACAACACAATATGCTCACAAAGTCTAAAGTATTTTGGTAACACTTTATTTTACAGTGTCCTTGTTACATACATGCCAGTTATTATTACTATGATGCATAATTACACACACCAAACCCTAACCATATAGTAAGCACATGTTAATTATTATTACTCAGTACTTAAATATATAATTGCACTGTAACACAGACACCTTATTAATAATTAAGTGTGACCAAATATTTTCCTCATATTTTGATGCTTTAATCGAACTTGTAAGGTCATTATTAACACATATGTTATTAAAATAAAGCGTAACCCAAATTTTGAATAATATTTGAATAAAGGGCGAAGACGTCAATTTTTCTAGGCATGTTTTCTAGGCGCTCACATGATTCATTTAAATGTTAGTTCACAGTATTAAAGACACATTATATATTATTTACATTTTTGCAGATGTGCTCTTCATGTTTTAGGAGAAGAGTGATTAAAAAGCCAAATAAAGCAAGGAATGCTAGGCACGGTTTTGCTTAAGTAAGTCAGGGCGAAGGCAAGTGGATATTTCTCTTCATATGGATATTTTCCGCTCTGCTTTTAGTGAGTCTCCATGAATCCGCGAGTCTTATCAGCGCGTGAGGAATGTGTCACAGGCGCGCGCGGAAACAGGTGCTTCTCTGCACTCGGCCTGGGAACCGCGCGCCGCACACTAATAACACAATGTTTTCCACCAAATAATGAACTGAAATGCATTTAGAAGACAATATGATTGGGCTGTGAAACAGTTTGTTAACTAATATAATAAATCTACATGTTGCACAAAGTGTCAAGACACTTGGTATTTATTACTTTTAAAGTTGATTAAGGCCAATTTATATGTGTTATAGTTTTAATACATCTATTTCATTTAATAGGATAAACATCATTTTAATTCATGATCATGAAATATTGCATTAAAGGATTTCCTGTTTTTAACAGATACTGAATTAGAAGAAACACTTTATTTTACAGTCTCATGCTACATACTATAATAACCATAAATCATGCATAATTACATGCAACTAATACTGAACCAAACCCTACACTAACCCTATAGTGAGTACATGTGGTTACTTAATATTACTCAGTACTTAAATGTATAGTTACAGTGTAACAAAGACAATAAAGCGTAACCATTTTAAGGGGTAACACTTTATTTAGTCTATTACACATTTTACATGTAGTTACTATAGTAATAACAGTCAATTATGCATAGTTACATGCAACTAACCCCAACTATATAGAAAGTACATGTTGTTAATTAAAGTGTAACTGATTTTTTTACTGAGTGAGGAGTGATGCTCAAGACCTTCACATCATACCCATTTAACACATGCTATAATATCATATAATAAGCATTATATTCGGCTATGTTCCAACACTCAACTGACAGTAACATAATCAGGACATTTACATGAGGCTCCTCTAGAGCACAAGCCCAGTGTTGCTGAGTGTGTGTGTGTGTGCGTGTGACTGTGTATATGTGTGTGTGTGTGTGAGTGCGTGTGTGTGTGTGCGTGCGTGCGTGCGTGCGTGTGTATGTGTTTGTACGTGTGTGTGTGTGTGTGTGTGTGTGTGTATGTGTGTGTGTCTGTTTGTGTGTGTGTGTGTGTGTGTGTGTGTGTGTGTGTTCTCACCCTCGAGTCTCATGCCGACGCTCAGGCACTTCTGGAAGCGGCAGAACGGGCATCTCTTCCGCTGGGTTTTGTCGATGCCACAGTCCTGGTTCTGTGTGCACGTGTATCTCTTGTTATTCTGAACCGTCCTCTTGAAAAAACCCTGTTATGATAATGATTACAGGATTATATTCTGTCAGCTTAAAGAAACGGTTGCATTGTAATCTGTTCTAATTAACAGGCAATCTTAGAAATTATGTTTTGCTTTCTTACAGGAACATTCATCTAGATCTTATTTTAAGGTGTCATTGTTACAGTGTAATTATATATTTAAGTACTGTGTAATATTAATAAACTACATACTTACTATAGGGTTAGGGTAGGGTTGAGGGTTAGTTGCATGTAATAATGCATAATTTACTGTTATTACTATGGTAAGTACATGTAACATATTTAACAAGGACACTGTAAAGTAAAGTTTTACCGCACAGTAATATTAATTAACTACAGGCACCATAGGGTTAGTTTAGGGTTAGTTGCATGTAATTATGAATAATTTAAAGTTTTACTATAGTAATTACATGTAACAAGGACACAAAAATAAAGTGTGACCCTCTACACCCTTAAAAGAACCTTTAACATCCATGAAATCTTTCCATCCCATTAAAGGTTCTTCATAGTGTAAAAAGATTATTTAGATGATTAAAATGTTATTCACACTCAGTAAAAATATGGTTATTTTAAGAAAAAAATATGATTAATAATAAATAAATGTCATTAATATAGGTTAATTAACAAAGACTGTCACATATGCCTTTCCTAACCTTATAGCTACAATAAAATAATTAGCCTTTTTTTTCAGTGTACATAAACTGTGGTTTATAATTGTAATAACGCGTTTCCGAGGTATTTAGTTGCTGTAAGCGCGTACAGAGAAATATGATCATGTACCTTGCAGCTTTCGCAGGTCAGAAGCCCGTAGTGATACCCGGACACTTTATCTCCACACACAGGACACTGTTCCTCCAGCTCTTCCTCTGCAGTGAACTCCATCATCACAGACTCAATCCTCGATCTCCTGATCTCTCAGACGCTGAGACATACACATGCTCGACATTATCATTGAGAAAGATTTGAGAAATAAAGTCTTTTCTTCTCTTTTAACGACTGGTTACTTGCGCACGTGCATTCTGACGACAGTGTCAATCTAAACATCAGTTCCACAAAACAACTTTAAAACGACAGTAAAATACCTCAGCGCGTCCCCGAGCACTGCTCAAATAAAGCGACGATAGTGTAGGAGAGGCAGTGCCATCAAAATGAATAATGCTAGAGATCTAGAGCTCATCTCTTTTACTTCTGGGCACGCAGAGGAAAGATGGATTTTATCATATTGACTCCTGTCATGTCCATCGTCATGTCTCCTGACCACACACACACACACACACACACACACACACACACACACACACACACACACACACCAATTATAATATTCTAATAATAATAATAAATATTTGATTGTAGGATTAAACTACTGTTTTTTATTTATTGAATTTATAAATACATAAATACATATTTTCGCTCATAAATCGGCCTACAGGCTAAAAGCCGAATTTACATGGAATTTATCGTTTGGCTAATTTCTTCTCTCTTTTGAAAAACTTTTTTAATCGAATTAGTTTTCTGAATGTTTTGTGAATTTTATACAGAAAATGTCCTTGTTTTGCTTTAAAGTACTGAAATAGCCTATCTTTAAATAAGGAAATATTAAAATGATGGAAAAAGCTAAGCTTGATTAAAAAAAAGAGCTTAATGGAAACAAATTATTATAAGAAATGATTCACATTTTCATTTAATAACCTTTTCAGTGAATGGGTCAGTTTATTAAGCCGGATATTTATTCAGCCACAACTGAAGCAAAATGAGACTGTTTCTGAGGTAAGAGATATTTCATAGGCATGTTTAACTATGTCTTTAAATGAAAATGCGTATCGAATTAAACTGAATTCCGTCATTTGTGTGATACCCCAGCAGAATAACCTTTTAAATAAGGTGTTTTTAAAATGCTGCAATATTTTAATGATGCATTCACTTTAAGGTAATTTGCTGCGCTGCTTGAAACTATTTTACATTATAGACGAGAAGCTCGTGCTTCGATTATCAGTATTAATCCACCTGTATTTCCATGCTTTTAACACATAGTAATTGTGCTTCACATCGTGAGAACTGAAACTTAAAGTGAGTGACGATGAGAAACGAGTCCAAATGAAGCGCGTTTTCGAACAGACTCTCTTCAGAATTACAGTTTTTCAACCATATAATGTAGAGACTCACCATTAATGTGTGTGAGCGTCTTCAGGCGATGAAACACGGTCCGATCAGTCGTTCAGAAACTCCAGGAGTGAATCTAACAGGTCTTAGCAGGTCTTCTCGGGTCTGCGCGTCTTCACACCACTGGAGAGGTCTTCATTGGATAGCGCGCTCATGTGACAGATGATGCGCGCTCCAGGCGTTTTATTATCAGTCCGGCAAAAAAAAAAAAAAAAAAAAAAAAAAAAAAAAAATTGGCCATCTACTACCTACACCATTGATCGATTGGTACAATAACAAAGATCCTAATATAATGCAAAAACATATTGTTGTTTAAATTTGTTCTTATTTTTATTGTTGTATGCTGTCTGGCTTTAATTGTTTTGAAAATGTTTTAGCTTATTATTATCGAATTATATAGGCTAGGCTAATTATTTTCTGATATAATTATGTTGGCCAAACCAAAATATTTAGTATAACATGACAACCAAGGTTGTCCTATTTAAGATACACAAAGACTTAAAACAAAGTTACCCTGCTCTCTCAGAGATAGACAAGAATAAATGTAACGGTCAAGTCTGGGTTTTATGAAGTTATTCAAAAATGCGTAAAAAATGTAGGCTAATTAATTAGCCTATATGTGACACTCATTTTTTCCCCCCCGACCGGGTATATTAACAAAAATACATAGGCCTATGATTCAGACAGGTTTGAAAACATTTTTATGATGAAGATTATATATATATATATATATATATATATATATATATAAATATTCTATTTTTTGTCGTTACATTTATTGAGGCTTATTGTGAAAATGCACGTTTTGTTCAGGTGAAATGGAAAAAACAATTTTTTTTAAATTCATATGACTCAGAAAATGTTTTTACCTTGAGAACGTCTTTGAAAATAATTATTGTATGAAAATGAAAGAAAAATATTTTTTACTGGTTACACCAATTGACTGACATTTTGAAGTCATAAAAATCCGATATTTGTATAAAGGCTGTGTTTCCAAAATGCATGAAACCAACACGTACAAAGATTAAATTTCTATGAAGTTGTCACGAGCATTTTAAATGCGGTTTGTAATTAAATGAATTGCTCTCAAGAGAATACGAGAGGAACAAATGTTTCATTTGCAATATAGGCTATCATAATATATGCACAGAAGTAGACATATCATTTGATCGTGTTTATTCGTTACAGAATAAAGTGTACGCTCATTTTGAATAGTTTACTCTGAAGGATCAGCTGAAGAAGACCTGATCTCACACATAAAGGTACAAAAGCTGTCACTGGGACGGTACCCTTCAAAAAGGTTCTAATATGTACCATTTAGGTACTAAAATGTGCACTTTTGGTACCAATATGTACCTTTGAGAGACTAATATGCACTCTTTAGGTAGGCTACAAAGGTGTACCTTTCCCCTGAGCTTGTGTTCTATGTGTGTTAAACGCATCGCTGGAGTCAGTGAGAGCCAGTGATAGTGAGTATCAGTCAAGGTTAGCGGTGTTATGCCGGCTCTGCTCCGGCCCTGATATCAAGCTCAAAGTGAAGACATCACGCGATGCTTTGACTCCGGAGAGACTATTTTCTGCTTGCCGAGCATTCTTGTCCTCTACTAAAACACCAGAGTCTGATAGTGAGAGGATGAGGAGCACGGAGACGCATGCTGATGAAGGCATAGGCCATATCAAATAACTTCCATCTATTAAATGAACACTTCTGGATGCTCTATCGACTCTATAGAAGTCCAGCAAACTAAAATACACTTTCAGCTATGACGCGAAATGCACGTAATAAATGCCACACTGAATTATATTTATCAAAACATCATACACTCACAACTTACTAAATGTACGTGGCTTGAATGAAAAATTTGGGAACTGTAGCCTATAGTTTTTAGTTGTAGGGATTATCTCGACCAGAATGTTTAATATCTTGTACAAATGGATGTTCTCAATGTTTGTGTCCTTATCATCCATTTTATAAAAGTAGATGAATTATTATAAAGCTAGGCCAATTAAGTCATGCTTTAAAAAAAACTGTTTCTGTGCTGTGCTCCTCAAATTACCACTAAACAATAGACAATGAATGAAATTTGTGGTCAAACTGGAACATGCGCAAATATTATTATTTGTATTATTAAGAAGAGTGTGTGCATTTGTTTCAAACTTCCCTACTGTCACAACACATTTTTAAACGCAACATAGGCCTACGTCACCCATTGTCCATGGGTAACACAATAACAAGAGATGTTCTGGAAAGGGGTCGAGATATTCTTAAGAAATGTCTTGCCCTTGAAGGGTTTCTAAAACTACCAAATGCTCTTTTCCCGTTGGTGCCTGGTCGGAAGATTTACTTTGTCCATAAACAACAATGCCGAGTTCACGTTTTGACAGTCGCAAGGCCAATTCCATAGGCAGCCTTGGACACATACGGTATAAATATATTTGCCGAAGAAGTAGTGCATTATATCTTGACAGGATGTTCATTTCAACAAGGCACACTGAGTATGGCTCAATATAGAAACAATCCCTTCCCTGTCATCCGTACCGGGACTCTGCTTGAAGAGCAAAATCATATTCATACACACTCGTACCAAAACACTATAGCCTGACACACTATGTTTCAGGGCGAGTGAAGTCGTGCTGCTGCACCCCCTGTTTTCACAGGATTGTAAATGCAAGGCAAATTTTTGTTCATTTAGATTTATTCAGTTTTAGCATTTAGCTAAAATTATTATGCAAAATTCACTTTTAGCCTACATGATGTTTGAATATAAATGTAAAGCGCTTTGAGTGCCGAGAAAAGCGCTATATAAATGTAATGAATTATTATTATTAAATGTGCATTGGCAGTGTGTGTACACAGCCACCCAATACATGGTAAAAATATACCCACTCCTTTATTTTAATCCACATTAAGCAGTGTCTCAGAATAAACGTTTCTAAGCAAGGGGACGTCACATCACACAGGCCCCGCCCACAGCGCGAAGGGATTAGCATAGACCCTGCCCCAGAGCAATTAACAGCACTATTTAGGTAAGAAATTAATTCTTATTAATGCTTCTTAAGTTATTCAATCAAGAGCCATGAGTGATTCAGTTTTTATTTTGTGGTTTGATTCATATTAACAACATCCATAGCAGTAGGTAGGTTACTGTATATTACACTACTTTCACTTTAATACACCGAAATAATTGACACATGCGTTATTTCCCCGTTATTTATGTTCACAGACATAAGCGCCTGTGTTTGTGAATTTTGTGTCTTTGACATAACCTTGTGTGTATTTGACAGTTTTAACACAGTAAGATGGTGATGGAGAACTGCAATGTCACCTGAGAGTGACGAGATAGAGATGATAGTAAAAACCAAACGGATGTTGTAGTTTTAGGCATAGACATAATAAATACATAGACGCCCTATTGGCCGCTTTGGAGCGTTGCTGCGATACGTCAACGTGTCCGCCATTTTGCGGAGGGCAAGACTGCGCTGTGAACAAATGCAAGTAAACGGGTGAACTGCGGTTTTCCTGGATAAAAACAATAATAACGTTTACATTTATCAGCCGATTTCAGTGGTTTGCACGTGGTGTACGTTACTATTACTAATTATATAATTACCAAATACAACCAGAAAAAAAAAGTTCAGTCTTGTTTGTGAAAGGTAATTCCCTGAGACTGTTTTCAATTGTGTGACGACTTGTACAGCCCCAAGCAGCGCACGAAACAGCCATTTTTCTCAATTCCCATAATGAGAAGTAGGGGCAAGTTGCCCTCCTTGATATGGAGGCGCTGACGTACGCTCCAGCAGCCAATAGGGTATCTATGGATTTATTATGTCTATGGTTTTACGCAGAGTATCTGAAGCACAGCTGTACAGGCTCCGCCCTCTTCTGGAAAGCTGGGCGGGAAGCAGCAGCTCATTTGCATTTAAAGATACATGCACGAAAACAGTTTTTTTCCTTCCACTAAAAATGGACATTTACAATGGTATTAAAAAATAATCTGTGTGGTTTTTGATCTGAAACTTCACAGACAAGTTCACATGAGACTTATATTACATCTTCTAAAAATGGGTATAATTGGTCCTCTTTAAAACATGTGCAGAGTGTAACATCAGTGTGCATAGAAAGAATTGATCCCAAGTTCATCTTCGGTGTTGTGTAGGCAGGTGTTTTCCTCGGTGTTGTGTAGTCAGGTGTTTTTTCCCCGCTGTG
>CM060623.1:3150736-3198236 GCA_030578275.1 Meda fulgida
CTCATCACACACACACACACACACACACACACACACTAACCCGACCCCTAAACCTACCCATCACACACACACACACACACACACACACTTGGCAGTAATACATTATTTCTGTGTTGCATAGGAGCTGGAAGTGGGCCTTGAGGAGGGTGTCGTTGTGAAGGCCAGATATGAGAGGAAGAGGAGGAGGAGGAAGAGGGATGTCGATTGGCCTTGAGAAACGAGTTAAAGCTCCGCACCCCCGACCACGAGCTGGACACTGATGCAAACGCTGACAACCAAGAGTCAGCCCACGATAACCCGAACAGGACATGGCCAGAGAGGTCAGAGGTCAACAACTCGTTTACTCTGGCCACAACTGAGCTGGTCACGTTTAGATAGAAACTCTTATCTGAGTATAATACATATGAAATAATGCATTTCATTTATTTTTTATTTTTTAATAGAACAGGTTATTAAACCCCTCAAAACAAGTTTGCATAGGATTTTGTTGAGTATCATAATTGATTCATCGGGATTTGGCTCATATAGTTTGATATAGTTAGAATATGGAGGAAAAAAACAGCTCAATTTTATTCAGAGACACAAACTGATAAAAATAGGCAGTTTGGTGCAGATGCTGATATTTATATGGACAAAAAGTATCACTTATGTAAATCAATGAGATCTTTATAACAGTACAGCAGACTACTTACAAAAAACACATAAATATGAGTCGTCTCTCTGATCTGCCAATAATGTCCAAGTAAGATACATTTTAAAAGATTAGTTTTATGATCAAAGCTATAATGCAATGCAATACAATGATGGAGAGATGAACAAATAAACCTTCCTCAAAAGTTTATTTGATGCTCATGATTTTTCTAAAAAAAAAGATGTACGAACTACATATCAAGTAAAGCGAAGTTGTTTCAGTCCAGTAAGTGTTCGTCTTGAAATATTACTAGCAATATAAAAGATATTCTTACTTTTGCTTTATAAAAATCATTAAATAAAAGACAAGTGAACCACAAGTTTCTACAATTACACCAATTACTTGCATAAAAATCATCAGCTTCAATATCAATCAGCCCAGCTGTGTCATATTTAAAGGGAAAGTTCACACAAAAATCATTTATTCACACAACATATTCAAAAGTTATAGACGTTAAGAGCGACGGGCAGGTGAATAAATGATTTCGGGATGAAGTGCTTTAAACAGCGCTCGAGTTCACCAGGCCCGCCAGAGACACTCAGAAAATAATGTCAGTCAGTATGAATGAAGATGTGTGGAGACATTGAGATTGTTTAGTCTCTACGGCAGGATGACTGTTGTGTCACGTCTCTACTCAAATGATAAGATGCATTAACAAAACACTCATATCAAATCCCAGTGCTCTGTATGATTCATAAACATACTCATATTGAATGGAGTGTGTTGTCTCCATAAAAGACAACAGCAACATGTTCTCATCCAAACAGCTTTCTGAGCTTTTCCTAGAAAAGGTTCAAATGTTTTAGTTTTTCAAAAACTTTTTCTTCTAATATATATTTATATATATTAAATATATATATATATATACAGGTCCTTCTAAAAAAATTAGCATATTGTGATAAAGTTCATTATTTTCCATAATGTAATGATAAAATTTAAACTTTCGATTGGCAGTCATTTCTGCAAAAGGATTCCCGACCAAGTATTGAGTGCATAACTGAACATAATTATTTGAAGGTTGACTTTTTTTGTATTTAAAACACTTCTTTTATTGGTCGGATGAAATATGCTAATTATTTGAGACAGGAATTTTGGGTTTTCATGAGCTGTATGCCAAAATCATCAGTATTAAAACAATAAAACACCTGAAATATTTCAGTTGGTGTGCAATGAATCTAAAATATATGAACGTTTAATTTTATCATTACATTATGGAAAATAATGAACTTTATCACAATATGCTAATTTTTTGAGAAGGACCTGTACATATATGGCTGTAAATTGAGAAAGCCTTGTTATTAGCGACACCGGTGGCCGGTAAGGGAACTGCAGCAGCACTTACTGCACTAGAGACTGAACGTGATTCTTTGCTTAGAAGCAAAAAGAAGTTGAAACACTTGTGCAGCGATATAATGTTAACGACCATCTGACGCCGTCCACACTGCTGAGAGTGACGAATACATGAACATGAACACACAATATAAAAACAGCGGTTCAGAAAGCATCTGATCAGAGATGTGGATGTTTGCAGCAGATCTGCGATTCACCGTCGACAGGTGAGGTCATTAAAATTACACGGTTATGATAGACAGTTTGATTATAAAGTACGTTTGAGACTAGACTATATAGATCTAGCTGTGTGAGACTATAATTTTCTTTGCATGACACATTGATATTACAGTACAGAATCTTTCAGCATTTTCCTGAACATTGGATAAAGTATTTGTTCGTTTCATGTGTCAAGAGGCTTTCTCAAAAAGGTAATAAAAGTATCAATGCTAAGCATAAACTACAACCATTTACATGTTCAAAACAATACATAGTTTGTGCAGAGGTGGACAACCAGACGTTTGACAGTCGGTTTGACGTCAGAACTCGACTGATGTTGGTTTCTGACGTAATACAACTTCTGTCCAACGTTGGAGATTACCATCAATCTGATGTTGGACTCTGACATCAACCTGATTTTCATTTGCAACGTTGGGTTTTGTCTTCTAAATGCGAATTTGGCTATTGTTTTGGAGCTCACTTGCTTATAGAAAACAGCAAGGCTAACATATTCATACTAAAAGCCAGAAAACTTTAAATAGGGCACTATTCGAGGAATCAGCCATTTGGGTGTCTGAAACCATTGAGGATGATATTGAGTGCATTTATTCAATCTCACATTTAATCCCACTACTGGGATGTATAAATAAATGTGATAGATATGAGGTTAGGCAGGCAGGCATAGATGCAGAGGCATAAGGTAGGCCTACTCTAAGTATTAGGCTACATACAACAATGCAACAATAATAAAACAATGCGTTGACATTTAGTTTTTACTTTTGATACTGAAGCACTTTTAAAAAACGAGTACTTCTGTCCTTTTACTTGAGTAAAAATCAGTCTTCACAACTTTTACTTGTAACAGTGTAATATTTGACCAGTAGCATCTTTCAATCAAGAAAGGAAGTATAGCCTACTCTGTCCACCTCTGAGTTTGTGTAATACGATAATATGATATGAGCCAATAACCAATGCTAGCCTAGGCTAATTCAATATTTTACTCTTTGGTGTGTTTAACTTTTTTATTTGTGAGGATTTAAAATTAATTTGAATAGTTTGATAAGTCTACTTGCTTAGTTGTCATTCGACGACTACAGTCCTGCATTTAGTGTTGACAACAATGCCTGAAATAAAAGTATCTGCGGCTTAATTAAAAACATATAAGCTAGCCTGGTGTGAATATTGTGCGCCATCCTTAATATTTTTAGATAGCCAGTGCAGGCCCGGTTCTAGAACCAAATCACTGAGGGTGCTTCTGAAAATAGTGAGGGTGCTTACTGCTTACATAAACATAGGAAATGGCTCCCAATCGTCATCAGTCTGAAACAACGCAGTCTCATGAAAGTGCGTATCAATACCACGAATGTTATTTCTCGTGCCATTTATACGGCAAAAATGTTTTTTTTGCGTGTATATGCTACGCACTGAAAACCCCTTGGGTAGGATTAGGGGAAGGGGGGATGGGGGTGCATGCGTATTACACGCCATAAAGTGCGTATCATATGCACGCAAAAACAAATTTTTGGCGTATAAATGGCGCGAGAAATAACATTTGTGGTATTGATACGCACTTTGATGAGATCGGGCTGTCTGAAAATAGTAGGGAGACCGGGGATGCATTTAGAGTGATTTACCTCATGGTTTAAATGCAGTTAGAATGGTCAAAATTCAAAATAGGGGGAATGCCCTCTACGAGTTTTTGTTCTTTACATTTATATCATGATATAGTTAAGAAATGTTACACAAAGAGTGCTGTTTTTCCCAAATATCAGCATTAGGCCTATTGCAAATGTGTGAAGTATTGAAATTGATTTTATTCTGCAGTTGAATAATGAAGTTAATATAAGTATCTTACATTTTAAACATTTAGTTTCTGACGACAATGAATCAGTCCTTTTGAAACTTAACAGCTGATTTAAAGATTAAGGTCACTCGGCGGCCACGACACTAGGTTTGTCGCCGGTGTTTGCAGGGGTGTCAAGCGGGGAGAGTGAGGTTGTAGGGCGGGGTTCGCTGCTGTCATCGGCAGGCGGTTTCATGTCATCTTGTGATTTCCTAGAGGTTTGAGCTTTCCTGAGCCAATATCTTATGTCCATGATGAAAAATGGACAATTCATATTTTTTGGCTACCTAAAGCCCCGTCTCAGAAAGTCAGCGAACTAATTTCCTGAGCGGGACGCACACACGCAAGCAAAGTGGGCAATTTAAGAGACAGCTTCACCTATGCGTATCACGACCACAAAAGGACACAACCAATCACATGCATTAAACATGAAAGCATAATTAAATAAATTCTGATTTGAAAAATCGTGTAAATGGATTTATTTTGTATGTGTGTGAAATCCGTCTGTGATTCTATTGTCGGCGAAATCTCGTTTACATGTGTGCTATTAATAATTTCATCTGTGGGTGCTTTCACTTTTGTTGCTTAGCACCCTCTAGCACCCCCGTAGAACCGGGCCTGAGCCAGTGTTTTCCAGCCTCACATCAACACAACAAATCGGCTTTGGCCGTGATTCTGGAAGACTTGGAGTTAAGCTTTTCTTTGAAAGTAAATGAGGCTTCATTATGGCATCACTGTTTTAAAACGTTTCGAAAGATTTTACTTAAAAAAAAAAATTCCAATAGATGTGTAAAAGTTGTTTTTATGCATGTTTGCCCCGGGGTTTTGTTGCATTTACACTGTTCTGACCACTAGGGGTCACCGTGGAGACTTTCGAAGCCTAGACACAATCGCTTCGACTGTTTCACCACGTTTACATGGACACATTTTGGTTCAATCAGAATGAAATCAACGATCAATAAAGTAATCGGGTTGATGACCGCGTTTATATGCACAAGCTTCAAATCGGAATTGATTTTTTGACATGCGCACACTGCACAAATATGCTGCTGCTGTTCGTGCATAACTATTCCCTCAAGTGTTTACATGTTCTCTCGATCGGATTACACAAGGAATAAAACACCCCTTTCAATCCGATCGAAATTACAATCGGATTGAGCTCAATCGGATCGAGTAAGGTGTTTACATGAAGGTTTTTTAGTCCGATTGAGCCGTCAATCCGATTATAAGGGTCCGTGTAAACGCAGTGTTTCACGAAGCCTCAATCTGCCCTCCACTAGCTAGCATAACAACACACTGTAGCAAACACACAATAGCACATGTGCAATTGAACAACAGAAAATCACTTTTATTGCCCCTTTGGCCCCATTGCACCAATCACATCTGGAGATCACTGTGCTCTCATCCAATCCTGTGAAAGAAAGGGCAGGACAAAAGAGATAGAGAGAGCGAGAGCAACAAGTACACACTACGTCTCAGGACGTTACACATTGTAGCTGTGAGTTTAATCGTCTGCCACCTGAAAACTGTTAGGGCCAGATTTACAGCTTGCTCCAGCGCAAACCCTCTTTTGGTATTAAAATCTACTGTCAGGATTTACTAAAGACACACAATGGGGTTATTTTTGCAGCTGATATTATAGCATTTTATATGCATTTGCAGGAGTTTCCCTTTCAGACGCAAAAGTCCTTGGCACTCGATGTGAAAAGCACACACACACACATCCAGTCTGAAACTGGGACTTTACATGATGATGAATATAATGTGGAAACATCACAATGATAACATATGTCCAAGAAGACTGTCATCAAAACAAAGCTCCAAAGATGCACTGTATTCTCGAATCAAGTCAATATTGCAGTGCTTATTACAATGACAACAAGATTAAGAAAACATTTAGCATAGTGTTTATAGGCTAGTTAATTCAATTCACTTGTGAGTCTTTAATTCTTCATGATATCCAGTGTGTTTCAAATGTAAATACATGTCCCTAATGTCGTCACATTTTACCCTCACATTGGTCACAAAACCAAATACAATTCTTTTTAGTATTTATGTAATTAATGTTCTTTTTATTGAAACCAAGTAGCCTATAGATCTCAATAAGTTAGTGTTATACTTATTCCAAAATAATTTAAAAAGGTGGTAACAAATTAACAATATATTTTATTTGTGATCTTTTGTTCAGCTTTTCTTTTTATTAGTCAACTTATTTTCATCAGTCATGCTCAGTAAACATAATACCTTAAATTTCGATATCGATCATATCAAATCATAACCAATCATAACCGATCATATCCAATCATAACAGATCATATGCAATCATAACCGATCATATCCAATCATAACCACTCATAATCGATCATATTAAATCATAACCAATCATAACCGATCATATCCAATCATAACAGATCATATGCAATCATAACCACTCATATCCAATCAAAACCGATCATATCCAATCATAACCGATCATATCCAATCATAACCACTCATATCCAATCATAACCACTCATATCCAATCATAACCGATCATATACAATCATAACCACTCATATCCAATCACAACCGATCATATCCAATCATAACCACTCATATCCAATCATAACCACTCATATCCAATCATAACCGATCATATACAATCATAACCACTCATATCCAATCACAACCGATCATATCCAATCATAACCACTCATATCCAAACATAACCGATCATATCCAATCATAACCGATCATATCCAATCATAACCACTCATATCCAATCATAACCAATCATATCCACTCATATCCAATAACCACTCATATCCAATCATAACCGATCATATCCAAACCGATCATATCCAATCATAACCGATCATATCCAATCATAACCACTCATATCGAATCGAAACGATCATATCCATCATAATCGATCATATCGAAACCGATCATATCCTATCATAACCGATCATATCCAATCATAACCGATTATATCCAATCATAACCACTCATATCCAATCATAACCGATCATATCCAATCATAACCCCTCATATCCAATCATAACCGATCATATCCAATCATAACCGATCATATCCAATCATAACCACTCATATCCAATCATAACCGATCATATCCAATCATAACCGATCATATCCAAACCGATCATATCCAAACCGATCATATCCAATCATAACCACTCATATCCAATCATAACCGATCATATCCAATCATAACCGATCATATCCAAACCGATCATATCCAAACCGATCATATCCAATCATAACCACTCATATCCAATCATAACCGATCATATCCAATCATAACCGATCATATCCAATCATAACCGATCATATCCAAACCGATCATATCCAAACCGATCATATCCAATCATAACCACTCATATCCAATCATAACCGATCATATCCAATCATAACCCATCATATCCAAACCGATCATATCCAATCATAACCGATCATATTCAATCATAACCACTCATAACCAATCATAACGATCATATCCAATCATTACCAATCATATCCAATCAGAACCACTCACATCCAATCATAACCGATCATATCCAATCATAACCACTCATATCCAATCATAACCGATCATATCCAATCATAACCAATCATATCCAAACAGATTATATCCAATCATAACCGATCATATCCAATCATAACCACTCATATCCAATCATAACCGATCATATCCAATCATAACCAATCATATCCAATCATAACCACTCATATCCAATCATAACCGATCATATCCAATCATTACCACACATATTCAATCATAAATCATATCCAATCATAACGACCATATCCAATCATAACCGATCATATTCAATCATAACGATCATATCCTATCATAACCAATCATATCCAATCATAACCTATCATATTCAATCATAACCGATGATATCCAATCATAACCAATCATATCCAATCATAACGATCATATTCAATCATAACCGATCATATCCAATCATAAGCGATCATATTCAATCATAACCGATCATATCCAATCATAACCGATCATATCCAATCATAACCAATCATATTCAATCAGAACCAATCATATTCAATCATAACCAATCATAACCACTCATATCCCATCATAACCGATCATATTCAATCATAACGATCATATCCAATCATAACCGATCATATCCAATCATAACCTATCATATTCAATCATAACCAATCATATCCCAATCATAACCGATCATATCCAATCATAACCGATCATATCAATCATAACCGATCATATTCAATCATAACCGATCATATTCAATCATAACCGATCATATTCAATCATAACAGATCATATCCAATCATAGCGCGATGAAGGTATTGCCTCCTCTCATGTGACTTTCCCCCGTTTATTCTCATTGCCGCCACTAAACCCAGCGCACGCTTTAGCAGGCCTGGTTTAAGTCACTGTTGGACAGGGTTATTCAGGGTACACTTTTTAAGGCCACATTTTGCATTGTTTTATTTTTGAAAAATTGATTATTTTTTCATCCAGTATTTAGGAGCCTCCCTTGGGAGGAAATGCATATGAGAAAACAAGAAGCATCTGTAGTTTGGTGTTTTATGTGAGCCTTGTGCGACTGGAAACTCTGGTTATCTACAAAAGAATCAAGGAATGAGGGAAGAATATTCACAGCAGGATTATATGCTTTTAATAGGCCACAGACACATTTGGAGAGGTTTGTTTCAGGCATTGTTGTCAACACTATATGCAGGACTGTCTTTGAATGACAACAAAGGAAAGAACTTATCAAATAAATAAAAATAAGCTAAACACAAAAGAGTAAATTAAATTATCCTATAGACTTGTATGGGTTCTTCGCTCGTGTTGGCTCGATTAAATCCCTGTAATCACAGACGATTTATCATATTATACAATCTATGAATTGTTTTGAACATGTAAACTGTTGCAGTTTAAACATTTATCACCTTTTTATTTGAGGCGCGTGCACTTATTATTCAGTTTCATTCGCTTGCTGGAGGCCTCAAGGACACGCCCACAATATGGTGACATCATGAATATTCATGAGGCCGTCATCCAGTGGAACGAGTGTTCTCAGAATATTAACAACAGCCAAACGTGTGGGAGTCCTTCACATAAAACATCTGTGGAAACACCAGCTCTGCTCATTAGACGTTTAATGCCACACATCTGGCTATTCAGCTTCTTGGGGAAAACCGTTTGTGGAGATTTGTCAGAAATGAGCCAGCTAATCTCTACTCATAACGCAACAAAAACTGTCCTTCAGAGCCGAATACCCGAGAGCCTCAGAAACACACAGCTCAAATGATCCCTCGCTGCACCTTATGTTAAAACCTTATACAATATAATAACTGTATTATTATTAGCCAGCATTACTATCATCTTTACTTTGAGATATATATAATTCTGTGCTATAATATTAGCATGTAAAGTCTTTTGGCAGACAAAACGCTTGTTCTTGGTTCTCTGATGGTGGTTGTCACATGACATGCAGGTTAAACAAAATATTTGTTGTTAATATTTGTTGGTGTTTGCTGTTAAAAACTAAAAATCTAAATGTTTTATTTTTAGTTTTTATCAGTAGTCAACATTTGAAGTGGATCAAAATCTTTCATCAAGTTATACATGAATTTGTCTTAGGAGAACTTTGATGAACTTTTCTGATCCACTTCAACCATTGACTACTGTATTAATATTCATTTTTCACCTTTTTATGACTTAATTATTCTTTAAATCAACTTTTTTGATCCACTTCAAATGTTGACTACTGTATTATTAATTTGTAACTTTTTTATGACTTAATTATTCTTTAAATCAACTTTTTTCATCCACTTCAAACATTGACTACTGTATTATTATTAATTTTTAACTTTTTTATGACTTCTTTAAATCAACTGTTTTCATCCACTTCGAAAGTTGACTACTGAATTATTCATTTTTTACTTTTTTTATGACTTAATTATTCTTTAAATCAACTTTTTTGATCCACTTCAACCATTGACTACTGTAATACTAATACTACTAATAATATTCATTTGTAACTTTTTTATGACTTAATTATTCTTTAAATCAACTTTTTTCATCCAATTCGAAAGTTGACTATTGAATTATTCATTTTTTACTTTTTTATGATTTAATTATTCTTTAAATCAACTTTTTTGATCCACTTCAACCATTGACTCCTGAATTATTATTCATTTGTAACTTTTTTATGACTTAATTATTCTTTAAATCAACTTTTTTGATCCAGTTCAAACATTGACTACTGTATTATTATTCATTTGTAACTTTTTTATGACTTATTCTTTAAATCAACTTTTTTGATCCACTTCAACGGTATAATTATTCACTTGTAACTTTATGACTTAATTATTAGCTCTTCTCTAGATGGGATGTAGAAGTGTGCAGGAGTGGAGTGTGTTTTCTCGAGCTCAGCGAGGCGTCACTATCAGTGCTTTAGTATCGCTGATTCTGCTGCAGGTCTGGGTTATTTCGGCTGGATTGATGAGGTGCCTCTGGGTTTGTGTTTGTGTTCAGTGATGGACGTCCAGTGTGTCCGGGGAAGCTGGACACTGCATGAGGTCAAGCTCATCTCTATCAGTGACCAGCAGAATCTGCTGACTGAAGCACACGTCAACATGATATCAGCTCAACCTGGAGGGAGGAGATTAGACAAATACTGAAGATCGACGTCTTTTATGAAAAAGATCTGATTGTGTTTATAGTGGGCACGTTACATGAATGATGAAACTCTTTTTTCCCGCTCAGTGAAAGCAGGTGCTTGACCTTCACAACATGTTCATCGCCCAAATAAGTGGGAAACTAAGGTAAATATTAAATAATAGCTTTGTTGTGCTCATTGCGTGTCATTTGAGGTCTGCAAGTTTTGCAAATCTGTTACACTAAATAAAAAATAAAAACAAGTTAAGCCTTTTTTTAAGATTTACGAATTTTAATTGTATAGTAAAATACCTTCAAATTGGATTGAATAATCCTTACATATTATGAATTAAGAATTTAAAAAAACCTGTAACTTAGTAAAATTTAGTTTTATAAATTTTAGTGGAACAAGGGAATGGAGCATTTAGTTTATGCGATTTGTATTCAGAAATGTAAAAAAAATGAAAACATGTTTAAATGTATAAATGCGAATCGCATAAACTAAATAGTCCATTCTCTTACAAAAGGTTTTACCCATTTAAAAGTATTCATTCATAATTCATAATATGAATAATATGATGGGATTGTTCAATTAAATTTGATGGAATTTTTAATTGACATTTTTTAATTGAAAAATCCTACATACTTTTTTTTGAGCTTACTAAAAAACACAGTATAAACCCCTCATTTGCATGCTTTTATTTGTGGTATTTTTTATTATTTTTATTATGTGGTAACAGGGTTGAACTCAAAATTTGGGCTACAGACGATTATTATAAAATGTATTACTTTTATTTATTATCAGTATAGTACATTGTATGGTGCA
Source organism: Meda fulgida (assembly GCA_030578275.1). Lineage (NCBI taxonomy): Eukaryota > Metazoa > Chordata > Actinopteri > Cypriniformes > Leuciscidae > Meda > Meda fulgida. The sequence goes on from CM060623.1 coordinate 3,162,306, forward strand.
CACACACACACACACACACACACACACACACACACACACACACACACACACACACACATCTCTGCTCTATTATTTCCCCTACTATATTCTATTTTCATTTTCTATTTTATTCACACATTTCTTGATAGTTTATTATATTACTAATATATATATATATATATATATATATATATATATATATACTATATCCTGTTTTTTTTATTTGTGTGTGAATGTTCATAATTCTTTAGTTCTGGTGTTGTTGGACTGCTATGAGGAACTAAAAGAAAAAACATTACATCAGATATATATATATATATATGAGACAAATAAAGAACCTTAAACCTATTCTTTTTTACCATAATAATTGCAATATCAGTTCAACAGATGAAGTCATTGTAAAATTCAGTTATTTAATACCAATTAAGAAGATCAAGACCTCCATTAACCCCTTGCTTGGCGCTTTTTTCATATCACATATTTGAGTAATTATAATAAATTAGGTATCTTTCGAACGCTTACAAACTCCAAATTCATCCTGTGAAAACTGAAATTGGACGTTGTGTTACCATAGAAACGGTGCTCTAAACTCTTAGCAGGCTCCTCCCCTATTGGGCGGTGTCAGGTTACATATTACAAAGTGTACAGTATTTTAACTGCTTTATAATCAAAACCTTTTCTAATCTTGACAAAACACGTCGTCGAAAAGGTCGGAGTCTCAATATTTTGTGATAGAAGTGATATTTGGACAGAAATGTATTACAGTTTTTCTCCGTCGCTTTGGTGCATTTCTCACATCACTATTTACATTTGCACAACAGTTAGTTCAGCCTCCTCAACATTTAGTCATCTGTGCACATTATAGTAGCAGTTTCTCATTCTTTCCAACAAATTGCAAATGCTTTTGGACATGCATCAACTGCTTTCATACAACTCTCTGCTGTTTTATAACATTATCATTTCTTATGTCATGTCAGTCAAAATTAACTATACTTCTGAATGCTGAATAGTCAATCCATATAAACCAAATAGTCCTCATTTCATTGCTTGAGTCATCACATACAAAAATGTTGAACTAATTGTCAAAATCTGTCAAGCAAATTTTACAAATGTTTGTATCTTTTTTTTTCCTGAAAATGTCTCCTAAATTGAACAATTTCTCTCAGGTGAACTTATGTGGCCAGACAGAGACATGATTTACAGTACTATGTATGTTGTATGTTCAGTTCCAGTATGTACTGCAATATTGTTTACAGTTGTGCACAGCTCTACCGAAAGGGAGTTTATGTTTGTTGTAAATAAGGGTATATTTTTTTCTTTTGCACAATGCTGTGAACAAATTAGAATTGCAAAGAGCATATGCAGTAAAAATGTGAAACATATTCGGTGTCTTGTACCTCACTAAATACAGTAATGTGTAACTTTACTGTAGTTTTAAAATGGCTGTGCAAATATAGTGCTGTCTTGAGCATTTTCAGGTAGTGTCACCAAGATCTGACTTTTTTGCAATGGAAAAAATTTACAGAGTAAACAGTCATCATGAAAACATGACAAAGCCATTTGACTCTCTTGTTCATAAGCAATGGTGTCAGGACTTTTCATCTTGATGACACTGACACTTTCATTGATATGAATACTTGCTTTTGAGGAATGAGCTATCCATTTTGAGCAAGTGACATGCTTTTGCAGGTTATCAACTAGGTTTTGCAGTTTGTACTAATTGTTTTGAGAACTGCATTAACTGTTGTGCAAATGTAAATAGTGATGTGAGAAATGCACCAAAGCGACTGAGAAAAACTGTAATTAGATACAGGAGAATGCATAAAAAAAACAATTCAATGGAATGTGTCTCCTGGTGGCTACTGTTGGTATTACGCCTCAAGATCTCATGGGAACTTCAATTTTAGTTATATCAACTTCTAGTTTGGAACACAACTTGGTTAGACATTTTAGCCTAAAACATGTTTTGTAATATATATATATAGTACAGTAAATTTGATTGACAGTAAATGTAAACTTCCATAACTTTGATTTTTTAAGTGCTTTCACTTCAGCAATAATCTGCTGAGTGTATTTAAAACAAGACTGAACTAGGTCTACATTCCACAATCACAACCATTTCAGTTTGGAAAGTGCATGTTCACGAAAAAAGAGTTAAAGAGCTGCGTTAATGTTGGCTAATTCTGTGTTAGATACAAACACTTGTCACAGTTTATTTGTGATGTACGTTTCCGTTCTCCGTAGCTCATGCTGCAACGCTGAACAACAAAATATGACAAGACATAGTTTCACAGTTGCATAAGATTCACATTTATTTGGTTTCAAGTCCTAAAACATTCTACACATGCTTTTATAACACACATGGGTCACATTCTTCACAGGTAGTAAAAGTCAGAGGAGCAGAAGAAGAGGTTTGTGACATGGGTTAGGAAAAGCACCTCAGACATCACTCCCAAAACACACGGACAAACGTCACGTAGCATGTGCATGTGCGAGTGTTGATTTGGGGTTTTCAGGAGCGTGTCTGTTCCCTGAGATCATCACCCATGTCTGGAAAGCTCTCGTCTGGCTCTGCACGGTTTGCTCAAGCCCCAACATTCACCAGTGTTTCTTCCCACCGGATCGAGAATACTTCCAGAGAACTGATTGAAAGAAGCTCTCTGGCTACGACAGCACTTTTTTTTTTGATAGTCTTTCAAGAACCAATCAGGATACCCGTAACAATCAAGTGAAAGAAATCTGATTGGCTATAAAAAAAGAAGTGTAATAGCATTAACATGATCACGATGGACTGACGACAAACTTGTAAACAGTTGAGAACTAAAAAATAACATCATACAGACAAGAAAAAAAAAACATTCTTCATGAAAACAATTCACAAACAGTGTTTACAACTAGGAATATAATACTGCTCATTTCACATGTAATAATTGCACTGAGAAACAGTCTTCATTGAAGAGTGAAGCAGCATCTGATGTTTATCAGGCCATATCACACAAATGCAGAAATGAACGATTACTTCGAGGCGGATGAAGATGAAAAGGCGGAAACTACGATCTTATCTCAATCTCCGAAGTTTCCAGAATGGCATATGAGAAGGACAAAGTCACTGGTGCTTTGAAACCAATAAATAACGATTAATACTTTGCCTTAATGAAAGCACGCTACATGATGACACACAAAAGAGGTAGTTTCAAATGAAAAATGTATAAAAAAGAAACAAACGAGGACGCTTTGAAAGAACACAAAAAGGCCTAAATGGGGAGTGTGGCTCTGCTACGAGATTCAAAGGCTTCTCTCAAGCGCCAGAGAAACAAAACCCTCAGAAAAGAGATATTCCCGAGTTTCAAGGCCCATCGAAACACTGCAGGTCTGATTCCAGGTACAGCGCTCAATACAAGACCAACGCAGCATGGTGTTAAAAGCAGCGAGGCTGTTCCTCTATTCTATGGAAACTTGTTTCCCACACAGAATGAAAATTAAAAAAAGGTAATTGCGACTTTTTATCTCAGAATTGCGTGATGTAAAGTCAGAATTGTGTTATAAAGTCAGAATTGTGTTATAAAGTCAGAATTGCGTGATGTAAAGTCAGAATTGTGTTATAAAGTCAGAATTGTGTTATAAAGTCAGAATTGCGTGATGTAAAGTCAGAATTGCGTGATGTAAAGTCAGAATTGTGTTATAAAGTCAGAATTGCGTGATGTAAAGTCAGAATTGCGTGATGTAAAGTCAGAATTGTGTTATAAAGTCAGAATTGCGTGATGTAAAGTCAGAATTGCGTGATGTAAAGTCAGAATTGTGTTATAAAGTCCGAATTGTGTGATGTAAAGTCAGAATTGTGTTATAAAGTCCGAATTGTGTGATGTAAAGTCAGAATTGTGTTATAAAGTCAGAATTGTGTTATAAAGTCAGAATTGCGTGATGTAAAGTCAGAATTGCGTGATGTAAAGTGAGAATTGCGTTATAAAGTCAGAATTGTGTTATAAAGTCAGAATTGCGTGATGTAAAGTCAGAATTGTGTTATAAAGTCAGAATTGCGTGATGTAAAGTCAGTATTGTGTTATAAAGTCAGAATTGCGTGATGTAAAGTCAGAATTGTGTTATAAAGTCAGAATTGCGTGATGTAAAGTCAGAATTGCGTGATGTAAAGTCAGAATTGTGTTATAAAGTCAGAATTGCGTGATGTAAAGTCAGAATTGCGTGATGTAAAGTCAGAATTGTGTTATAAAGTCCGAATTGTGTGATGTAAAGTCAGAATTGTGTTATAAAGTCCGAATTGTGTGATGTAAAGTCAGAATTGTGTTATAAAGTCAGAATTGTGTTATAAAGTCAGAATTGCGTGATGTAAAGTCAGAATTGCGTGATGTAAAGTGAGAATTGCGTTATAAAGTCAGAATTGTGTTATAAAGTCAGAATTGCGTGATGTAAAGTCAGAATTGTGTTATAAAGTCAGAATTGCGTGATGTAAAGTCAGTATTGTGTTATAAAGTCAGAATTGCGTGATGTAAAGTCAGAATTGTGTTATAAAGTCAGAATTGCGTGATGTAAATTCAGAATTGTGTTATAAACTCAGAATTGCGTGATGTAAAGTCAGAATTGTGTTATAAAGTCAGAATTGCGTGATGTAAAGTCAGAATTGCGTGATATAAAGTCAGAATTGCGTGATGTAAAGTCAGAATTGTGTTATAAAGTCAGAATTGCGAGATATAAAGTCAGAATTGTGTTATAAAGTCAGAATTGCAAGTTATAAAGTCAGAATTGCGTGATGTAAAGTCAGAATTGCGTGATGTAAAGTCAGAATTGTGTTATAAAGTCAGAATTGCGAGATATAAAGTCAGAATTGTGTTATAAAGTCAGAATTGCAAGTTATAAAGTCAGAATTGCGTGATATAAAGTCAGAATTGCGTGATATAAAGTCAGAATTGCGTGATATAAAGTCAGAATTGCGAGTTATAAAGTCAGATATGTGATGTAAAGTCAGAATTGCGTTATAAAGTCAGAATTGCGTGATATAAAGTCAGAATTGCGTGATATAAAGTCAGAATTGCGTGATATAAAGTCAGAATTGCGTGATATAAAGTCAGAATTGCGTGATGTAAAGTCAGAATTGCGTGATGTAAAGTCAGAATTGCGTGTTATAAAGTCAGAATTGCGAGATGTAAAGTAAGAACTGCAAGAAATAAACTTAAAATTCTGACTTCATTTCTCAGAATTGCATGTTTTTATCTCGCAATTCTGACGACTTTATTTCACGCAATTCTGACTTAGTATCACACAATTCTGACTTTATATCACACAATTCCGAATTTATAACACAATTCTGACTTTATATCACTCAATTCTGACTTTATAACACAATTCTGACTTTATAACACAAATTCGGACTTTCTCACAATTCAGACTTTATAACACACAATTGCGACTATATCACGCAATTTTGAGAAATAAAGATGTAAACTCGCAATTGTGAGATAAAAAGTAGTAATTATCTTTTAAAATGTTTTATTCTGTGGCGGAAACAAGCTTCCATTCTATTCTGGCGTGGCCGATATCTATCAAATGCGCATTACCTCAGTCTACGTCGGTGTGTTTTGGAGTTTTTACCTGTAACAAACCCTTCCCCAGTATCAGGAGTTTAGTCGGACATTTAGCTAGCTCACACTCTCAAACAAAACATTCACCACATCTACGACAGCAAACGGCGTGCATGATGAGGGGTATGGATGGAGGACATGACGGATGAAACGCTGAGGATTAAGGGCGTACGGACAGAGCGGTAAAAGGTGGTTTAGCTGCACTCGAGACGGGCCGTCACCAGGCTGAACGTGTCTTTGGTTTGGGCCCTTTGTCATTGTCTGGTGCAAATATGTAAACATTACTCGACGCATATCGAACGTGTTTGGAATGTCTGAAAAAATGAGCGCATCCACTGATAGAAGCCTCGGCAAAGGCGTCGGATGGCTCGTTGTGTTTTTTTAAATTTTCCTCGAATTGTGTTTACAGTAAAACTCACTGCATCTGATACTCAAAACCTGAAACAAAATACCCTTCAAAAAAACAACAACACTCCCCCCTCCCTGAACTCATAAAAAGAAAACTTCTAAAAAAGGACCTACAATGTCCGGAATACTACAAACTACTAAACCTACAAGTAAATCTGAGAGGGATGCGAGTGAAATAGAAAAAACAGTAACTTTACCCTGTTTAAAATGTGAGGGAAGCAGATCGGGCCTGAACGAGACACTTCTCTCCCTTTATTGTGGTTTGGGAACATTGCGAACGAATCGGATGCTAATCCTAATAGACAATGCAGTGACTGAATCTCTCCAGTGCAAAGTTGTAGCTGATAAATAGTTGGTGTGTGTGAAATGGGAAATTCTGATTAAGCCCATGCACCTTTTTTTCCTAATTAGAATTTTTGTCTTGTTTTCCAGTACAAACTTTCTTAAAGCAAGACACAAACAAAAATGACAAATTAAGTCTTGTTTCTAATGAAATAATGCATAAAAATGAAAACAAGACGAAAAAAAAAAACTGCCAATGAGGTCAGAAAAATAAACTTAATTCCAAGGGAAAACAAGTTTCTGAACCCACTGACAGATATTTTTTCTTTCATTTAAGCTTAAACTCACTTCATTTTGGTCATTTTTTTTCAGAAAACAAGACTAAATATGCTAAGTTGTTTTGCTTCTCAAGTACATCTTGATTAGGGTTGCAAAGTTTCCAGAACCTTTCCAGGATTTTTGGAACCTTTCCAGGATTTTTGGGAAAGTTTCTGAAGATTTACCGGAAATGTTCAGCCCCTTTGCAACCCTAATCTTTATCTAAGAATGTTTAGATATTTGTACTGGAAAGCAAGACAAAAATACTAAGTAAGAAAGTAATTTTTTCACTCTCCCCAGAAATAATGGCTTACTTCCCTCCAGATTTGCATAACACTTTGGTCAAAATCAAAAAAGAGAAAAAATCAACATAAACAACATTAACACACATATTGTGTAGTCAAATAAACTCCTCACTTCGTCCTCAGCCTATGATTGTGAAACATACGCGTACACCTCTCTTTAGTGTAAACAATCACGCTCTCCATCGTGGCCTTGCATAGGAACATAAAAACCACGTGTTGAATAGGTTACACGACTATTGAACGTGTTCGAGGACCGCAGAAATGAAACTTCCCGGAGCGTCGCAAGACAGAGAGAGAAAGGCTTTCTTCCTGAGGTAGTCTTTCAATAAAACAATTCCTTTCATACTTATCTGTCCCTATCAGCACCCGAAAGAAAGCGAATAGAAGTATAAAATAAAACCTAAACCGATCAGTGGTTACACGTCACATATCGCAGTTGTACTGAAGCGTGTGAAATCCACTGCGCTTTTTGTGCATTTTCATTTGAAAAGGAGCATGTGCACAGTGTGGATCAACATACATTCAGCTCTGTCTGGTAATAAATAGAGAGAAAAAACAACACTAATCTAAACAAAATGCATAAAATAGTTTCTTATCACATTCATGAGAGGAGGAGGAGCGTACCGGAAGCCCCACCCCCAAATATAACACCCGCCCCCGTGCAATAAGATGGGGAGGGTGTTTTCAAGGGAGGGGCGGGGCTTAGTTGGCAGGGGCGGAGCCCTTCGTCACGCAGGGGGAGGAGCCTGTCCTGTAGTTGCTCAGACTTGACTTACAGGAGTGCAATACTGCCTTGAACAGCAGGGGGAGCTGCTCCAACGGGATGTTGACCAACTTCCCTGAAATACCAGCGAAGAACAGCTGAGTTTAACTGCAATTTACACCGTAAACAACAGGTTTATTGTCTCTTCTGGACTTACCTGCAATGCAGCGGATCTCTGGCAGACACATCATGATCTCGGGAAAGCGTTTGGGCTGGTGAGGGTACTTGTACTCCGTGTAATCCTGACAAACGTACCAGTATCGCTTGTTCAACTGCTCCAGCTGGGTCACATTGGTCAGACCACGGATATCTAGACAAACATAAAGAAATATCACAGTACAGGAGATTAAACAACGTTTGAAAAACACAATGCTTTTCTATGTCATGGCATTTTGCTATTACGCCTCTATTATTGTATCTTTTTGAGTGGTCAGTTTTTATGCAATATCATGTGGAAGGATCAATAACCAGCACAGCCCAGAAGAGCATTAGCACACAATACGTTTATATAAAGCAGGGCTCGACATGAAGCCTTGTCATGTTTCTGGTGTCATGTGATTTTTTGTGGTGTAAATATAATTTATTCTTTAAGCTTAATATTTCATTTCTACTTAAATGTGATCAGTAAATTCAATAAGAACAATAAGGCTGTTACCAATCCAATTAAATCATTAACACTGCAAAGTTACACCTCTATTTGATAATGTTATAATTACAGAAATAAGGAATGCTATGGGAAAAATGCTACTTTTAATACTCAATGAGTCGTTCATTCAAACGATCCATTCCAACGGCTGATTCATTCAAGAACGAGGCAGTTTATGAGTGAGTCATTGAATCTTTCGCTCAACCGACTCGTTCACAACGCTCAATCATTCAGTACTGAAACAGTTGAGTGTTGCTGTGAGATGCTGTGATCTTTGTTTGTAACTATTTTCGCTGCTGAAATAGTACAAAAACAGTCAATATTACATCTAAAATGTAAGTAACTTAATATTAACTTCTTGTTTATTGAACTGTTGAATGAAATCAGTGTCCTTTCAATCATGATGGTATTCAGGAAAACATTGTGATGTTGCTTAACTGTATCATATGTTATAATTATAAAGATTCCACGAATGTTTACCGCAGTATGTAAATGAGTTTCTTTGTGTGAGCTGCGCTCATTTGTCTGTTGAGCCTCAACAGCGCCAGTACATTACACACATTAATTGCTACTTACACTATGTAATTTTGGTGAATCCATAGTTTTTTTGTTATTTTAATTGTTTTAATCAGGCTAGTTATCCGGTCAGGCAAGTCAAATTCTCTTTCACTTTCCCCTTAAAGAAATGCACTGGTCTCAGTCAAGCGTGCACATCAAGCCCCGTGAAGTCTGTTTTACACGGTGAATACGAATGAATGCGTCTCTGTGGCGCTTTACCTTGGTTGAGGAAGTTGATGGCCTTCATGCAGGCGTATTCCTCATTGCTGACCTTCAACTGGTGGAACTTACGGAACAGATATATCAGTTTCTCCATCACCTCCATCCCATCCTCACTGAAACTACACACACAAACACACACACAATCCATCAATACACTGCAGACTTCACAGCTGACTTCACAGGTCGCTTCTTTATCCACAGCATTGACTGATCAGAACAATATCTGAACCAGCGATGAATACCACAGAGTAAAGGATCGTTCACACCAAGGACAATAACTATACAGATAACGATAAAGATATAGTTTTCGTTCTCAATTTTAAAGAATAGCTGAGTTCACACCACAAATATAATGATAACGGCACAGAGAAATGATATAGTTGAATCACTTTCAGAACGATTTTATCCAGCTGATAAAAACATTGACAGCCAATCTGAATCCGTCCTGCTGTAATGAGCTCGAGGATTTAAAGAGACGCGCTTAAACGACATATTAATCTTTATAGTTATCGTTCTTAGTGTGACTGTGAACGGGCCTTAAAGCTTCTTCTCACAAGAGCCGACATTCACACATGAGAGTTTTTAATGAAGCATATGTGGATCTAGCTTATCATCTGATTCCATATGTGCACATCCTGTCAGCCATTAAACCAGACTTTATGAGCTTAATTTATGTTACTAATGAGAGTAAGAATACATTTGAGTGGGAGACTGTATATAATGTTTTAGCGATAAAGTATGGTGGTGCTAAATCACTTCATGAACCCATGCCACGACTTACCCAGCACCATTCAGCCCTAATGACTCTACTGTCTGCATCTGATCGGCCTCATGTCTATCTTTCTCTCTCCTTTACTTTCCTGCGGTCTCTTTGAACTCTCTCCCTGAAGGGGGGTCGTGACCTTCAGCGTGTACCTGCCCCGTTTCTGCCCAGCATGCAACAGTAAATCTATCCAGGAGATCAAGAAGAGGCGGGTCAGAGGTCAGGTGATCGCAGACTAATTTACACACACCACACACACTCCCCTCCTCCACGTCAGCTCTAGTGTTTCACTCTTCAGGCTACAGGTATATGAAGCACGGCTCTAGAAATGGAGTCACACCAAAATGTAAAGACGTTTATAATGTTATAAAAGATTTCTGTTTCAAATAAATGCTGTTCTTTTCAACTTTCTGTTTATAAAGATTCCTGTATGGAAAAATAATGCAAAAACTGTTTTCAACATTGATAATAATAATCAAATGTTTATTGAGCAGCAAATAATCATATTAGAATGATTTCTGAAGGATCATGTGACACTGAAGACTGGAGTAATGATGATGAAAATACAGCTTTGATCACAGGAATAAATTACATTGTAAAACATATTCAAATAGAAAAAAGTTATTGTAAATTGTAATAAGTAAATATTTATTTTACTGTATTTTTGATCAAACGTGAGCATAAGAGACTTTTTTTCAAAACATTAAAAAAATCTTACCTACCATTATTAAACTATGATTTACAATTAAAAAAAAAAAAATATATATATATATATATATATATATATATATATATATATATATATATATATATATATATATATATATATATATATATATATAACAAATAATATTATAAAAATGTAAGCCATAAAAACCTGCGTGAGATTTCTGAGGAGAAATACTGGGAGAGTCAGACAGACACGAGATGAAGCCGTGTTCTGCCGTTCTCCCACACACACACACACACACACACACACACACACACACACAGATGCCTGAGCGTATCTGAAGCATGGAGAACAGTCTAGCTGCAGTGATGTAAAACAAGCACACAAGAGCGGGAGGAGATATTCCTCAGGTCCGTGTTTTAATTCAGTTCTTTTTAATGATTCAAACCGAGAGCTGGGAATAAAAAAGGAGGGTGACATAAGAAGCCCTATTTTAATGATCTAAGCGCACGGCGCACTTAGGTCGAGACCTAGTCCACTTATGCTAGTTTAATGATGGGAGAAATAGTTGGTGCTGCCTGCGCATGGTCTAAAAGCGGCGTCTCTATTCTCTTAATGAGTAATGCGTGTGTTTTGGGTGTAACGTGCAATAAACCAATCAGAGTCTCTTCTCCCATTCCCAGTATAAGCCAGTTGTGCTCGCGCCATTCGCTATTTACATGGAGGAATTAGCAAGCGGAAAAACTGAACGCTTCTCTAGTGAGGAAGCAGATCTGCTTGTGCGCAAGGTTAAAGCTGTGTGTGTGTGTGTGTGTGTAATAAACAGAGTGTACACGCATTGTGGACCTGCCCATAGGCTCATATTACGTACATATTACTTAAAATAACAAAGAAAATACTTTGCCATTGACTTTGAGCCATTGACCAACTGAAACTTGCTCTAGTCTATTTCTGTTCCTCAAAATAGCAACACACCAACAATACGCCTGAACACACACACAGCCGCCCATGGGCGCACAGTTGGGCGCTAATGCATTTGCTATTTAAACAACGTGACACAGGACGTGAAAATGATAACTGCGTCAGGCTGAAACTAGCAAAACACACTTGCGTCACTATGTGACAGGGCCATAGGTGTGTGTTCCTCACCTCTGCAGCTCTTCGTCGGACGGGGTGTACTTGTCGGTGACGCCGGCGAGGTCTCCGAGCACCTGAGCGCTGTAGACCGTCAGACAGGCCAGCAGGATCAGCTCCTGCCAGGTGGCGCTCAGGAGACGCGTGTAATCCTCGATGGACAGCTCGCAGAAGAAGGGAAGCTTCTTGATCCAGGAGATCTGTCTGAAGAGAAGCTCGTCTGCCAGCCGACACAACAGCGCGAACAGCTCCACCTGAGTGACCCGGTACCTTCGCAGGACAGGGAAAGAGCGTTATGTGAGGCATCTGGATTACTACATGACTGTAAAAAAATAAAAGAATGAGTGATGGTCCACACTAGCTTTTCCAAAAGTTTCTTGTCAACACTGAAATCATCTTACTGCGCATGTGTAAAATGCAAGTTGCTAACAAGATTTAACACATTGCTAACCTGTTGCTAGCTAATTAACATGTTGTTAGCATTATTTGATTTTGCTGACATAATTTACCATGTTGCTAACATGATTTAACACATTGCTAGCATTATTTAACATGTTGCTAGCATGATTTACCATGTCGCAAACATGATTTAATAAATTGCTAACGTGATTTAACACGTTGCTTGCATTATTAAACACATTGTTAACATGATTAATGCATTGCTAGCATGATTTAGCATGTTGTTAACATTTTGTTAATGTTTCTCAATATTTTGCAAAATTGCAATGGAAACTTTTTTCGAAAAAAAATTCCCCCACGCATTTAAAGGTCACCTGACGTACGTAAAAGTCGATCATTCTTAAAAATATGGCGCGGTGTGTTTGGACAGAAGTCGAGACAGAGTTCTTCATTAAACTCATAAAAGACAAAAGTATTACGGATTGAACATTGAACAACGGATTAAACATCCATTGCCATGATGTTTGAAATGACTTATCGTGAGGAAATAAATGACGTTTAGTCGCATAACATCGGATAATGGAAGCGCCATCATTTCACAATAGTTTTTAATCGACATTTAGAAAATATTGCAAAAGTTTGGCGCAAATCTGTAAAGGAAATGCGGCTGGTGTGGCCGGAATGCCAAAACGTAGAGAAAAAGATGTGTTTGCGGGTGAATGTAGACGCATCCTGCCTGAGGTGTTGTTTACCCGTCCTCGATGAGCATTGGCGTAGCTAGCGGGGCCAGGTCCTCTGCTGCCACCAGCTGGCTGATGAGCGTATGGCTCTGCGGGTACAGACTCCGCGGCTGCGCGGCGTATCCGAACAGGTGAGGCAGGAACTGATAGTGCTGGGCCATCGCATTCCCAATGTACTGTTCCCTGAAAGCAGCGGTGTAGCCGTTCAGCTCCACAGAGCGGCTGCGAGAGAAGCAAAGGAACAGGAATAAACCTTCGAATACTTCGTACATGCAGAACATGTTTATTTGAATGCATTTGAGGCAAATACAAAGGAATCCCATCTTTAAATTCATGTGCAAGGAAATTAGTTTTTTTTTAGTGCTGGGCAATGATTAATCGCATCTAAAATAAAAGTTTGTGTTTACATAATATCTGTGTGTGTACTGTGTATAATTATTTTGTATATTTAAAAGACACACAAGTGCATGTATATATTTAAGAAAAATTTATTATTTACACTACCGTTCAAAAGTTTGCGGTCAATTTGTTTTTTTTAAAGAAATTAATACTTTTCTTCAGAAAGGACGCATGAAATTGATATAAAGTGACAGTAAAGACATTTATAATAATGCAAAATATTTATTTTTTAATGAAATGCTTTTCTCTTGAACTTTCAAAGAATCCTGAAAAAAATTAATCACTGTTTGCACAAAAATATGAAGTAGCACAACTGTTGTCAACTGTGATAATAATCATAAATGTTTCTTGAGCATCAAATAATCATATTAGAGTGATTTCTGGAGGATCATGTGACACTGAAGACTGGAGTAATGATGCTGAAATACAGCTTTGATCACAGGAATAATTTTAGATTATATTCACATAGAAAACAGCTGTTTTACATTGAAATAATATTTAACAATATTACTGGGTTTGTTTTGTATTTTTAATCAAATAAATGCAGCCTTGATGAGCAGAAGAGACTTCTTTTAAAAACATAAAAAACCTTACCGACCCCAAACTTTTGAACGGTAGTGTATATTTGAAATATTTATATATAATATAAATTATATATACATGCAAATATTCCTTAAATATATACATGCACGTGTGTGTCTTTATATATACCAAATAATTATACACAGTACACATACATATATTATGTAAACACCAATTTTTGGATGCGCATATTTTGGATGCGATTAATCACGATTAACCGTTGCGCCGCACTAGTTTATGTGCTTTGTGAATTATTCCTACACTGAATTCCTCCCTGAGCAGGGAATACTCACTTGGATGAAAGTGTGGATACGGGCGAGGGCTGATTCCCGTCGGAGACGCCGTTGCCGGGAGAACTGTGGTCACTGTCGCCGTTGTTTCCCCAAGTGTGTTCCGGCATGTTAGCTTCATCCTTAAACTCCTGTCCGGACATGATCCGCTCAATCTCCTCATCAGAAATCTGCGCAAAGAGAAATCGTTCATTAAGTCATTCATTAAGACTAAAGGTCTGGTCTAGGTATACACCGACAGGACTTTATTGGCCGATTCCGATTTTAACAAACTATTAGCTGATTCCACTATCTGAACTTTAGTCATTAAAATAGATAGTGTTTTGATCAAACACACATGCATTAAGTTATGATAGCTAGTTTGTTGCTGCGCATCATCAAATAATTTCTAAAGAACATGGATTGGATCCATTTAACATTCAGCAGGCCAACATAAATACAACAAAACTAAGATACATAGTTGCAAAAGTTATGAGTGATTTTTTTGTCTTTTGTTTGTTTAACATTAAACGTTGCAGGAATATTACGCTGCTGTCACTTTAAAAGCACGGATTCAATATACTGATACACGTGTGTTTTATCTCTCAACTGTTTCGTTCATTTAAGACATAACCGACAATGTTTACAATGATACTCACCAAGATGGGCATTTTGATATAATTCTGTGTGAATTAGATACTCAGAGAACTCAGTTCCGAATTTGTTTATTGTCTAAAATGTGGTTTCTAAATATGCTTTAAGACAACCACGTGTAAATTCAAATTCATAAGTCGACAGCACTGCTGAGTATTTTCTGCTTAAAACTGCAGTGAACCAAAGACAGTCTCAAAAACACGCTTTGAAATCGCTGGTGTTTCTGACGTCACAAACGACCTTGTAACCAATCAGATCAACGTGTGCTGGTCAACGAGTGGATCTCTGAGTGAGTGAGTGAGTGGAGGCGGGGCTCATTTGCATATTCATATAACCGCGCATACTAAATGAGGCGAGGGTGTCGAGTTACATTCAATCTATTTTAAGGCATGAATAATTTTTTCGTTTAAAAAAACCCATTTAAATAAGTAATTTTGGTGATCAAAGATGAGCTTTAAAGAATAAAATGATTCACTACAGGGAGGCTTTAAGAGAGATTTCATCTCGTAGCCGATTTA
This sequence comes from Meda fulgida, assembly GCA_030578275.1. Lineage (NCBI taxonomy): Eukaryota > Metazoa > Chordata > Actinopteri > Cypriniformes > Leuciscidae > Meda > Meda fulgida. Next base: position 3,177,509 of record CM060623.1, read on the forward strand.
GACCACAGGACAGGGACAGAAAGACGTTATCTATTGTCTGTGCACAAAGCGCAATTCCATGACGACAGAAAGAGACAAAACAGCGTTTAAGTCAAGGCCGTGCAATAAAAAAATTCCCTTTTTAATTCAATTGATGAGTTCGAGCTATTTTTAACAGTGTTTTATTTTGTCAAAGGTGAAGTAACCTGCTATTGTGTGTTGCAGAGGCAATTAGTCTGAGTCAATAAGACGCGTTCTCTAGTGCTGGGATCAGGTGCAAACAAGAGCGCTATATGGACCAACAAGCTTCGCTTTAATACACACTTTGTCCTGTCAAACACAAGCGCGATAAATAAGGCTTAAACTCACCAAATGCACTGAATGGAGCCTGAAGCCTAATGATCAGAATGAAAGTGACATTCTACACACCTAAAATAACACAAACCTCCATATCAAACTCCACGTTTTAGGCATGTCAAGAGTCACAAAACTACATATTCCCCTTATAAGAGAATTAAAAACGTTCAGCTACAACACTGCCATTCACATCCACATAACGTGAATGTAGAAAAGCTGCTAAACACAATGATTATATAAGGTCAGTTGACAATGACTGAGAAGAACGACACGGCAACCTATTCACTGGAGCTCTGGCCTTGAGAACAGCGACGACTCCAAGGAAATTTACATCTTTAAATTAGGCGAAGATCACAAGGTACTCCGGGCTATTTATCCCAAAACTCGTCTTTAATTTGCAGCAAAACTAATCATCTCTATTTCCTCAATTCACGACTGGAGAGGGCAGGAACGCAAGCTTTAATACATGCCGGAAACTCGGGATGAATGGCAGTAATTTGTGACTTTAAAAAAATTATGATGAAGAGAAATTCAAGTATTGAAGACTGAAGAACAGAGAGATCAGGCCAGGCCACCTCATCGGATTTAGTTTTGAGAGAGAATTGTGTGTGTGTGTGTGTGTGTGTGTGTGTGTGTGTGTGTGTGTGTGTGTGTAAAGTGAGCGAGGGGTTGTGTGTACCTGCACAGGCCCGATGCTTTTGTTCCTTCCTCCCGGCATGCCATCTTCTCTGATCGCTGCAAGACACAAAACCAAATCAACTGAACGTCCATTTAAAAAGAATTTTACCTTTGAGATGAGAAATTCTGTGTGCCTCTGAAATGCTTCGCCTCTTTTCAACATTTAAAGAGGTTTGTATGTCCCTGATGTAGGCGATTTAGATGTTAAGAGCTGAGAAAGAAATAGTGCACGCTTTCAACAGTCTTAGCCCAAGTAAAGCTGAAGATGGATTGGTAATGCTGCTCATTCTTTGGCCAGAACATTGACGTTTGGTGTGTTTTGATGAGCAACCTATTATAGGAGTTTCCTAACATCAATGTTTTGAGTCTAACATTCCTCGCATTATACAGAAGAGCAATAATCCTTAAAAGTAGAGTAGGCATGTTCGGAGAGGCTAGCACTAGCATGTACTGTACTCTGTCTTTGAGCCACTGAATGTTGTGTTATACTACTGTATGTTGTTGATCACGCAAACGCCCCATTCTAGAAAAATAATCCAAAATAACCATTAAATAAACCACTAAATAAACCTCTCGTGGTTTACTATGAATAAGTTAACGCATTAACAGTCGTTACAAACATTACTGTAAACGGAAGGTGTCAGCAAGTAAGTGCAACGCAAGATAAATAAAAATGTATGACAGTTGAGAAAGATCCACGGGTGTGTTTTTGTTATTTGTTTGTGCGTTAGACAGTGGCAAAAAATAATTTACATCCAGCCGGTCATTGTTACATGGCTCAGTGGAATACTTGACTCTGATTGGTCCATCCGATCACACCCTCCAGCCGTAAGTGATTCCTACATAACAGCCGCTGAGAACAGAAGCACGGCTCATCCGGGTCACTGAAGTCAGCGGCGCTATACGCTTCATAGGAACGGTTTTTATTTGTGAACGTTTTGCATTTGGTGAGCTAACAAAATAATCTGTCAAATCAATATTTTGTGTACAGTTATTTAATAATGCCATCCAGTATCGTGGACTCGCTCTCTGTCGTTTCACACAAACGCAGCGGCTGCCGGTTGTTATCTCAGAATAATGGATGCGAGACCTCTTCGCGTCGCGGCCCTCATCACCCTGTCGGGGTTTATTCTGAGATAACAACCGGCTGGATGCACAAGTAGAACATAGAGCTGTGTAATAATAAAAAATAATACCATTTTGTAAAAATTAATTTTATTAATTTGATGAGGTCAAAAATGTGGCTCATCCAATTAGATTAAAGGCCCTAAATTGTTTGTTTTTAAACTTTAATTGATGGACAAACTTGTTTCCCCTGTGAAAAAAGTGTGCTAAATTGTATTGAATGTGCACTTGTAGTGTTCTTCAAACCTTATTAGTATTTTTTTTTTACTACTTGATTATAATTGCTGAAATAAAAGGCAACTTAAGTGCACTTAAAGAGAGTTCACTTTCATGACTGCTTCTATACACACTTAAGTACGCTTTTAAAAAATGCAAAGTAACACTTTATTTTGCAGTGTCCTTAGTAATAACAGTTATTTATGCATTACATTACATGCAAATAACCCTATAGTAAGTACATGTAGTTAATTATTATTACTCAGTACTTAAATATATAATTACACTGTAACAATTACACCTTAAAATAATGCAGTTTGTAATAATGTCAAATGAAAGTTTTACTATAAAGTACATTTTAAATCATTATGTTTTAATAAACTTTAAAGAAGCACACTTATTTTGATGTGTTGACTAACAAACTAAAGCACATGTGAAGTACTTGATAAAAAACTATAATTCCAACTGTAATGTGTTATTAAATATTACATTTAAACTAGTCAATATATTCTAAATGTATTACATTGCAACTAACAATTACAAGTACGTAATTACAAATATATTTAAATACATATGCAAGTTTCAAATTTATAGAGTATGTTTTATATTTAGCAAAATATATTTTAGTTTACCAATAAACGCTTGTCAGTTCACTTTAACCATATTTCAAAGACAACCGGAGTAATTATGAAATTTCATATAAATATGTATTTAGCTTCTATTTAAGTGGTCAAAAAAGCAGCACTAAAATCCAGCTAATTGCATTTAATTTACATGATAATACCTTCATTTAATTGCAGTTGAAGTGCAATTAAGTGTCTAAAATCATTGCATTCAGTTTGCATGTAAGTATATTATTTCCATAAGCACTCTTTTTAAAAGTATGATAGTGTCTTTCTTACATCTCTCTGTCTTTAGGAAGATTTTGCATTGACCATTTGTAGAAACTAACGGTAACACTTTATTTTACAATGTCATTGTCACATGTTACATGTACTTATCATAGCAATAACAGTAAATTATGCATAATTACATGCAACTAACCCTCAAACAAACCCTAATCCTACCCTAACCCTATAGTAAATACATGTAGTTTATTAATATTACACAGTACTTAAATATATAATTACACTGTAACAACGACACCTTAAAATAAAGTGTAACCAAACTAATATTCTGAATCAAACTACTGTACGTGTCTCAGCTATAGTGTATAAACAGTAGCTTGTATGCTGTACAAATGGAAAACAAATGCATAAGAGCTTTAATGAAACCATCTACAACCACAGTCATCTGAAGATGTTTCCTAACCCAAACGTATGACAGTAAGACATGCTCACTAGAGGGCAGTGCTGATTGGTTTAATGTATTTTCCCTTCTGGACCCGTTCATACTAGTCCAAGCTGTATCTATAGGTCACCTGATCGACCAGCAGCAAAACAAAAAAGCGGAAGAATCTGAAGCTAGCTCTGCGTCTCAATGTCCACACTATCCGTCCTGAACCGTATGTGACATTAGAATAAGTGTGTCCCAAAGCATATTATGTTAAAAGTCTACTATTTCCGGTGGATTTTCGAAGTGTGGATCCGTGCTCGATATAACAGCTAATATTACCCATAACGCACTGCACTTCAGAGGAGGAACTACAAACACCAGTAAAAAGTGTTTAAAAAACTACAAAACATGGCGGATGTGCGCGACCGACGGTAAGAGGTTTAGATAAAGGTTTGAGTGACTAATCAAAGTTTAATCTGACAGAAAAATATTTATTTAATGTTATCCGTGATATATTTCATCAGCAAAAATAACAATGTGGACTTTTATAAAGATGCGTTTGGCCATTAACTTTGAAATGCCTCATGCATTAATATGAAGAAAGTCTCCTCATGAAAGATCAGCGGGCTTCTGCATTTCTCCGATACGGTGGGATGAAATGAAAAGTGGAGGATTTTAACTGTGAAAAGATGATTGACAGGCCAGTTTACTGCGACAGAGCAACAGTTAAAGACACTATTGTAAGACGTGATAGTTTGTCTCAAAGCTTGTCTACTCTTCTGCTACACACTCAGAAGTATCTACTTTTTCTTCACAAAAAGAGTACATACTTTTAGAGCGTAGTATAAGTCGGTGAATTGAGACGCAGCATTGCTTCAGTGTAATGTTTTAGCCAGGTTAATCTAGTGTGATCTGTGTGTGTTGACCTCTGACCTTTGCGGTTCATCCCCATCTGCAGGCACTTGAGCAGCCGGCAGTACTGGCAGCGGTTGCGCTGTTTGCGGGACATCTCGCAGTTCTTGTCACGACTGCAGCGATACACACGCTTGTTGCAGATGCTGCGCTTGAAGAAGCCCTTGCAGCCCTCGCAGGAGATGATGCCATAGTGAAGTCCTGTGGCTCGATCTCCACAGATCAGACAAGAGCGCTGCTCAGCCTGCTCATCTGAGGGAAACACACACACACACACAAACACACACACAGACAGATTAGACAAGAGCGCTGCTCAGCCTGCTCATCTGAGGGAAACACACACACACACACACACAGATTAGACAAGAGGGCTGCTCAGCCTGCTCATTTGAGGGAAACACACACACACACACACACACACACACACACGATTACATCACTTTAAATGAGTCCACCCCCCAAGATTATTGTTAAGCCCCTTTCACACAGAGATTCCGGAAAATACACGAATAAAGTGCCCCGGGATTTGAAACGGGTTCGTCTGATTTGGGTTCATTCATACTGCCAGTGATTTCCCGGAATCAGAGTGCGTTCATACACAACCCGTAAAAATCCCGTAAAGACACGTGACATCGATGTGACATGTAATGTCTCAGCAGCCTCTTAAGTTTGCTTATGAGCCGCGGTTATTAAACCACGCTTGTGCATTTTTTCTGTGATTCGATCATAAACTAGCGCATTACGTATCGTTTCACTACTGGCGAACGGTCCCGGCTTCAGCGACATCACTACGACACGGCATTGATTACGGCTTTTGTTCACACAGCACGCGCAGACTGAACATGGCAATGTCACTAACTCCCCAACCCGGCATCGGCATTGGCCCCGGCATCAGTCCCGGCATCGGCCCCGGCATCGGCCCCGGCATCAGTCCCGGGTCGTGTGTGCGTTCACACAGAACCTGTTCTGGCAAATTCCCGGGATCAACGCACTGTGTGAAAGGGGCTTTATAAACATGAACCTCGTCTGAAAGCCAAAGGGGGAGGACTTGCTGTAATTTATAGTAATATATAAGTATAAGTAAGTAATAATAATATATAAGTGTTGGTGCTTAATGTAACAGTATCTTGTGTAAATGATAAATCCCGTTTGAGATTTGTGCTGGTACTGTACACAGGCCACCAGGGCACCATACAGACTTTATCAAAGAATTTGCTGACTTTCTATCAGAGTTAGTACTGGCTGCAGATAAAGCCCTAATTGTTGGTGATTTTAATATACATGTAGATAACGAAAAAGATTCATTGGGATTGTAGACCAGACGGATTTCAGCAAAATGGCCTTCTATAAGAAGTGAGGAGCATTTATGGAAGTCGGGAACCGGCCTACCTTACATATTTCAAGGGTGCTGAGTCCAAAAAAAACTGCTAACCAAGCGAAATTGAGTTTTTTACCTTCTAATTTGCATATCAAAATGGCCACCAAATTGCCTAACAGCCCTGATTTTCGGCATTTGCACTGGCGTGTTTTGCATTGTTTTTTACAGGGACACAGGATCATTTCCAGGCAACTTTCAGGTATTGGATTCTGTGACATAAGAATGGGCTGTAGTCCTGAACCGCCACGTTTCCATCCCATGTCCAAGGGTGAAGGAAGCTTAGGTGTGGCATAGTGAGCATTTTTCCAAACCATTGCCTGGTTGTCACGTGTCTGTCCTGTCTCGTATTGCACATGGGTGTCTTTGTTATGTTGGGCCATGTGCTCTTGTTATTGTTTGATCCCTCCCCCTCGTTACCTGATTAGTGTTTGAGTTCTTCCACCTGTTCCCTCTTGATTTGTTCCCTATTTAAGTCTCTTCTTGTTTGCTGTCTTTGTCGGATCTTTGTCTTATGTCACCCCAGTTCCTTGTGATGGTCTTCGTGTTCTTGGTCTGTGTTTGTCAGTTTAGTTTAGTTCAGTTCTGTTTTATGTTTCATTGATTATGTTTTTCCCCCTTGTGGGTTTTTGCTTTGTGTTTTTGTTTTCATTTATTAATAAATATCCTTTACTGCACTTGAGTCCTCTTCTCCACTTTCTGTAAATCGTATCGTGACAGAAAGATCCGACCACCTGTGGACTCAGCAGTATGGAGGACGAGGAGTTTGACTGGGTGAATCTGGATGAAAATTATATGGACGACGACTACTTGGATTGCCCGGACTACATCATCGCCACATTTGGGTCAACCCAATTTTCATCCATCTGTAGGGATAGCTCAGGACCTACTTCTCACCATCACGGATGGAGAAGGAGGAGGAAATGCCCGTCTGCCCAGCGAGAGACTGTTCACGTCCCGTCTGCCCAGCGAGAGACTGTTCACGTCCCGTCTGCCCAGCGAGAGACTGTTCACGTCCCGTCTGCCCAGCGAGAGACTGTTCACGTCCCGTCTGCCCAGCGAGAGACTGTTCACGTCCCGTCTGCCCAGCGAGAGACTGGTCACGTCCCGTGTGCCCAGCGAGAGACTGTTCACGTCCCGTCTGCCCAGCGAGAGTCTGTTCACGTCCCGTCTGCCCAGCGAGAGACTGTTCACGTCCCGTCTGCCCAGCGAGAGACTGTTCACGTCCCGTCTGCCCAGCGAGAGACTGTTCACGTCCCGTCTGCCCAGCGAGAGACTGTTCACGTCCCGTCTGCCCAGCGAGAGACTGTTCACGTCCCGTCTGCCCAGCGAGAGACTGTTCGCGTCCCGTCTGCCCAGCGAGAGACTGTTCGCGTCCCGTCTGCCCAGCGAGAAACTGTTCACGTCCCGTCTGCCCAGCGAGAGACGGTAAACGCTCTGTCTGCCCAGTCAGAGACTGAGCACGTCCAGTCTGCCCAGTCTGAGACAGATCCGGAAGTGTACATTTGTGTGGCCGCCAAGGCACTTACGCACTATTTGGAACGTCTGGCTCGGATCCTGGACATGCCTGTTCCTGAGCCGGAGGCAGAGCCAGTGCCTGTTTCAGAGCTGGAGCCCATGTTGGTTCCGGACCCAGTGTTTGTGTCTGTGTTTGCGTCTGTTCTTGTGGCTGTTCCTGAGCCGGTGTCCGCTGTTCCTGAGCCGGTGTCCGCTGTTCCTGAGCCGGTGTCCGCTGTTCCTGAGCCGGTGTCCGCTGTTCCTGAGCCGGTGTCCGCGGGTTCGGAGCAGGTGTCCGCGGTTCCTGAGCCGGAGTCACCACCATGGCCGCCCGAGGGGCTCTCGCCGCCACGGCCGCCCGAAAGGTTCTCACCGCCACGGGCGCAAGAGGGGTCTGCTCCGCCCTGGCCGCCCGAGGGGTCTGCTCCGCCCTGGCCGCCCGAAAGGTCTTCACCGCCCTGGCCGCCCGAGGGGTCTTCACCGCCCTGGCCGCCCGAGGGGTCTTCACCGCCCTGGCCGCCCGAGGGGTCTTCACCGCCCTGGCCGCCCGAGGGGTCTTCACCGCCCTGGCCGCCCGAGGGGTCTTCACCGCCCTGGCCGCCCGAGGGGTCTTCACCGCCATGGCCGCCCGAGGGGTCTTCACCGCCATGGCCGCCCGAGGGGTCTTCACCGCCCTGGCCGCCCGAGGGGTCTGCTTCGCCCTGGCCGCCCGAGGGGTCTCCTCCCCCCTGGCCGCCCGAGGGGTCTACTCCGCCCTGGGCGCCAGAGGGGTCTTCACCGCCCTGGCCGCCCGAGGGGTCTTCACCGCCCTGGCCGCCCGAGGGGTCTTCACCGCCATGGCCGCCCGAGGGGTCTTCACCGCCATGGCCGCCCGAGGGGTCTTCACCGCCATGGCCGCCCGAGGGGTCTTCACCGCCCTGGCCGCCCGAGGGGTCTTCACCGCCCTGGCCGCCCGAGGGGTCTGCTTCGCCCTGGCCGCCCGAGGGGTCTGCTTCGCCCTGGCCGCCCGAGGGGTCTGCTTCGCCCTGGCCGCCCGAGGGGTCTTCGTCGCCCTGGCCGCCCGAGGGGTCTTCGTCGCCCTGGCCGCCCGAGGGGTCTTCGTCGCCCTGGCCGCCCGAGGGGTCTTCACCGCCCTGGCCGCCCGAGGGGTCTTCACCGCCCTGGCCGCCCGTCCCGCCCTGGTCTGTCCCTCCCGTTCCACCTGATGGAGCGTCTGGTAGCCGCTCCGTAGGGAGGGGGTAATGTCACGTGTCTGTCCTGTCTCGTATTGCACATGGGTGTCTTTGTTATGTTGGGCCATGTGCTCTTGTTATTGTTTGATCCCTCCCCCTCGTTACCTGATTAGTGTTTGAGTTCTTCCACCTGTTCCCTCTTGATTTGTTCCCTATTTAAGTCTCTTCTTGTTTGCTGTCTTTGTCGGATCTTTGTCTTATGTCACCCCAGTTCCTTGTGATGGTCTTCGTGTTCTTGGTCTGTGTTTGTCAGTTTAGTTCAGTTCTGTTTTATGTTTCATTGATTATGTTTTTCCCCCTTGTGGGTTTTTGCTTTGTGTTTTTGTTTTCATTTATTAATAAATATCCTTTACTGCACTTGAGTCCTCTTCTCCACTTTCTGTAAATCGTATCGTGACACTGGTAGTGTACTCTCAGCAGATGGAAGTGGAGCGCATCGCTTGTCTGGTTTACCTGTCCTGGAGAAAAGTATATGCCTTGCTGCATCAACAGAGTCTGTTTTTTGCACATCATATATTCTGCAGACAAAAGCCTCTGAAGATCTTTGAGTCTCCTCCGTGAGATCACCAATTCCAAGGTTGCTGAGCAATTGATGGTGCATTTTCCAGACTTTCCACAATGTACTTTTGGTGTGACTTGCAATGTATGATGTGGTATCACAACCAGTTAGTATATGAAATGCTACAAGGCTTGGTGGTGAATCCTTTGGCAGTTTGTTAAAAACAGCATCAATGGGTATATATTGTGGCTTCCTTGTGGTACCAGACAACAGCCAGAGTTTTTTACGTGCAGGAAATGGGAAACCAGAATCACAAGCACATCAGTGTCTCTAGATGACACGACTACTGTGTCTGTCTGACTGGCAGTGCACTGCATGTAATACCAATTGGGTATCTGCCTCTTCGTGTGTGCCTCTCAGATGAGTCAGGTTGGTTGTTGCTTTCGATGACCTAACCTCCGTTTCTTTGTCTCTGAACCCACCAGCAACAACTATCTCTTTATCATCTGTTGCCTGAGCACATAGTTCTTCAGAGAGTAGATTGGCAAGATCAGCTTTGTTGTCAGGGAGGGACAGGAAGTTGTTGCAGTTTTTCGGAAGATGCACATCACGACCCACAACAAGTCGTCTGATTGGTTGAGGTGCTCCTCACTTTCACTTTTTGGGTACATCCCATCTAGACTATTGGGATTTAAAGATATTCTTAACTCTATTGGAGTTAAACCGTGTCAGGACCGACTCATTGTCGTAATCATACTCTAGCTGTAATATTATCACATGGAATAGATGTTGATGCTGTTGAAATTCTGCAGCAGAGCGATGACATCTCAGATCATTATCTAGTCTCTATGACTAAATTACAGTAAATTACATTTAGCCAAGGCTGCAAAGCCGACTCCGTGTTATAAATATGTTAGACCTATAACTTCTGCCACTAAAGATTGCTTTATCAATAATCTTCCTAATCAGTTTCATCATCTCAGCATCCCGGATAGCTTAGAAGAACTTGATATTGCAACAGAAACTTTTAACTCTCTCTTTTCCAGCACTTTAGACGCAGTTGCTCTGTTGCGCTTAAAGAAGATTAAAGAAAATAGTTCAATGCTGTGGTACAACGAGCGCGCGCGCACACACACACACACACACACACACACACACACACACACACACACACTCAGGCCCTTAAGAGAGCAGCCAGAAAACTAAACTAGAGGTATTTCGCGTTTCATGGAAAGAGAGCTTGATTGGTTACAGAAAGGCTTTAAAAACTGTTAGATCTTTCATTTGAAAGTCATGTGTCTAGTATATGTAAAACCGCATTCTTCCATCTTAAAAATATATCTAAATTACGTCATATGCTCTCAATGAAAAATGCAGAATAATTAGTTCATACGTTCATGACATCAAGGCTAGATTATTTTGTAATGCTCTACTGGGTGGTTGCCCTGCATGCTTAATAAACAAACTAAAGCTGGTCCAAAATGCAGCAGCTCGAGTTCTTACTAGAACCAGGAAATATGACCATATTAGCCCGCTTCTGTCAACACTGCATTGGCTCCCTATTAAACATTGTCTAAATTTTAAAATAAAGTTGATTACTTACAAAGCACTAAATGGTTTAGCTCCACAGTGCTTGAGCGAGCTCTTAACGCATTATAGTCCTTCACGTCTATTGCGATCTCAAAACTCTGGCCAGTTGATAATCCAGATGTACTCGTTACATCATAAGAAGGATGGCGTCTACGCTAATTTTAGTCTCTCTGTTTATCCCGAAGTTTACCGCAGTCCGCCTGGACACACACTCACACTCACGATCTGATGAAGGACCTGCATGTGGACACACACTCACGATCTGATGAAGGACCTGCGCGTGGACACACACTCACACTCATGACCTGATGAAGGACCTACGCGTGGACACACACTCATACTCATGACCTGATGAAGGACCTGCGCGTGGACACACACTCACACTCATGACCTGATGAAGGACCTACGCGTGGACACACACTCAAACTCACGATCTGATGAAGGACCTGCACTTGGACACACACTCACACTCATGACCTGATGAAGGACCTACGCGTGGACACACACTCACACTCATGACCTGGTGAAGGACCTGCGCGTGGACACACACTCACACTCATGATTTGATGAAGGACCTGCGCGTGGACACACACTCACACTCATGATCTGATGAAGGACCTGAGCATGGACACACACTCACGATCTGATGAAGGACCTACACGTGGACACACACTCACACTCACACTCACACTCATGATCTGATGAAGGACCTGCGCGTGGACACACACTCAAACTCACGATCTGATGAAGGACCTTCACGTGGACACACACTCACACTCATGACCTGATGAAGGACCTGCTCGTGGACACACACTCACACTCATGACCTGATGAAGGACCTGCGCGTGGACACACACTCACACTCATGATTTGATGAAGGACCTGCGCGTGGACACACACTCACACTCATGATCTGATGAAGGACCTGCGCATGGACACACACTCACGATCTGATGAAGGACCTACACGTGGACACACACTCACACTCACACTCACACTCATGATCTGATGAAGGACCTGCGCGTGGACACACACTCAAACTCACGATCTGATGAAGGACCTTCACGTGGACACACACTCACACTCATGACCTGATGAAGGACCTGCACCTGGACACACACTCACGATCTGATGAAGGACCTGCGCGTGGACACACACTCACACTCATGATCTGATGAAGGACCTGCGCGTGGACACACACTCACGATCTGATGAAGGACCTGCGCGTGGACACACACTCACACTCACGATCTGATGAAGGACCTGCGCGTGGACACACACTCACACTCATGACCTGATGAAGGACCTGCGCGTGGACACACACTCACGACCTGATGAAGGACCTGCGCGTGGACACACACTCACACTCACGATCTGATGAAGGACCTGCGCGTGGACACACACTCACGACCTGATGAAGGACCTGCGCGTGGACACACACTCACACTCATGACCTGATGAAGGACCTGCGCGTGGACACACACTCACACTCATGACCTGATGAAGGACCTGCGCGTGGACACACACTCACACTCATGACCTGATGAAGGACCTGCGTGTGGACACACACTCACACTCATGACCTGATGAAGGACCTGCGCGTGTACACACACTCACACTCATGATCTGATGAAGGACCTGCACCTGGACACACACTCACAATCTGATGAAGGACCTGCGCGTGGACACACACTCACACTCAGGACATGATGAAGGACCTGCACCTGGACACACACTCACGATCTGATGAAGGACCTGCGCGGGGACACACACTCACGATCTGATGAAGGACCTGCGCGGGGACACACACTCACACTCATGACCTGATGAAGGACCTGCGCGTGGACACACACTCACGATCTGATGAAGGACCTGCGCGTGGACACACACTCACACTCATGATCTGATGAAGGACCTGCGCGTGGACACACACTCACGATCTGATGAAGGACCTGCACCTGGACACACACTCACACTCACGATCTGATGAAGGACCTGCGCGTGGACACACACTCACACTCACGATCTGATGAAGGACCTGCGCGTGGACACACACTCACGACCTGATGAAGGACCTGCGCATGGACACACACTCACGATCTGATGAAGGACCTGCGCGTGGACACACACTCACGATCTGATGAAGGACCTGCGCGTGGACACACACTCACACTCATGATCTGATGAAGGACCTGCGCGTGGACACACACTCACGATCTGATGAAGGACCTGCACCTGGACACACACTCACACTCACGATCTGATGAAGGACCTGCGCGTGGACACACACTCACACTCACGATCTGATGAAGGACCTGCGCGTGGACACACACTCACGACCTGATGAAGGACCTGCGCATGGACACACACTCACGATCTGATGAAGGACCTGCGCATGGACACACACTCACGATCTGATGAAGGACCTGCGCGTGGACACACACTCACGATCTGATGAAGGACCTGCACCTGGACACACACTCACACTCATGACCTGATGAAGGACCTGCACGTGGACACACACTCACGATCTGATGAAGGACCTGCACCTGGACACACACTCACACTCACGATCTGATGAAGGACCTGCGCGTGGACACACACTCACACTCACGATCTGATGAAGGACCTGCGCGTGGACACACACTCACGACCTGATGAAGGACCTGCGCATGGACACACACTCACGATCTGATGAAGGACCTGCGCGTGGACACACACTCACACTCACGACCTGATGAAGGACCTGCGCATGGACACACACTCACGATCTGATGAAGGACCTGCGCGTGGACACACACTCACACTCACACTCACGATCTGATGAAGGACCTACGCGTGGACACACACTCACACTCATGATCTGATGAAGGACCTGCGCATGGACACACACTCACGACCTGATGAAGGACCTGCGCATGGACACACACTCACACTCATGATCTGATGAAGGACCTGCGCGTGGACACACACTCACACTCACACTCACACTCACGATCTGATGAAGGACCTGCGCGTGGACACACACTCACACTCATGACCTGATGAAGGACCTGCACCTGGACACACACTCACGATCTGATGAAGGACCTGCGCGTGGACACACACTCACACTCATGATCTGATGAAGGACCTGCGCGTGGACACACACTCACGATCTGATGAAGGACCTGCGCGTGGACACACACTCACACTCATGACCTGATGAAGGACCTGCACCTGGACACACACTCACGATCTGATGAAGGACCTGCCCGGGGACACACACTCACACTCATGACCTGATGAAGGACCTGCACCTGGACACACACTCACGATCTGATGAAGGACCTGCGCGGGGACACACACTCACACTCATGACCTGATGAAGGACTTGCGCGTGGACACACACTCACGATCTGATGAAGGACCTGCGCGTGGACACACACTCACACTCATGATCTGATGAAGGACCTGCGCGTGGACACACACTCACGATCTGATGAAGGACCTGCGCCTGGACACACACTCACACTCATGACCTGATGAAGGACCTACGCGTGGACACACACTCACACTCATGACCTGATGAAGGACCTGCGCGTGGACACACACTCACGATCTGATGAAGGACCTGCGCCTGGACACACACTCACACTCACGATCTGATGAAGGACCTGCGCGTGGACACACACTCACACTCATGATTTGATGAAGGACCTGCGCGTGGACACACACTCACACTCATGATCTGATGAAGGACCTGCGCATGGACACACACTCACGATCTGATGAAGGACCTACACATGGACACACACTCACACTCACACTCATGATCTGATGAAGGACCTGAGCGTGGACACACACTCACGATCTGATGAAGGACCTGCGCGTGGACATACACACACACTCACACTCACACTCACACTCACACTCACGATCTGGTGAAGGACCTGCGCGTGGACACACACACTCATGACCTGATGAAGGACCTGCGCGTGGACACACACTCACGATCTGATGAAGGACCTGCGTGTGGACACACACTCACACTCACGATCTGATGAAGGACCTGCGCGTGGACACACACTCACACTCAAACTCACGATCTGATGAAGGACCTGCGCGTGGACACACACTCACGATCTGATGAAGGACCTGCACCTGGACACACACTCATGATCTGATGAAGGACCAGCACCTAGACACACACTCACGATCTGATGAAGGACCTGCGCGTGGACACACACTCACACTCATGATCTGATGAAGGACCTGCGCGTGGACACACACTCACACTCATGATCTGATGAAGGACCTGCACATGGACACACACTCATGATCTGATGAAGGACCTGCGCGTGGACACACACTCACACTCATGATCTGATGAAGGACCTGCGCGTGGACACACACTCACACTCATGATCTGATGAAGGACCTGCACCTGGACACACACTCATGACCTGATGAAGGACCTGCGCGTGGACACACACTCACACTCATGACCTGATGAAGGACCTGCGCGTGGACACACACTCACACTCATGATCTGATGAAGGACCTGCGCGTGGACACACACTCACACTCAGACACACGACCTGATGAAGGACCTGCGCGTGGACACACACTCACACTCATGACCTGATGAAGGACCTGCGCGTGGACACACACTCACACTCATGACCTGATGAAGGACCTGCGCGTGGACACACACTCACACTCATGACCTGATGAAGGACCTGCACGTGGACACACACTCACACTCATGACCTGATGAAGGACCTGCGCGTGGACACACACTCACACTCATGACCTGATGAAGGACCTGCGCGTGGACACACACTCACACTCATGACCTGATGAAGGACCTGCGCGTGGACACACACTCACGACCTGATGAAGGACCTGCGCGTGGACACACACTCACACTCATGACCTGATGAAGGACCTGCGCGTGGACACACACTCACACTCATGACCTGATGAAGGACCTGCGCGTGGACACACACTCACACTCATGACCTGATGAAGGACCTGCGCGTGGACACACACTCACACTCATGACCTGATGAAGGACCTGCGCGTGGACACGACGACAGCACAGTCCTGAAGTGTCATCTAGTCTCTCCCCTGTGAAGGCCTCATTCCCTTCCCTTTACCTCTGTACAAATAATCGCTGTCAAATAATTCCAGTTCACATGGATACAAGGAAGAGATAAAAAATTCTGTATTATAAATTTAAGTCCAGACAAGTAATTTGGTGGTCAATTTGTAAAGAAAGACTACGCGCCTGCGCACATATATATTCAAACACGCTATAGACTAAACACATAATACTCATGTGCACGCCGTCAGCGTTTTCACACGTTCACGTTTTTGAAGTTTGCGCAGAGATAACTTTCTTTTTTTTCTTTTTTTTCAAGGCTTGCACCTTAGAACCTATTTCAAGGTTTGCGTTCTCGAGCCGCCAGACACTGTTGTTGTGCGAGTGAGCCGCCGGAGCGCTTTAAGGGTTTTCTGTAACGGTGTCGTGTTAGCGGCCGCTAAGTTAATAACTAATGATCTTTGCAACGGAAGTGAATCAATCAAAACTAACTTCATCGGGACAATAACTTTACTCTAGATCTGCTTTAAAGCCAAAACAATCTCTGTTACTGTAATTTCCTATTATCACTGTAAAGCTGCTTTGAAACAATCTATATTGTTAAAAGTGCTTTATAAATGAAGGAGACTTGACAAACAGATTAGACAAGAGCTCTGCTCAGCCTGGTCCTCTGAGGGAAACACACACACACACACACACAGATTAAGACCAGCATATGCATGTTACATGTGCATGTATTTTTGACTTATGTTTTTTGTGTAATCAATTGTCTGTCCTCTAGGGGGCGGAAGTGATTTTGTTATGTGTGTTCTTGTTTTATTAGGAACTGATTTGCTGCACGTGACCCGTGTGAGTGAGGGATATAAGAAGCCCCAGTGCCATGTTTGGGCGGTGGGGTTTTGTTATCCCGATTGGGTTTCCCTCCACAATTATGTTTATGATCTATTTGATAATAAATTGCACTACTGATGAAGAGTAGTCCCTCTTTTGTATTATGGCTGTGGCCGATTAAACAATGCACAAAGTTAACCACTTTATTAATCCCACAAGGGGCAGTGGCATCACATCACAAAAAAAACCCAACAGCCATACATTAAAAACAATCATATTCCACATACACATCTACATATTACAACATTCCAATGCACCATGCTTTATAGTAAAATTCATACAAGAAAAAAAAACATACACCTCTCATTGAATTCTGTATATTTGCTTGAAATTTACATTCCTATCCACTGTACATTCACTTCTTTGCTATGAAGATACGCTACGGTTCAAAGGTTTGGGGTTGGTATTAGATATTTGAATGTTTTTACTTGCTTAAAATACACACGAAATGCAGTCTTTTTTAATCAAAACTACAGTAAAAATATGAAATATTATTACAACGTAAAATAACTGTTTTCTATGTGAATATCTAGTAAAGTGTAATTTATTCCTGTGTTCAAAGCTGTATTTTCATCATCATTACTCCAGTCTTCAGTGTCACATGACCCTTCAGAAATCAGGATAATATGATGATTTGATGCTCATTTATGATTATCAATGTTAAAAACAGTTGTGCTGCTACTTCATATTTTTGTGGATACTGTGCTACTTAATATTCAACAATATTCAACACTATTATTGATCTACTGCATTGACAGCATTATATGAGAACTGAACTGAGCTGGACGATGACATCACGGTTTTATCCAGAGCGGCTATATATATATAACTAACCTAATAACTGTTTTACAACAAAAATGAAACATCACTGAACTTACTTAAGCTGGACTATGACACTATTTTCTTCTGGAAACAAACTTTGTTGCATTATTTTCCTGTTATCTGTGTACAGCTGCTCTGAAACAGTCTGTATTATAAAAAGCGCTGTATAAATAAAGGTGACTTGAAACTTTTATTTTTCAGGATTCTTTGATGAATAGAAAGATCAAAAGAGCAGCGTTTATTAGAAATATAATCTTTTATACGTAAATGCATTTACTATTCATTTGTAACCAATTTAATGAATCCTTGCTGAATAAAAGTATTAATTTCTTTTAAAAAAGAAGGTAGGGAATATGAAAGTGTGATTTTGAGTAGAAAATAAACTCTTGAAAGTTGAAGCAATGAAACAACAGAAGCAATGATAAAACAGTGTAAAATGCAAGCTTATTAATTATGCATGCCCAGTGCATGATGAGAACACCAGTAGCAGAGAGCTGAGTAGGTTTTACTTAATATTATAACGTTGATATTTAAGATTTAATTTCTTCAAGCGGAATCGCTCACTCTCTTGAGTAGACACTTATTTTGAATGAATAATTACGACAGCTAAACAAGCACGTTCTATATAGTATGGATGTCATCTGGACGTACTTCATCCGCCAGGTTGTCATAATCATGTGATCTACTAGCGTCGCTTCACTGTTATTCATAATCCTGTCCCGTGGCCTCATGGGATAGTAAAGTGTCCATCACACACACTTCATCTCACCTGAAGTATTAGGTCATCCGAGTACTTTTGGAGTATTATGAATTCAGACATACTTCTTTTGTCACATACTGTGTTTCGCCTACTATATAGTAGGGAAGTGTGTGATTTCGGACACAGCCCAATCCAAACACACACACACACACACACACACACACACACAAACACCATCCCCCGGCCTGTGAGCAGATGGGCCGTTGCCATGGTAACGGTGAATGTGCGAGGAATGTGCTAGCTCACCGCGGATGACTTAGCGAAGAAAGGGTTCAAAGCAAGAGCAGCGGAAACACAGGAGCTCAGCGCACACTGCAGCCAGACCCCCGTACACTACCAGAGAACCAGCCGTTCACATGCACATCCTCCACTAATCACTCTTAATGAACACTCGCAACCCGCGAGAAACAGCGGTGAGGAAGATGCTCTAGCTGGTCAAATGATGACAATGCACTCATTACAATTTAGTGATGACGGCTTATTGAATGAATCATTAGAACTGATTCGATCAAAAATATTTGCATTATTAAATAACCTTATGAAGCCTGACCTGTATCATTTGTAATGCTCAATTTCTAAATGATCAATGTGATCAACACTTTGCTGAAAAACATGATCTTGTTAGTAATATTTGCAGACGAACACTCACTGGACTGAAGCGAGTTTACGGGATTCAAATGTGAGCATCAAATATGATCATCAGGCTTTTGATGAAGCTTTATTGTGCATCTGTCAATCATCATTGTATTGCATTGCATTATATGTTTTAAAACAGAGATTCGATCATAAAACTAAGCATTTGAACATCAGCTTCATCACCAAGACATTATTGGCAGACAGTGACAACTGATATTTATAAGCATTTTATGCTATACTGTTATGAAGGTCTCATTGATTTACATTACAAAGTCATTAAAATCAGCATCTGCAACAAATTGCATATTTTTCTCTAAAATTGAGGGTTTTTTTCCTCGAGTATGAACTTCATATTCTCAATAGATCACACTATATAAGCCATAAACATTTTTGTTTGTATATTTTTATTTTTATTTTTTTTACATTTTATCTAAAGGTTAAAAAAACTGTTCAATATCAGCTTCCTCGAGTATGAGCTTCATATTTTCAATATATCATGTTATATAAGCCATACACTTTTTTTAAATGTATTTTTTTATCTAAAGGTTCAATAAACCGTTCAATTAAAAGAAAAAGAAATGATTTCTGACTCTTAATTCATATCTAAGGCTTTACAGAACTAATACAGCGATTAAAGGCATGCATGATTTGATCAATCAAGTGAACTCTTTCCAGCACTACGCCATCTTTCTGTACGTGTGATGAAAGATGACATGCTGTGAAGTGTATAAAGCACTACAGAAAGTCAAGGCGATATCACAAACAGGGATATTTCCCGCTGAAAGAGAGCCGGCGGGGTCAACGGACCATTAACACAGAGTTCAAGTCATAAAAACAGGGTCACGGCCCCGTGTCTTTTCTCTGGCGCTGCGAGAGGGAGTTGCACCGGCCGTCATCACAGCGCAGTCAAGAACAGGCCATTCATGCCATCTGACAGGCCTCCTCTCTCTAGGAGAGCAAGATTACAGTGCAAATGCTTTCAAAGCAGGAGCGAGTGAAGAGGTCAGGAGTGCACAGACACAGCCCGGGGTCTGCCGTGTTTCACTTACTCTCTCTGGGGCTCAAAGCTCATTCTGACCTGAAGCGAGAGGGTTTGCTTAGAAATGTTTGAAATGGTTTGCAAATGAATGAAATATGACTGGCTGACTGGGTATGACTCGCATGGCTGGATATCGAATGTTATAATATACACTAGAGTTTAGGTGATCAACAGACTTAATACATTTATCATTGTTTTCTTTTGCTTTCTGTTCAACAAAGTATCCTGAATAATTGTATCACTGTTTCCACAAAAATATGAAGCTGCTTTCAACAGTGATGATAATCATAAATGAGCATCAGATCATCATATTATCCTGATTTCTGAAGGATCATGTGACACTGAAGACTGGAGTAATGATGCTGAAATACAGCTTTGATCACAGGAATAAATTACACATTAACATATATTCACATGGAAAACAGCCGTTTTAAATTGTAAAAATATTTACTTTTTACTGTAGTTTTGATCACATAAATTCATCGACGTTACAAAAAAATCCAACCCCGAACTTTTGCATGGTGTGTTTGTGATATAAAATGAAGCAACATTGCGAGTGTCTATGGTTTAAAAAGATTTCAATGAATCTATGCACTTTTGCATGCATTAAGTTTTAGTTAAATGGGTTATTCTTAATTTTAAGGTGTCCATGTTACTGTACAATTATAGATTTAAGTACTGAGTAAAATTAATTAACAACATATAGGGTCAGGGTTAAAATAAGGTTGTGTTTTAGGGTTATTTGCATTCAATTATGCA
>CM060623.1:3203236-3245736 GCA_030578275.1 Meda fulgida
TTTTCAGCATTACATAATCACAATCGATCATTATCATGTCATTTAATCATCATTTCTTGAGTGTCTTATCATCATATTATCCTGATTTCTGAAGGATCATGTGACACTGAAGACTGGAGTAATGATGCTGAAATACAGCTTTGATCACAGGAATAAATTACATTTTAACATATATTCACATAAAAACAGCTATTTTAAATTATAAAAATATTTCACTATTTTTACTATATTTGCTTCTTTGTTTTCACGCAGATAAATACAGCCTTGGTGAGCAGATGAGGCTTTGTTCAAAAACATTTATAAAAATCTCACAGACCGCAAGCTTTTGAACACTAGTGTACATTTTATTTTATATATATATATATATATATATATATATATATACACAATCCATCTGAAGCCTGGAGTAAGTCTACTAGTGATTGAGATTTAATAAGGCTTCATTAATATCATACATCAAACCACCCGAAGGCCAATTATCTGAAAACTTGATGAGAGAAAGTGACAATAGAAACCTGGCAGAGAACGACATGGAGGCGAGAGAAGTTACATCCGTTTATTGACATCTCTGCGTTTCAACATCTCGGCCACTGTGTGTGTTCTCAGGAGCATCACAGCCATCGCCACTCGATCAATACAGGCCATCGGCAGACACCGCACATCCAACAGTACACAAGCCACCTGACATCTGGGGCTCAGGGACGCACACTAATACAGGTATTCGTCACAGCGATCGACTGCATTTATAGAAAACACTCTATATCAGGAGGTGTGTGTGTGGCTCATCCAGTTACACACCATTTTATAATGCGGTCAAATCATATTCTGTGTAATTTACTGGAAGGTTTTCCGCTACGACCCTTATTTGAGGAAAAGAACAGATCTATCAATAAACCGATGAAGAGCGACGAACACAAACATCAATGATGCCAAAATAAGCCCTGTGTCTTTTTTAGGGTGTGTGTGTGTGTGTTTGTGTGTGTGTGTGTGTGTGTATCGGCTTCAGTCTCCAGATGACCTCAGCATAGGATGTCTGGCTTCGGTAACACTTTACAATTGTGCATTCAATAACATTATGGGTTTATGGAGGCCAATTTAAGACTTTTTTAAGACCAAGATTTTATGACTTTATTAATACTCTCTGCTCTGATTTAAGACATGTTTAATTTGTGTTAGTGATAATGAAGACTTTAAGAGCCACAGAATCCCTGATTAAGTAAGAATGATCAATACATTTGTTACGATATTTATTCATCTTTAACATTAGTTCATAAAAATACAGCTGTTCATTTTTAATTCATGTTAGCTCAAGTCCATTAGGGTTAGGGTTTGGTTTGCATGTAATTATGCATTATATATAGTAATTAATACAGTAACAAGGGTCAGTGTTGCCAGATTTCTCATTGTTTGCTCACGGTAACTAATTTAGTTAACATATTTGAACAAATGAAACCTTATTGTAAAGTCTTCCTTAGTTCCTTAGGTTTTAGTTGAGACTATATTTAGCTGAACCTGTATTCCCTGACGGTCTCTGATGATCACATGACTTCAGTCGTTCCCCCTCCCCCGTCTGCATGAGCACACACACACACACACACACACACACACACACACACACACACACACACACACACACACACACACACCTCCACCACCACTGAGACAGGAGTGAAACATGCATGAAAAAATGGAGCAACAGAGACCAGAGAAACAGAAGAGGAAGAGGAGAAAGAGGGATGAGTGACGAGAGAGAGAGAGAGAGAGAGAGAGAGAGAGAGAGAGAGAGAGAGAGAGAGAGAGAGAGAGAGAGAGAGAGAGAACAATAACAGGGAAGATGGGCGGCAGGAGAATAGGATTAAGAGAAAGAGAAGGAGGAGTCATGTACAGTGTCCTTTCAGGTCCCCCCCCCACCCCCACCCCCCCCCCCCCACACACACACACACACACACACAATAGTGTTTTCACATACCACCCTTGAACATATTCACCCTCCAGCACAATACTGTGGCATTTTCCAGTGGAGTTACACTCAGACTGAATCAGAAAGGCCAGTGCTGTGGAAGTGTGTGTGTGTGTGTGTGTGTGTGTGTGTGTGTGTGTGTGTGTGTGTGTGTGTGTGTGTGTGTTGCCCAGGAGCTCCAAACCTCATTATCAGAATCTCTGGTTAACAATACAGAGAGAGTGACAGATCTCAGATCAGTGCGGGCTTCACATGCTGACGTGTGGCTAATGGCCGATGTAATGTAATACAATATAGATGTCTATTTAATATATTTATTATATTTAATTGAACACAAATACCAATCTATATGTATATATTTTATTTTTCTTTTATTTTATATTTTGTGTTCAATTAAATATAATAAATAAATTAGATAGATATTTAAAAATATGTAAAATACATTATATTAAGTATTTTAATTATTTTTACATTTATTTGAACACACACATATTTATATATATATATTAGAAATGTGAATATATTTGTATTATTATCTTGAAACGATTATGAATGATGCCGACCCTCAGGAGCCTGCTGTTAGAACAAACTCACTGTTCCCAGTAACAACCGTCCTAAAGGCCTGGCTGATATAGTTATCATTAATAACCTCCCGTCTCGACATATCAAAGTCTGTGTTTATTTAGATTATAGATTTTAACGAAGCTGTTCGAATTAGGCTGAAACATTAATGTCATATACAAGCAGAACTGTGAGATATGAAGCAGATGTTTCATTTCTATATTTATCTCTCATATAACTGTGCTTTTCTTTAAGCCCTTTCAACCAGCCTGAACGCAGACTATATCAAAAATGCAAGGTGTTTCCTTCCAATAGATTTTATTGCTTCACACACTTGTGTTTCAGTGAAAGAGCAGAGCAAGAGGATCGCCGCCATTTTGGAGGACGAAGGCTTGGAGATATTGATTTTAAAATAGTAGTTTTGTAAAGGAGTTGCATTCGGTGTCAAGGTCCAAGGCCACCCAATGACCGCTTTAAAACACAATACAGTGTTGACCTTTAATGCAGTGTGTGTGTGTGTGTGTGTGTGTGTGTGTGTGTGTTATTGCACATCATTACAGAGCAAACTAAGATACAATTATGTGAGTAAGCTGATAAAATCTAGAGCTCTGAGGGGTGAAGTTTGGGCTACAGTGATAAACCCACGCGGGGGTTGTGTGTGTGTGTGTGTGTGTGTGTGTGTGTGTGTGTGTGTGTGTGTGTGTGTGTGTGTGTGTCGGGGGTTTGAGCCTCGCTGACCCCCGCTCTCATCGCATGAAGACAGCTGCCTTCTCAACACAGAAAACCTTTTCCAGATGGGCCACAGCCCGCATACCACACACACTATCACCATAAACCCACTGAACACACAAGAAAACATGCTTTTACAGGCACAGCTTTGGCAGATGCATCCAATGCAATGCAACTCGCTTTGGATAATAAGCATTTTATTTGAATCAGCTCATGCATTTCCTGGGAATCGAACTCATGATCAGGCTACAGAAAATAAATCCCTCTTTCATTACAGAAACCTCGGGTAAAGTGAAAACAATCAGGTCGATCAGACCGCAAAACAACAGAATCGACAGCACACACACACACACACACACACACAGCAAAAATCAAACCTTATTTACTAGAGGTCAACTGAACAAACCACATTTACAGTATTACAAACAAAAGCCTTCTTCTCAAGATAAAAACTGCATGAAAATATAATGCTGTGAACTGTTTGAGGATTAAGTGAGCCATTTTTTAAGTGATCTATTTTCTGTGAATAACTAGATTTATGTCAAACCGTTCGAGCCACAACCCAGTGTGTGTGTGATTCCAACGACAAATGATATGATTGAATACCAAGCAGCCTGTTTCTGTACAGCTCAAATAACTGGAGATATTCAAAAATGGGTGTTAAAAAAACACACAGTAAAATATTCCCGCTGATGCATCTACTGATTCCTGAGGCTTAAACAGCATCTGATTTGAAGAGGTGAAATATCCCACAGGGTTCTGCCGATTAAGCGGATTATCCCGCGCGGTGTTCTCTTACCTTCCCACGAATCCATCTCATGTCTCTCCTGTTCTCCCTGTCATCCATTCACACACGTATCCTCCTCAGGAACAGCGTACAGGCCTCA
Source organism: Meda fulgida (assembly GCA_030578275.1). Taxonomy (NCBI): domain Eukaryota; kingdom Metazoa; phylum Chordata; class Actinopteri; order Cypriniformes; family Leuciscidae; genus Meda; species Meda fulgida. The sequence goes on from CM060623.1 coordinate 3,207,374, forward strand.
TGACTCTCGTCCTCTTCTCTCTCTTCTCTTCTCTCACTGATCCGCCTCTCAGCCCTGCTGGTCAGTTTCGGCCCGTCACATGACCAGGAGTTCAGGCCCCCGGGGTCACGGTGTGGCAATGCGGGGGGGTTATCTGAGTGGAACTGATAGCCCTATTTTACCTCCCGCTGAACAATGCAACCCTCCCTCCCTCTCCCTCTCTCTCTCTCCCTCTCCCTCTCCCTCTCTCTCTCTCTCTCTCTCTCTCTCTCTCTCTCTCTCGCGCGCGCGCGCGCGCTCCACCTTTCTCTCGATGGCTTCTCTGTCAGCAGAAGTGCAGGAACGGTCAAAGGCTGCAGTCCTGGACGCAAGCACGAGTAGATTGAGCTGTTTGCTGTCCAAGCGTGTGCTGAGGTGTCCAGTTTTGGAAGCCCTGCTGGTTGAAACTACACACTTTATTTTAGTTTTAGTATTTAGTAATATACAGACACACATCCAAGCGAGATTCAGTTAAAGTGCACAAAGCTCCATGTTTGTACATTTAAACACTTAAAAACAAGCACTGCTTAAAAAAAGAAAAGAAAAAACATGCATTTACCTGCGTTTGAATAAGCAGCAAAACTCCCAAATTAAGTCATTATCGGTTTGGTAAAAAATACTACAGAAATTATGTTCTGGTTTAATTCATTTTATTATATACATGTAAATGCATGCCAAAGAATAAACATAACAATTTTGGACATTACGATAATGGTATTGTGAATTTCTGATTAATTTCTTAATTTTTAGAAAAAATTTTTTTTTTAATATCTTGCACTACTATTTATACCTTGGATGAATATACTTAATCAGATATAAATCATATTAAATCAATTTCCTATTAAAACAGGTTTATATATGTGTGTATATATAAATAAAGGCTAACACACACACACACACACACACACACACACACACATACATATATATATATATATATATATATATATATATATATATATATATATTCTATTGCATATTTTGTATAAGTTTTTAGATATTTTTCACTCTCATCTTTACTTATTTAAAATATTTATCTCTCTACTTAAATAGTATGCGACGTCCAGTGGAAGACGAAATAACTGTGTTGCACTTCAATGGCAATAAAGAGCTTGATATGACATCATGGCATTACGCTCACAGCCACAACCCGTAATAGTAACCTGATCTGAGGCCTGTTTTTATTTTACAATCTTCATTAATATAGTTGAAGGAGCCTTCATGGTTTCTTCCAGGATTATCTGTGCAGCCAAAACCAGCAGAAGATCAGCCCAATCCAGTTCAAGCCCGTATGACAACATTAGCCCTGTGCTAACGCTAGTGCCGCCCCTCCCCGAGCCACACATAAGAGGCTTTTCACATTGAAATGCAACAGGAGAGGCAGGGGGGTTTGGGAGGAGAACAGGGGTTGTGCTGGACTTTGTCATGTAGAAGTGAGGAGGAGCGGGTGTAGTCCAGGATGAAGTCGGAGGAGGTTCAAGTTTCTGCTGCAGCTGTTGCGGAGTTTGACCCTAAGGCTCCTGCTGAAACACATAAGCTAAACGCATTTAATTATCTTCTGAGAGCTGCGGACACTGGGGAATCACAATGACACGGGCCTGCCTTTTGTTTCTGAATGGCTGCTAATCTCCAAACAGCTCTCAATAATATTAGCTACACCCAAACATTAAATATTGACTCGGGCCTGGCCTCAAACAAGCAAACGCCTGGTTTAGAAACCTTGACTGGAGTTCGATCTGGAAAGATATTCTTAATGCCTACACACCTTTTACCAGACTGAATCCATGAATAAAGACATGGTAGAGATGAACACTACAAAAACACACCATGAAAACCAGTTTCACAAAGATACACAAAGACATAGTTACTGCAGTTACTATAATATCAAACTAAATAAAACAGACACAACCAAACACAAAACACTAGACAAAATTCAATGGAACCACAAAAACAAAACAAAAAACTCTAAACAAAAACAAAACACACAGAAAAAACAAAACAAAGATCACAAAACAAACACACACAAAGCAAAACAAATTACAAAACAAAAAAAATCAACTAAAAACTAAACACTACACAAAAACAAAATAACAAACACCACAACAAAATAATACAAAACATTAAACAAAACTAAACACAAAACACTAAAACAAAAACAAAACAACCAATCAAAAACAAAACAAAAACAGGATAAAAACAAAACAACACAAAATAATACAAAACACTAAACACAAGCTAATACAAAACTCTAAACTAAACAATACAAAACCATCGAAAAAATAAAACCACACACACACACACACACACACGCACACACACACACACACACACACACACACACTGATTCTGACACTGTTTGAAGAAGATCCTGTGATTTATTATGATTTTTTGGTGGTAAAAATAACTAACTACTGTATTTTTGCAGAACCTGTGATTACCATTGTAAAATTCATGAAAGAAAGGAACAATTTGGCAAAGAGAAGCATTCTGCTGTTGGCCTTGATAAGACAAACATGTCTGGTGTGAAGGAAAGAATAAAGGAAGGGATATTACAGCAGAACAAATGCTCTGTGTCGTTTCCCAGATTACCATGCGCTAAAGCTTCTCCACCATATGCTCTCTCTAAAACATCAACAGACCTTCAGTCCCAGAATACAGTTTTGCTGACGCAACTCTAGAATATTCCCACAAAAGCAATAGTGTGCGTTTGAGCCAGAGCAAGAGCTTTAGGGACAGCATCAGGGAACCCACACTGAGTTTCAGGATTTAGCATTCAGGTTGACCCAGCGTGAGGCCGGACCGAGTTAATGCTACTAAACCAAACCCCTCAGAACACTCGCATCTGAATCAAGCCGACATCACAGGCATTTACAACATAAACCAGTTTATTAATACTACACAACTGACAGAAAACCTTCTAGGAACGTTTTAAACACTTGGTTATTTGAATGTTAAGGGAACATTCCATTTTATCATTCTTCATGCAAACGATACATTTGAATGTTCTCTGAACGTTCTGAAACCAGTAGTGACATTTAAAAACCGTTAGACGAACATTCTAAAACGTTTCAGGTGAAAACATTCTGTGAATGATGTAAAAGTAATGTTTTTGTGCTAACGTTTGGAGAACATCATTTAAAAAAAAACAAAAAACAGATAACTTCGAATAAATGCTGGAAGAATGTTCGGTTACACTTTATATTGTCACAGTGTAACTATATATTTAAGTACTGAGTAATATTAATTAACTACATGTACTTACTATAGGCGAGTAATTATGCTAAATTTATACCACAAAAGATTTAAAAACATAAAACGTAACAAAATACAAAACACTAAACAAAAAACAAGACACACAAAACAAAAAAATACACAAACTAAATAAACAAAACAAAACGCAACAAAATACAAAACTAAACAAAAAACACAAAACAAAACTCAAATTTGAAAGCAAAAACAAATCAACTTAACATGTTAAAAACAAATAAACAAAATGCAACAAAATAATACAAAACACTAAAAACACAAAAATTAAATCACAAAACCAAAAAAAGATGAAACAACAATTAAAACAAAACTCAAAACAAAACACACAAAAAACAAATCTCAACTAAATAAAACACATTAAAGAAACAAAATAACAAGCAAAACACAAAACACTAAAACTAAATAACGCAAACAAAACGCAAAATAATACAAAACTCTACAAAACTTCCTATAGTAAGAACATATGTAACAAGGACACTAAAATCAAGTTTTTCAACACTTTGAGAGAATGAAGGATAATCTCCACACAATACTGCAGGACAGTTATAATGTAGATGCAAAAACCTGTGGGAATGAACGTGGAAACGTCCAATCAATACTTCCAGGGTTACGCTATGGCGTTTATAACAGAACCAATCAGAGCAGAGTATGATGCGTTCAATATCACGACCTTGGCGTATCACAGCAACACGAGCACTTTCCTCAAACACACACGAGGACTCAGAGCTGTGCGTTCAACGGGAGACGGGTTACTTTACTCAAATCTAATTAGACCGGCTAGAGTAATTAATCTCATTAAAACATTAACCTTGTGAGACTGCAGCTAGTGAACAAGGGGGCGGGTTAGTGTGAGCATGATTAATGCAACACACACACAGATCCTCTGTGTGGCTCTGACCGTGGCTTGTCATTTTTAATAGGTGATCAAACTTGATGAACAGGAGATTAGCCAATGGGAAGAGAGCACACGTCACCCTTGACCTTGCCGTATCCCTCATGACCTTCGGCTAAACACGCGCAGGATGAATGGCATAATCAGCTGCTTTGACCCCGAGGTCAAAGTTCACTGAGGAATGTTGCGTTTCAGAGGCACTAGCGTGAATGAGAGTCGCTGTTGGGATACACACACACACACACACACACGAGTGTGATGATGAACGAGGACAGGAGCAGGAGCTTACACACAAGCAGCGCTTATGGGTATTTCTGTCATATCTGGGTATTTATGCCATTAAAAAGCATGAGAAGGCTCGAAACGCTCATCAGCATTAATGTGCTGGTTGAATAATAACTACACTGTAAAAAAAATAAAATATATAAAAAATTGCTGCCTTAAATTAAGTTTAATCAACTTGGATGTTTAAGTCATTTCAACTTAAATTATGTTAAACAGACTTTAAAAACGAATGGAATCTTGTATAACTCATAAAAAAAGGTTGAAAATTACTTAACTTATTAAATAAATGTATTTTAAATAGATTTTGGTATCGGTTTTTTTTCACTATACACTGTAAAAACTTATATGACCAATAAGTTATGACAACATGTTTTTACATTGCTTTAACTTAACAATATTTACATAAGTTAAAGCAATGTAAAAACATATGTTGTCAAAAAAACTATACCAAAATCTATTTAAAATACATTTATTTCATGCTAAGTATACTACAAATCCATTAACATATACTGACATATCGCTTGAGACTTATCAAGCGACGAGAATACTTTTAGTGCGCAAAAAACAAACAAAAATACTTTATTCAACTACTCATTTCCTTTTCAAGTTTTTTGCGCACAGAAAGTATTCTCGTCGCTTGATAAACTTCAGATTGAGCCACTGTAGTCACTCGTATTATTTTAACGATGTCTTTCATAACTTTTGTGCCGGCCAGTCTCGATCCCTTAAGAAGCCTATGGAGGAGTGATCCAGCGCTCAGATTTAATCACACATATCTTCATTTGTGTTCTGAAGATGAACGAAAGTCTTACGGGGTTGACCAACATGAGGGTGAGTAATTACTGACAGAATATTATATGTGGGTGAACTAACCCTTTAAAACACGGCCTGTGGAGCAGTAGCAGACTCTGGCTAGAATATGAGTTCGACGACGTCAGGCTAGATGAATTCATTAATCTGGTGCACTTTGAGTTCCCAGAATCCACTGTTAAAAATACATAATCCACCCGCCCAAACATGATATTCTCTGATTTAGATATCTGATCATCGCATTACAATTTACTCAAAATAAATTACATTTCATTAATAGCCTAAACAAAGTCTGTCTTACTAAACTAAAACTTTCCAATTGAAAACCTTCAAACTTCAAGCTTTTAAAACGACTTCAAACTATCTAGTTAGGCTTTTTCAAGAGACCTTAAAGTCTACAAGCTGAATCTAACAGTAAAGAGGTGTCGAGTTATGGTAAACATGTACACGCTACAACGCTGCCTGATTCCAGCAGGCTGTTAATGCACAAAAATACAAATCCAGCTTTAACCATCACCATGTTTATTCTAATTTGAAGGGCTTTGAGAATATATCTGTGAAAATAAAAGACATTACGAATAGAAAAAGACTGAAAATAGTGCATGTTTGTGCGGGTAGGAAAATTTCAATTTACAAAAAAATGGTAAATTATTCAACAAGAGAAATAGTCAGTTATTCATCATTGTGCAACACAATTCGGATGCTACATGACAACAGTGCTTGAGTTTTCGAGAAAAAGGAGTGAAGAGTTTTTTGCCGTTTTGAAGCTGATGGATTCGGCGCGACACGGCGTGTCATAGGCTAATGCACGAGTGACTGGTCACCATGGAAACGTCAAAGTCACGTATGTAGATAGACTAGCCTTGACTCTTTGGGTTTTAAATTTCGATGTAGGCTATACACACCCGAAAACCTCAGCTTGTCGTAGACACACTTGCCCTATGAAAAAGTGCGGGGGACCAATTTACATTTTATAATAAGTGTGTGTGTGGGGGGGGGGGCACGTCCGCGTAATCTACGCCCATGTGTGATATCATTTCTAAATATCCAATGCCAATATTTACACTGCAAAAAATTAGTATTTTTGTCTTGTTTTCAGTCCAAATATCTAAACATTCTTATATCAAGATTTACTAGAGAAGTAAAATAGGGTAAGAAAAATATTTTTAATTCAAACAAAAAACAAGATTTTTTTTTACCCCACTGGCAGATTTTTTTTTTTTTTTAGCAAAAACTCCCTTCATTTTGTCTAAAAAAAAAAAACGACATAATATCTTATGGCATTTTACTCATCTAGTAAATGCTTCTTGATTAAATAATATTTAGATATTTGGACTGGAAACCAGACAAAAAATACTTAGAAAAGCATTTTTCGCACAGGGATGCAGATGGAAAACCTTTTTAACACAATATTTACTTAAAATGCAGTAAAGCGTTAGTTTTAACTGTTGACTTTACATAGTTTAAAAATGTTAATTTTCCATTTACAAAGCTGTTGGTAAATCTCTGTGAATTTCCACTGATGTCATTTAAGACAAATATTGGCTAACAATCTCAGAATGACTAAATATTGACAGATTAATCAGATCAATTACTGACAGATGAATGGATTGATGTATTGCGTGTCATTTCCTGTTTCTGTTCCCCTCTTGCTCTTCATTTCCTGTCCTCTCTCCAATACTGCCGTCAAGAGGCCAGAACTACATAAATAAAAGTCAATTTCAATGCTGCAAACCATCAGTCACACACACACACACACACACCAGAAAGCAGTCAATAGTGTCACCAGAGAACGCTGGTCCGTGTAAAACGCTGTATTCCTCATAAGCGCAGGATGAGTGACAGATTGAGTTATGAGGGTCACGGATTGCATCAGGACTCAGATTGCATTACTTCCTCTTCTGTGTGCAAGGCTCGAGTTACTGATCGATCTCAACCTCTATTGTTCCCTGAAGAGCAGAGAATAGAGATGCTGAGGACTCAGTACAGTAGAAACATGATACAATCCTAATCATAAACATATGCTGAACACACTGAAGATCAATGAAATAGTCGTTTCCACCTTCATTTGCTTAATTATATTTGAAAATGCATTTCAGGGGCAGGAAATGTACATTTCCAATCTTCACTCAAAAAAAAAGGTTGAGCACTTTGCATAATATATTTATATTTAGTTTACTTATAATAATTGTGTTTGTTGATTTGAAATGTTTTTCCACATAATTATGTTTATCACGTAATAATTTAACAGTACAAAATCCTGACGCGTTGTCTAAACACAAACCATTTATGTTAAGTAAAAAAAAAATCTTGACTAAAAAAAGTAAAAACTAAATTTGATTGTGTTCAATCTACTTAAAAATAAGTCAAATTTAAGTTTACTTAATCTGTTTGTGTTGGATTACATGAATGATTTGTGTTGCATTAACTGAAACTCGGCGGATGGATACATATGGTTGAATTAAGAGAGAATAAATGTTAAAATGAAGTGTTATTTTAGTTTTTTTTTTAGAAAGGAAGACTTGATAGTGTGTAATTGTGTTTAAATGTTCAATGACAGTGGGTTACATTGTGCAGAAGAGTGCTGTTGGTTGAAGGAGAATGTAAATCTTAGCATTTAAGATGCTATTATGTGTTACTGCTAGCAAATAGCTAGCTATAGTCTATCAATTCAATTGTGTCACTAAAATAAATGAAATATTAATGGATGAATGAATATAAAAAATACCAGAATCATGTCAGGAAGCCTTTAAAGGTTCACTTTGAGACTACTCAAATTGGGTCGCTTAAAATGACTTAATTCCATGATGTTGAAGTTACATCAACAAATTGTTTGTTTAACCTAACCCAGTTATGTGTGACCTGTTGACATAAAGAAAAGTTCATTAAAGCCAACATATTTTTTTGAGTGTATAGCAAATGTGGATGGAATAGCCTAGACTTTAGTCTCCACTATTTCAAATGAGATGCAATTAGATTGTAAAATACTCGCCTGGAACATGAAACTATTCCTACAGTGCGCGTTTTTCTTCTTCTGATTTTTATTCAGATGTGATATACGTTCATGCATTCTAGAAAACAAATAAAGTTTTTCTTCAAATGTGACACTGTGTGTGAATGTAGATGAAATATACGGAGGGCAGGATATATTTTTAAATTTTAAATGTGTTAACATTAGTTAATGCATTAACACAACAATTAATGATATATTTGTACAGCATTTATTAACCTTTGTTAATGTTATAGTTAATACATCTTCATGTTAGTTCTCAGTGCATTAACTGATGTTAACAGATGCAGCATTCAACCTTAAAAATATATTAAGCTTGTTTTTTGTTTTTTGCAGTATGGTAAGAGTAGTAATTTATTGTAACATGTCCATGAACTATGAAAAATATACAAAAATGGCCAAAAAATGCATTGGTAGACAATATTACATTAATATATATACTTTTAAATATGTTTATATATATATATATGAAAAGAGTAGTGATCTATAGTAACATGTCATGTCATGAAGATTTTTGGTAAAGATTTATATATATATATATATATATATATATATATATATATATATAAGTAAATAAACAGTATATTTAATAAAAATCTTATATTTAATTGTATATGGCTTATAAAATATGTTTTGAAGTGTGATTTATTTAAAAATCCCCTTAGCTGTTTAGTTTTGCAGTTAATGCACTTAAATACAGATGTGGAGTGACTGTACATGTTCAAATTATTTGGCCCTATTTATCTCGATAGAGTTGTATAGTTTTGACAAAAAAACGTTCTCCAAATCATTTCTTTTGAGAAGAAAACCGACTCCGGTCGGCCTCGTGACTCTACGTGAACTTCAGTCTGAGCCACAATCACTCATGCGCTCTCTGTGCTCGACAGAGTCAGTCAGTCACGTGCACTTTTCATATAGAAATATAAACATAAATCAGAAAAAACAATAGCATTTTACAATCACATATATCATTTCATGTTGTATCTTCTTACTGCAGTTTCCTCGAGTCTGAAGCCTTCATCATTCCCTCACTTAAAGCTCCTCGTTATATTCTTTAAGACACATGATCCACTTAAGATACATTCAAATAAACTACACCAATGTCTGTGTTTTCACTGGACCTGGAGTCAGAGTTCACTACTGGTCTACTGGCACAGCTTACCCCAAATCATCTGACATTTACTCCACAGATGTAGATCTGACTTGACATTTAATTCATTTTACCGTTATGATACTAAAATAACATTGCAATAACAAGTTAGTTTTTCTTAATATGTTTTTCTAATTTAACAATATAATATTCAGAATTTAATTTGTTTTTCAACCTAAATTTAACATACCACTCAAAATAACAAAATAATAAGATTCAAATATAATCTATCATTTAAAAAATTAGAATGATTTTGTTTTCCGGTAACACTATTTTCAGCGCCCTTGTTACACAGGCTACATGTAGTTACCATAGTAATAATGGTAATAAATTATGTGCTAACACTTTATTTTACAGTGTCTTTGTTACATATGTTACATGTACTTACTATAGTAATAACAGTAAATAATGAATAAATACATCCAAATGGCCTCAACCAAACCCTAATCCTACACTAACCCTATAGTAAGTACATGTAGTTGCTTAATATCACTCAGTACTTAAATATATAATTACACTGTAAAAATTACACGTTAAAATAAAGTGTAACCAAACTAACCTTAAACCAAACCCTGTATGAGTACATTTAATTACTTAATATTACTTAGATGTATAACAAGGACACCTTAAAAAAATAAGTGTCTTTTAAATTCTTCCGTCATCAAAAAATATATTGTTGTTCTGTTTGTTGTTAATGTTTATACAATTTTTTTTTTTAAATTACGAAATTAAAATAAAGTTTGTAATGTGTGTGTTGGTCCAGCAGAGGGCAGCAGTAAGCTACACACTCGGTTCCTGTCAGCTGACCAATGAGAGGCACACAGAATGATGTCCTCATCACAGCCACGCTTAGGCTTGGCCTGTGTGCGGTAAAGCAGGTGTGGAGAAATCAGGTGATTCGCCTCGGGGAACTGTGATGGTGCATTCACCAAAACCGTGACTCACGTTCAGCATGATGCATCGGAACTCACGACCGAAAGCAGTGTGTGATTTATGTAGGCTACTGTAGTGATACACAGAGCTGTGTTTATTCTGTGTTTAGGGAATGTGTGTGTTCACCTCTCTCCACCCTGAGCACAGAAACAGCCCCGGGACACGCTCACATAAATCACCTGCACGACACGGTCATTCACACACACACACACACACACACACACACACACACACACACACACACACACACACACACACACACACACACACACACACACACACACACACACACAGCTGAGCATTAAAAGGGTTCAGTGAGGTTCTATAGAGTGATTAATTAAATGTGTACTGTTTTTGGAAATGTGAAATTGCACAATATACGACACATTGTGATACAATGTTTAAAATGTTCATCCTTTTGCCTTTGAAAGGTGCAGACTGTAAGCGTCTTTATTATAGGGTCTTTTTTTCTGACACTGTGCTCTGATTGGTCGGCTGGATCAGTGTGTTGTGATTGGTCGAGCGCATCGAGTGTGTTTGGGAAAGTCCCGCCCCTTACCAAAACCACCAGTTTAACACACTACTAACTAACTCACCCAGGCCCCGCCCCTTTATTCTGCGTATGAATTATTATAATGAGGAATATTGTGACGTGTTCCCGGAAGAAACTCAAGATACAATGGAGGCGTTTCAGGAGTTCAGAAACACTGACACTTATATAGAGAAGAACTATATTAGTGCTTTGCAACTTTACAGAGCTTTTCAAGTTCAAACAGCAACATTAAACACTAAAGACAGATGGGAAAAGCATCATAGCTTTAAACTATTTTAAGCATGGCAACTTTATGAGTTCATATTATTTGAGAGACTATTTGGAATATTTATACAAACATAAGATTTGTATTATAAAGCGATTAGGAGTTAACCATCTAAAAATGTCAAGTGGTGTAACCATTTAAAAATGTCAAGTGGTGTAACCATCTAAAAATGTCAAGTGGTGTAACCATTTAAAAAAAGTCAAGTGGTGTAACCATTAAAAGTAATAACATTTTCCTTACATTATTAATTCATAAATAGGTTTTTAGGGAGTCAAAGCACATGACTAACCTTGCCTTCTCATAAAAAGGTCAAACAGATATTTTTAACCTTGACACACCGTCATGAGGGTCTGCGGGGCATCTCTATAATTTCAGAAAAGAAGCATATGAATTATATAATAGCCTATTATTATTTAGCACTATTATTAGCATTAATATGCTTTTACTTCCTGAAAAAAATAAACATTGTAATTTTTTTCATGCCTGCTTTGCTGTGTCCTGAAGGCCACACAAGTTCAGATTGGCGTTGGCTGTGTGAGCGTGGCTCCTGATCGGAAGCGCTCTGTAATGTCATGAATGAATGGTAATGAGGGTCGGAGATCTGCAGGTGTTGCTCTCTCGTTCACGGGCAGCAGGAGTGAGTGAAGCTGCCAAGACTGCGGGATTCTGGGATGCGACTCAACTACTCGGATTCGGACTGACAGCCAGCGTCTGACTCAACACTGTAAAACTACTTTAACATAACATGATAAATGTGGTTATGACTGATGAATAATTAAAACGACAAATCAAATATTTATTAAGCTTCTCTGTCACTAATAGTAGTTAGTGGATCATCTTCACCCTATTAAGTGTTGAAAAAAGGACTTCTGGCATGATTACCACGGAGAAATCTGCACTTGTATGCGTATTAGAGAATGTTTAATTCAGCAAACTCTATTACTCAGATATATTTTATTGTGATTATGCTATGCATGCATTATGCATATTCATATTCCGTTTAAGATGATACAGTTCAGTAGTTGTTTACCCCAAAAAATGTACTTATTCACTCTATGTCTTTCAAAACCTGCATCACTTTCTACTTTCATGGAACTCAAAAGGAGAAATCCTGCAGAATGTCCAAGCTGCTCTTTTCCACCCATACAATGAAAGTGAATGTGACCATGGGGTTGTGAAAGAAATGTTTAATTGTATAGAATGTGCACTAGTAGTTAGGGATGAACGCTATATCGGCCCCCATATCGGTCTCGGACGATATATGGTCATTTTTAATGTAATCGTTATCGGCCCAAATTTGGCCGATATATTAAAGCTGATAAATAATGTATTATTTCCTTCAGCTGAGACACTTCAGATGAGCACTGTTCAACAAGATGGATTTGAATTGCTTGAAATATGATTGGAATCACTTTAAAAAAAAAGAAAATACATTAAACAAGTGCAGTGCAAGTCTGTCATATCGGCTACATAAAATTATAATGAGAACATTATAATTGTGTGTTTGGGACATTGCTTGTAGTAGTAAGGCTTTTGTTTTTGTAATCAGGCTCTCAAAAATTATATAAAAACTTGGATTTAGATTTATCGGCCAATGTATCGGTTATCGGCTTTCAAATATAAAGAATTATTGGTATCAGCCAAGTGTACTTCAAATCGTAATCTTATACTAGCAAATAAATAATATTGGAGAGTATTCACGTAAACTAGAGGGCTACACGGGTCCAAAAATTTGTATGCCATAAATGTACTACCCGGACCCGGACCGGACCCGACCCGACCCGGACCGGACCCGACCCGTCTATTATTTGAACACTGGACCCGAACCCGGCGGGAAGACACCGACTGGACCAGATTGTCACATATTAAACACTAAATTGCTATTAACAAGTCAATAAACTAGTTGCCGTGGCCACTGACGTTAGCATTATTTATTTGCTATCATCTCTGCGCCGAGTCTGACAACCAAAACTTTAAGATTAAACAAGACGGTTCACTCATATTATTATAAAAACGAGAGAAAGTGTAAAGTGCGGCTTGGCGGAATAAGTCCCGCCTTTTAAGTAAAAGAGCCAATCGTCAATTAGTAAAGTCATTGTGTCACTGCAGAAAGTCTGGTTGCCATAGAAACACGACGTGCTTGAGACCACACATTGGCGTTACCCGGAGCAACCTGAAGAGCTTTCTAGCGCAGTGTGTGTTTTTTTTAACTTATTTCACAGCTCACACTTTTCTTATCCTAGTTTTACAAGTTGCAAGTAACAAAAAACACACAAGCAGTGCTGACTGACTCTGACCACGGCCGGGTGTTCTCCGAGTCCGATCGACGCAATGCGTTTTACATTGCGTATTACACGCAATGTAAAACAGATCCGGGACCCGAAGTAAAAGATTGGGACCGGACCCGGCAGACCATTTAAAATATAGAGCCGATCCCGTACGGTCCCGGGGCCTCCGTGTAGACCTCTAACGTAAACACAGTCAGTTGTGTTTTAGGTGAATGTAAAGTTGAGAAAGAAAACACACGTGTAAAGCCCCGTTCGCCCGCCAGTGAAGTAGAGGACTGTGCTGTGAGTCGCTCGTAGTGCTGCCGCTCTAATGCTATTGGTAGACTGCTCGTCTGGCCACATCTATACAAAACACCATCACAAGTGATACAACTATAGCGTTTTCATTTGACTAGGAATTCGGCTCAAAAGAAACAGTATGCTGTTGGAGAGTGTTTTTATATTATCACAGCAGTGCTCAGTGGATTAAATCATTTACTAGATTAAAGATCGATCAATCTACAAATAATACTCACTCATACTGTCATAAATTACTAAAAATTCATTCGAATTTGACAAATACATTTTCTTGTCCCTAATAGTCAACATAGAGTCAACTCTGGCGGTGTGAACGGGGCTTAACAGATCCATGCGTCAGGTCTTAAAGTGACGGCAGCCTAATAATCCTGCTGCCAAACTACGAGATATTAAACATATCTTTATGGCAGTTTTTCCCATGGTATCGATGTCAATTGCAGCCAGGGAAAATGCTGAGTGGCTAATAACTTTAGAAAACCAAAAAAAGTTAATGTCAAGCCCTGATGAGACATATGGAGTGAATTTATGATTGGTCCCCATCCACTTCCATTCTATGGAAACAAGCAGCGTGAACATTCTTCTGAACTTCTCATATACTGTTCAACAGAAGACAGACGGTTGTACGGGTTTAGCACGACATGAGGGTGAAAATATGCCAATTTTAACCCTTAAACCAGTGTTAATTTCGTTGACGAAAATAATGACGAAAATTATTCGTCAACGACATTTTTTCACAGACGAAAACGAGACAATAACTAAATAAAACCTAGTTTTGAATGACAAAATATGACGAAAATCTATTGACATTTTCGTCAACGAATAAAAACTAGACGAAAATGTTAGATAGTGACGATCTGGGAAGCGATCCAGTCAGAACTGATGTCCTGCGTGTGTGACAGATACGCACATTTGTACTGTAACGTGCTGATCTACGCAGCGGTCTCAAAACTTTCAAAACTTTAAACGTCTGGGAGAATGAGTAGAGCAGACATATAGATCTGAATAAGAGCTAAAAAAAATAAAAAATAAAAAAGAGCTCTATTCCGTACAGCACACACCAACTCTCTTTCGTGTGTGAATGGACAAACACACACAGCATTATGTCTAAATGTCCGTTTTGGAGAGTATTCATGTAATCTATGTTGGTTATGTCTTAAACAGTTGTGAGTGTATCGGATGTGTATCAGTGCAATTGTATCCGCATGTCATTGGACATGATCTGATGTCTTAAAGTGACAGTGGGTAATAAACCTAATGCGGTCTGTGTCCTTAATATTCAAGCAACAAAAGAAAAGCATTCACTGTTTGTTAATAGCTTTAATAAGGATTAATTATATTTAATTCATACAAATAAATATGTCTGCTTGAAAGAATAAATGATGTATGCAAGTAGTTATAAAGAATGCATATCATTCATTGAATAGACTGTTTTACTTTAGGAAAAGTTGTTTTATTTAATTTTAAGATATTTTTTAAGCCACAATAGCTAAATCTACATCTGTATTGCATGTTCAAACCTAAAAATCATTCATATTAATAGGTTAATAAATGTTTTCTCCGAGAGTATATGGGTTTGGACATTTTAGAGGAATTCTAAATTAATGCATTACAATTGAACTAAACCCATGATATTTTAGTCGACTAAATCTACTGTAGATTTAGTCGACTAAAATCATAGTATTTCGTCGACTAAAACTAGACTAAAACTAAAATAATTTAGATGACTAAAATATGACAAACTAAATGGCATTTTAGTCAAAAGACTAAGACTAAAACAATCAAAATTTGCTGTCAAAATGAACACTGCTTTAAACGATCCAGCAGAGATTCACACTGGAGAAATTCAGATGATGTTCAATACTTATTGAATGAATCTGACTTTTTTTTTCTCCAAATTCTTAAACCAAGGAGACATGAAGGTTTCTTCTGTCAGATAAGCGTTTCCATCACTATGTCAAATGAAGTTTAAAAATGTCAGATGATGTTGAACCTTCCTTTCACGGTTCGATGCCGCCATTGACATTTCAACAAAGAACAAAGAGCCCTTAACGAATGAGCGAATATAGCGCAAGAACGCATAACGGCACATCGCGCGACGCTGATGTTTGGACACACAGAGACCTCGTCACTCCGTAAACAAAGGGTTAATCACTTAAAGAAAAAGAGAGGGACTCCAGAGGTCACAAAAGATCAAACCTTCTGCATTCATGACCTCAATACATAACACTCATCCACATCATCCCCCATCTCTCCTGGACTCTCGCTGTCTTCCCTCCCCCTCCCGTTTCTCCTCTTTCCTCTCCTCCTTTTTCTGTCCAGCCCTCCTCTACTTGCTCCAGAACTGTCAGATCACATTAGCGCGTTTCACGCTCCACGCCTGCGGAAAAAACAGCCGTGAACCTCGCCGCAATTCTCTTGCTCCAGTTCCCTCTCTGCACTCAACGCTGCTAAAACACCAACATTACTTTATTCATGACGAGGCGCTGCACACGAAGCTAGCATCGCCCCGCTAAAGGCCACAGTGAAACACACACACAGGCGTGTAATTGTATCTCTTCCAGCCCTCTGTTCATCCCTAAGCCAGTGTGTGATCTTTAACTCTGAAACACGGCATCAGCGACTCCGTCAGCGAGGTCTGCAATTGTTCCCTGCGTCTGTGTATTCACTCAAAAAATGGATTTTTGCTGCTTGATCAATTTAACTAATACAATGATACATACAATGTGACACAATTGTTGAACATTTTGTCACGACTTGATCTATATAAATTGGACATTTACTTAAGGTGCCTCTATCCTCCTTTTGGAATATTATCTTTCATGCAGTGTGTATTAAAGCTGTTTGTGAATGTAAACGGTTTCAAAGATTAAACTGCATGACAAATAAAGTTATTGTCTGCTAAAATAACTGCCTGAAACGAGTCGACTGTAATTCCAGTCTCACTTCCTGTTACATTCCTAAGTAACATAATAACTCATTTGCATAATGCCCGCCTCTGGTGTTGATTGGCTGATCAGCGTCTCTTAGCCCCGCCCTCAAACACTAGTGTATCTGAGACTGGAAGAGTTTGGTTCGTGTTGTTCGTGTCTGTTTTCTGCTGACGAAGCAAATCCACTGATGAGATTGATACGGTAAACCCTCGCCATTGTTACTGTTCGCATCACTGTGATCAAGAGCTGAGATTCAGATATGATAATGAGCGTTTGCTTTCTGACCAATCACAGCAGGAAATTAAAGGTTATTTTGACCTGGGTTGCATGTAAACCTGTTGTAAGAGACTCCAAAACAAAATTAGGAACCTGTAAAATAGCATACACTTTAATTCATTTCTTTTATTTGAAAAAAAAAATGTTTTATATGCATTTTATAAATATTTAAATATGTACAAAAAGACTATAACAAACCCACTAAACCAGTTATTTAAGCTAAACGGCTTAATGTAATTGCACAGACAATTTCTCAATTGAATTGCTGTCATTCAACTTTTTTTTAAAAAGCCAATTTGGTTTCAAAAAGTGTCAAGTTTATATTCACTTAAAGTACCATTCAAAAGCTTACTTTTTTTTTTTTTAAAGAAATTCATATTTTTATTTAGCAAGGACACATTAGATTGATTGAAGGTGACGGTAAATTCATTTATAATGTTACAGAAGATTTTTATTTCAAATAAATACTACTTCTTTTTCTATTTCTTAAAGAATCTTGAAAAAAAATGAACAGTTTCCACAAAAATATGAGGCAGCATTTCGGTTTTCAACATTGATAATCATAAATGCTTCTTTAGCATCAAATCATCATATTAGAGTGATTTCTGAAGGATCATGTGACACAAAACACAGCTTTGATCACAGGAATAAATTATACTTTACTATATATTCACATAGAAAACATTTTAAATTCTAAAAATATTTCACAATATAAAGTTTTATTGTTTTTTTAATCAAATAAAAGCAGCCTTGATGAGCAGAAAAGGTACAAAATCTAACTTTTTGAAAGGTAGTGGATTTTTTCATTCACTCAAGGAGATGTAGGGAAACAATAAGTAAATACTATTGTGTTGGGTCCGGATGTGATTATGCTGTTCATCATGTTCAATGTGACATTTTTACATTCATGAAGAAAATGAAAGTCTTACTTGCAAGTGCAATTGTCCTAAAACTGTGAATGGTTGCAATGTGTCTGCAGTGGAGAGAAGTGGTGTCGTTCATCAACACATGCAGAATCACTCGAGTCCCTCCTTCAATGCAAGCCAATGTGACGTGTTTTATCATCAGCCGGACAAAAACCATAAATCACAATAAAAGCCCACCTCTTCACAACAAGCCACACAAACGAGGCATTGTTACACAGACCAGTTCCACGCAGACATGGTGCGGTCACATATACGGTTGTTCAGCGAACTTTCACAGGGAAATCCAGTCGTTTGACAACAGGAATCCACTCGACTGGGAATTTAGCCTGTGGACGAAAGATTTCGCATCGGGTTCAGTCGGTCAGAGTTGACCAACAGAAAGCTGCTTGGTTTCAAAGTGACTTCACTCATTTCTATACTACTGACAATATACAATGGCCCTTTTTTTGCCTGTGAAATTTAGCTTCTTTTGCATTCATGGGTTTATATCATGGGACCTACTTTCCCATTTTTCTTATTTTGAGGTCTTCAGAGGAATGGTACGAGACTCTCCTGATGTGTGTGTGTGTGTGTGTGTGTGTGTGTGTGTGAGGCTAACATTGCAGCTACAGGAACTGAGAGGAGGCCAAGCCTGTTATTAGCTCTGGGACGTCCTGTAATCATAACTGGGCTAGACACGGAGACCTGTCACTTCACAGCAGATTACACATACTTTGCAACTACATGTCAACTTATTCTACTAACCCAAACCCTAACCCAGGGGTTTTCAAAGTCTAAAGCCCTATCCGGACGGGACGAGTTTAACATGGAGAGGTGTGGTGAAGTAATAATTACAGGAGCTTCTCTGTGATTTTACAATGTCAGAAAAGATTATGGCGACTTCTGTAAAAAGGTCCGGGAAAATGACCTCAGGTACTGATCCCGTGCGAATAGACCCGCTGTAAATATGTACGTTATTATTTCATCATTTCCTGTTTTAAAGTAGTTTTCCACGTTTTTTCAAGTATGGAGACGCTTGAAGAAGCATTCAGTTGTTCTAGACGCTGGAACAAACTCAAGTGTTTTACACACACCTTTCAGATCAGAAAGAAGACCAAAAGCACTTGTTAGAGGCACGAAACTTCTTTTAGCGTTAGCTAAGTGCCTATTACCAACACAATCCAATCCGGAGTTAATGAATACATCATTCGACCGGACATCCCTGTTTTATATATACAGGTTATATGTGTTTGCACACGTGATGTCAGGAAGCAGCGTAATACACACACGACGACAGGAGACGGCGGGGTGTAAATCGAGTTTCTCTCCCACTTCTGCTAGTTTTACTGAGATCTCGTATCCCGTGCGAAGTGCACATCAATATTACAGACGTCCTGTGGGAAAATGACATTACTCCATCTGCGCTTGTACCGTTACTCCGTGCGGATAGGGCTTTAGACAGTGGGCCTCCCTTTTGACACAACTTACCCAATGGCCTTTTCGTCGTCCTCCTCAAAATCATGGTGACGTTTGGCGAACTTCGCATATATCGCAGAGCTAGCATCAAGCATATTTCACGATCGTCCATCTGTGCCAGAGAATTTAACCCTTTAAGCACTCGCAGTGTTTCAGATATATGGCAAGTGTAATCACATGAATCGGATACAGTTGAAAGAACGTGTAAACGGACAGTCAAAAAATCGGATAAGGGTAACAAATCACAATTGGGCACCAAGACGTGCAGTGTGCCTAATTTTCAGAACAATTTACCTTTTTAAATGTATTAATTTCAACTAATTATCATTTTTACCACATTTTGAAAACCCCTGCCCTAGCCCTAACAGTCTACTAGTACTATAATGAGAGATAGTTGACATGTAGTTGCAAAGGGACTTATACTGAAGTTAAAGACTATCAATATAAAGTGCTGCCCTATAAACAACACAGACTAACAGAGGTCACATTACAGATCGACCAGAAATCAACGTTTGCTTCGTTCATGTCATTCCAAACGTATGCATTATTTTCTCTATAAAACACAAGAAGAGACGTTTGGCAGGATATTCACAAAGCATTTAATAAAATAGGGCTGTGAAACAATTAATTGCATCCAAAATAAAAGTTTGTTTATATAATATATGTTCTGTGTATAATCATTTTGTATATATAAACACACACACACACACACGTGTATTTATATATATATATATATATATACAGTATATAATATCAATAACAATCAATGACTACGTTTACATACACCCTCATAATGCAATTTAGATAATAAACTTTACTTCATGTAAACAATACTTTAATCAAATGATGCGATTAAGCTCGTAGCATCTATAATCGCAGTCAAGTATGTACGTTAACACTTTAATCGCATCTCTTTCACTCTGACTGAAGTGTGTGACGAACACGGCTGACGTTGTCAGATTCGTAAACATAGCAGTACAGAAAGCGTCACATTTTGGGGGATTTTAAAGAAACTGTTTGCTAACAATATTGTGCGACATGAATTTTTAATATTTTAATGAACGATATGGCAATAGAGTAAAAAATTTAGAAAATTATTTGGGTTGTTTAATAGATAAAATAATAGGTGATTTTATGGCTAGAACAGTATTTACAAAAATATGTTGTAAAATGTTATTTTTTACGATAAGCCGATTTATTGGATGTTTATTCTTTTAAATTGTTGGCGGTGCCTTGATTCAACCCCATTTTGATTCTGCTACCTCTTTTGGTATAGTAGTTGTTCCCAGGTTATGAAAGATAAATTGCAAAAGGATCAAAACAAATTAGTCAGAATAAATGTAAAAGTTCGTCCATGAATGCATTTGCATAGTGAAAGTTTTAAGAGGTTGGGTTTGTTGACTGTTTTTTTTTTATTAGGTATGACACATGGAATTGTTAATAATGTGGTTCCAAAATATTTCAGAAGTTATGTTCATATGGTGAGACAACAGCATTCCTATGTAGTAATTTTAATATTGGTCCATGTAAATTTAACTTTTAATGGGGAAAAGAATGTTTTTATACACTAGTGCTATTGCATGGAATAAATTACCAGCATCAATAAATGGTGTAAAAGATTTGGGGAGTTTTAAAAGATCAGTAAAAATATATAAATGCTAGTTAGTTTGCTTTGTGGTGTGTAAATTGTTAAATTGTGATTGAATTGTTTAAAATATGAATTATTAAACTAGTATTTGATTAGGAGATCCAGTTTGTCAGTCACTTCTGATCCTTTATATTAACATCGAGGACCGCAATGGAAATAAGCTTATGGCTTTAGTTTGTAAACTCAATCTCAATTTAAATATAATGCAATATATTGACGGTCGAAAACATCGAAATGTAGACATTTTTAGGCGTGTAACCGAACAAATACAATACGTCCATAGAAGTGTGTTTTGCATTTGACGTCAGTAGATTAAAACAGTGGCCAGTATGTGAGTGAGGCAGCTCTACAGAAGACAACAGTGTCATTATTCAGCTCAAGTTTACAATGACATCAGGGTGAGTATCTGATGACAGCGTTTCATTTTAGGAGAACTTACTAGGTTTAATGTGTGTCGACAAGATTCCAATCGCTTAGTTAAGAAAAACTGTAGCTCATGCTTACTGTAAAGTCTCGCTCTAGAGAGTAAAAATGAGGGCGATCGGGGTTTTGAAGAGTTAGCTGTTGATAGTCACTGAGGCGTTGAATGGCAGATTCGCTGACGCACTCGCTGGAAGTCTGGCATGTTTAATCTCTCACTCCTCAGGAATGCAGACCAACCTTCATTCTCAACGCCTTGAACATGAAACTACAGTGTTAATCACGCATCTTGAAAGCATCTGGACCGAGGAGTGTGTGCCACACCTGGCGTGGTGCAACATCCTGACATTGCAGTCGTTCGTTGGCACGTCTATTCTACATCTCTTGAGTCTGAGTTTTATGTGGTAATAAACCAGGGTGGTTGCCAGGGCATTGTTCCTCGGTTGCTAAGGTGCTCTAAGTGGGTTTGGCACATTGCTAAATGGGTGCTAGGTGGTTTCTAGGACTTTCTTTGAAGGAGGGACATGAATATCAAAGTCTAAGGCTGATTTAAGATACTAAATAAGCTGCTATAAACAACTAAAAATCTATATATTCCTTATTTTAATTCACCCTTTTATTGTGTATTTCCTATAAAGAATCAGGGTTTCAACTGTTTTGAAAACTTGAAAATATAGCAGGAAGTCTAACTTTAAAATTGTGTTTTTTTTTAGACCTGAAGTAGTACAGTATAATCTTATAATGCAATGGTCATTTGTGTAAAGAATACACTTCACAGGTATGCCAAGCTTTATCATTTTATTGGGTAGTTAAAAACAAACAAAGTTAAAATCCTTATCCAAGTAATCATAAACAACCGGAAAAGTCATGTCAATTCATTGGTTAAACAGACTATGAACTCTGAAGAACGTGAAGCACCTAAAACGTCTGTAATCTTGAAATGTAATTGGTGTAATTAGTGGCCAAGATCTGAAGATATGTAGGCCCTATTGTAATCACTGGAGTGCTTCTTCAGCCGCTCGAGTCTGTGGCAGCCCAGGGACCCGCTTGTGGGAAAGATGTGAAATTTGGTACACGGATAGAGGACAGTCTGAACTGTCACCTCAGCAATTTTGGAGCCTCTAACTCAATTGCACTCACGTTTATGCAAATAACTTTTGGATCATGAGGGCTAGAAATAAAAACTCAAAAGGCTCAAAATGATTTGATTGCATGAAATGAAAAATTTCCCGAAAACCTACATTTTCGAACTCCTCCTTTGGGCCGTTGCTCCGATTTTCAGGATAATTGAAACTGATCCTGTTCAGACCATGCCGACAAAAGGTGACAGAATTCAAGTAGATTTGTCAAACCGTTCTCAAACAACGTGCGAACGAATTTGATAAACACAACAAAATGGATTTGAGGATATATCTTTGCAAATTTTTTGCATATTCTGACCAAACTTGGTGTGTGTTATGTCAACCATGACCTGAGGATATCTGCACAGTTTCAAAACAGTGCCAGCTAGTGGTCAGGAGATTTTTTTTTGCCTATAACTTCTAAACTGTTTGGCCAAAAATCACAAAACTCTTTAGATTACATTTTCCCATATCAGCCATTTTGAATTTTGTCATGAAATGCTATATTTTACAAACGCATTGGCGTATCATTATGGAACTCTGTACATGCTCTGACGGTACTCAAAGTTTCAGGGCAGCACCAACTTGTGGTCAAAAGTTTTAATGAAATGTCAAAAAATGCTAATAACACTTCATGAAATTAAACTATTGTAATGAAACTCGTCTTAATAGATCATGCCGAGAACATAGATAAACTTCCTGTCCGCCATTTTGCTTTTCTTTAATAAATTACTTTTTCAAACTCCTCCTAGACCATTTCCAAAATTCAATCATATCATCCTCTGACCATGCTGGGAAAAAGTTATGGATTTTGTGTTGATAGATGAAGCCGTTTTTGTAAACCGCACCAACAAAGTTGAGGCATGATCCCAAAATGACTCTGAGGCTGTATCTCTTCAATGCTTTGGCCATACTGACACCAAACTTTGCATATGTCATTGTCACCTCACTCTACCACACCACATCAATTTGGTCACAGTGCCACCTATTAGTCGAAGGTAATTAACCATTAAATCATATTACTAGTGACTATTTATGATTTTTTTGAGCCATTTTGCTTAAAATCATCTTAATAGATCTTTAATTGCTCGTTGTTGCATTTAGTCTGATGCTCCCAGCCAAGTTGGCATGACTTATGTCTTTGTGCTTGGCCACTTAATGGCTTGCAGCTATATTTTAAATTATTTTAGTTGTGCTTTTAATGTACACACAAAAAATGGAATGGCTACAGATTAAAATAAGTTTAGAAAATAAAACTAGGGGCCTTTCAATATTGTTATGGTGTCGTACTGATATAGGGGATATTTTCTCCTGTCTCATCGCCAACCAGACGACAAAAGTCACATCGCTGAGATGTCATGTATGCAGTATAATAACGGCCATGAATAATAGTGATACTTGCCGTAGCTTATTATGACACATAATTATTTATCGCAAAAGCATATGCGACTATTTTATGCTCTATTTGTTTTTTCATTAGATTTGTGACGTGCAACAAAGTTACACAGATGAGAAATGTACATGAATACGAGTGAAACATAGCGGCGTAAAAATAAAGGATCCATTTTCACGCTAGTTTAGCATTTTCATTTTGTTGTTCACGAGGGTGTCATCAAACCCATCGGATGACGTGCTCGTGTGTTTCTCCAGACGTGCTGAAGCCTGTCGGATGCGATATCGCTGGTATGCGTTCTTACACAGGTATTTGTTCTGAACAGGAATGCACGATCCTCCAAGACAAGAGCAGAGGGCCATCTGAATAACATGGCTAAATGATAACAATATTTGATTGAACTTTTCATCAAATAAATGCATTAGAGACTTCTTTCAAACAACATTTAAAAATCTTACAGAGCCCAAACTTTTGAACGGAATACCGAAAGAAAAGAAAAAAACGGTAGCTAATGTTTCCACATATTTGTTTATCAAAATTGCATATTTGTTAAACCAGCATGGAGAACTTGGGGAAAA
Source organism: Meda fulgida (assembly GCA_030578275.1). NCBI lineage: Eukaryota > Metazoa > Chordata > Actinopteri > Cypriniformes > Leuciscidae > Meda > Meda fulgida. The sequence continues at coordinate 3,231,889 of CM060623.1, forward strand.
AAGCGGTGAAAAAGATCCAAAGAAAGGCATCCACATGCAAAAGAAAAAAACTATTTAAAAACATAGTTACTGAATTTGTGTAAAGTGATTTGACGTAAACATGCAGGACACAAATAGCACCAAACGACCCAAAATACGCACAAGGACCAATGGCAGCAGACGAAACCAAACACTTGATGTCTTTGTATTAAAACAGAGCAGATTTATGAGACGTAAGAAAGTCGTGTGTTGTTTCTTTAATATTACGCTGATTGTGAAAAAAGTGTTTCACATGATATACAGTAATACGCACTACTATAGACCTCTGGATATTTCAGTATTTAATTGCGTGCACTCTGTCGAAATGAAAAACAAACACGTTTAAGGAGCGCATAATCGGAAGACGAACGTCAACATGACTCACAAAACTGCTACAACATTCATTAGTTGCGCATAACATGTTTGCATTCTGACCCTGGCACTGACCCCATTATCTGTTCCCCAGAGAAATATGAATATACACACAGATTTCATGAGCGAATGCTCATTTAACTTGGCAGGGTGATTAGCACGCTGGGCGGCATGGGAGAACAGGATATGTAAACACAGTTGGATCAAACTAATTCTGCTCTACCCCCCCCCCCCCCACCCCCACCCCCCCCCCCTTCACAGTCATCAGAGTCGGGCCGCTGGGCTCAGCTTGACCCGCTTCCATATATTAATCCCAAGGCTACTGTCCTGTCCACTGGGTGGTCATAGCGTATGACAACGCAACGCACTGTCGAACCTCATATGCCAGGAATAACTCAGCCTTACAAGGCAAAATGTGGAGTGAAGGGGGGGGGATAAAGCAGAATTAGGCCACAGCTGTTTAGGCCTGTAGGCAAAAAATTACTCTCAATATGTCAAAGAATATTACATCAAATAAAGGGCCGGCCGCGTGCTTGCCCTCTTATATATGCAGGACGCAGCAGTGCTGTTCTCACAACGCTCTGCGCTTGTTTGTTCTTCTTTAAATCGCAGTACCTCTGTTTTTATGCTAAGGGAAAAATTTATATATTGAGAATAGATAAGAAAAATGGGATTTAAATCACATGCAAATGTATTGATTATGACAAAAAAAATCATAATCACGATTATTTTTGGTCAATGTTGAAATAACGATTAATTAAAGTAGCTGTATGTAAGAAATTTATTTCAATTAATCATAAAAAGGCCCTGATATGTGACTAGACGTTAAGAAATCATGTTCATTTCAAATACTTGTATCACTGACAACAGTAGTATGGCTAGGATATTGTCATTTAAAAAGAGGACTTGCAGCCCTCAACTGATGTTGACATGTTGTGTTTTGGTCTGATGCGCCACCCTCCACCTATCTACCAATCACAAAGTCAGTAGTGTTTCGGGATCCGGGTTGCCAGCTTTGCTCTAGTCTACCCTAACTCTAGTCGGATAAAAATGTCTAACGTTACTAAATCAAAAAGACCTCGTTATAATTCAGAAATTCGTCGTGACAAAGTCCGAAATAAAATCAGAATTTGTATTGGAGATGCTTTTGAAAGATGGAGACGGCTGAAAACGGAGAAGAATTTGAACACAGACGCCAACGTTGCTAATTTTCTCCTGGACAGGTAAGATTCATCTATGCTTGGCTAACTTGTACTTGATGTCAATGGACATTTCATATATTCATGACAGTCGTACAAAGTTATGCATGTTCTTGCAAAGTAACGTAACGTTAGCTCACATGGACGTATACTAACATTAGCAATGCATTCGTTCTTCGCGTATATCGTGGACGATGGCATTCTCCAACACGGGCTCTCTTTTATAATTTACTATTATTTACGATTAATTTATCTATAATTTACGATTATACTGTCATATACGAGCATAAATCTTAAAACAACAAAAAAAAACGTACTGTGTACGTCTCTTCGTCACTTGCCATTGGAACGTTTCTGCTGGATCCTGCAATTTATCTGGCAACCTCGAGGCAGGGGGAGGGGGAGGGGATACAGCGCTCTACGGTATTTTTAAAGTGATTGCAGTACCAGTTTTGGCCACAATCCTACATACTGCTTCTTTAACGCACTTATTGGTGGACGATATGATCAAAGTCTTATTTCATGATATTAGTCATTAAAAATATCTGTGAAATTTCACAAGTACTGATATTGATACTTAACTAAAATAGGTTAACTAATGTAAGAAAAAGCCTCAAAACAATTACAGAAGAAGTAAACAGTCAGCAATACAATAAGAACATAGAAACCAATTACAAACAAAACAAAAAAATAACTACAACAGAGCAAAAATACAATTTAAATAAACAGTGTTATTTAGTTTTTCAGGAAGATGTACTAACAGTGCATTAGTAATGGCCTACAACAAAACAATTGAATAATCAAATGTAAAATAACACTGCATACTACAACTGTACACATATAGATTAATCCTTATTAAAGCTACTTAAGTTATTCAGTCAAGTGATTTTCCTTTCATTTGTCGTTTGGATATCATTCATGACAGACAGCAGCAGGTTTATTAGGCTGCGGTCCCTTTAAGAGCTAATGCACAGATCCAGTTACACATGTATTCCTTCTCAACTGTGTACATTTGCGTTTATTTAAAGGGATAGTTCACCCAAAATAAAGCTTACTCACCCTCATGTGGTTATAAACAAGTAATACCTTCGTTCATCTTCAGAACACAAATAAAGATTTTTTGATGAAATCCGAGAGCTTTCTGACCCCCCTATAGACTGCAACGTCATCAGCACTTTTAAGGCCCAGAAAGGTAGTAAAGACCTCTTTACATTTCCAAGCCCTTTAGATATGATGCTGAGCAAAACGAACTGTGATTGGTTGCTTTAGTCAAACATGTAAATCCTTGGCCAATGAAACCTGCCGGCACTCTACGTGAAACTAGATGGCCATTGGCTGTAATCTTAACGGTGTTAAAGCGCAACTTTTAGACTCGGATGTACAGCCTTAACAACCCCCAAACAACCAATCAGCATGCTAACAGTAAAAAACACTCTTAGGCACAAAGTACACATCAATGTTGATGCAAACGTAACTGTAGTACGCATAGAGCCAAACACACAGCCTTTCAAAGAAGACTCCATTTGATAGCATGCACACACAGTTTAGCTCACATACTACATGTCGAGGATATGTTTCATCGCTGTCCAGTGTCTGCACTGCATTTCTCTACAGAAGTAATGAGCAATAAAAATGTTATTGCATTCATTTAAACTAGTTGCATGCATCTCTAATTCCCTCACTCTTCAACACGTCATGGATGTCTATTGTTGTTGCGTCTCGAGCAGTTTTTTTGATTTAGTCGTTAAACTTTTTCCATTCAATTTTGTTTCTAGTGATGCCACCTGCGGACAAACTAATTAGTGTAAAAATATACAAATCACATGTGCGAGATTTGGAGCTTTTCCTTTTACACATGTATTGTATAGCTTTTATATAGATATTTAGCGCATGACTTTTACAGTGTTTTTTTTGTGTGCAGCATTTTAGTCATCATCCTCGTGATAATCAATAACCAACAACTTTATGATTTTTTTTAATACATTTTTGTTTCATGAAATAAAAAGGTACACAGGCATTCACTCTTTAAAAAAAAGGTGTTTTATTTTTTGGCATCTATGCTACCATGAAGGACGTGAAGAAAAAAAAGGTTAATATAGTGGAAAAGGGTTATTTATCATTAACGCTTTCCCGGCATTGAGTTTTTTCGGTAATCCGTGTTTTCACTACAGTATGCATTATAACTTTTTATATTATAACATTATAACACATTATTACACATCTTCTGAAAGAGTACAGCATCTCCAGATCCTAAAACAAGCGAAGAAGATCTGCATACACCAGAAGGGGAAGACAGAAGTTGCTTGTGCATCTAATATATATTTGACTTAATATGCTGTTGAATGTTTGATAAATAGGTTATTCATCAAACATTCAACAGCATATTAAAGCTAGGGTATACGATTTCAAAGATTGTTCATTATTAATATCCTCGTTTAGATGCTGGTTATGGTTATATAGTACAATCCTAACAATAGGAATAGAAAAAAGAATGAAAAAAATCCATTCACTCTATTGGCTGTACAGCCGCAGAGAAGTTGACCAATGTAAGCCGTCCGGCCGGACACCTGCTCTCATCCAATCACCAGCTCCACTTGAAACTCCGCCTGGCGCTCGTCTCCACCCCCCCACACCTGACCCCGCCCCCTCCTGCGACATGAAATTGCGCGAAAAAGCAGCTGACAGTCTATGGTAGCTAGCTAAGTAGCATCAGATAAAAAAATGGATCAAAAATAAAAGACAGCAGCAAGCGGCCCCTGCTCGCCCTTAGTGTAAAGTCTGGAAGAAAGAGAAAGTCTGTAGTGGAAAGAGCAGAGATAAAAAAAAAATGTGAAGAACGCCGGACTCAAAGTAGAATAAATAGGGTCCACCATTGATCGTTGGAGGAAGCTTCGGGGAGATCTTGGACTGAAAACCGACGCTCACACGGCTGACTTTTTGTTGAGCAGGTAACGCTAAACATTTATTTATACTTTTATGGTGTGACGTGTTACATAAATAGCTTTTTAACAATTACTGAAAACCTTAGCAACACTAGTAGTAGTTTACTAATGGTGGTGGGGAGTTTAGAACATTTCATGTGTTGCTAATCTTGCGTTGGCGTGAACAGGATGGAGGGGTGTGTGTGTGTGTGTGTGTGTGTGTGTGTCTGTGTCTGTGTCTGTGTGTGTGTGTGTGTGTGTGTGTGTGTGTGTGTGTGTGTGTGTGTGTGTGTGTGTGTGTGTGTGTGTGTGTGTGTGTGTGTGTGTGTGTGTGTGTGTTTGTGTGTGTGTGTAGGGGCGGGATGAGTTTTTTAAAAATTCAGGCTTTCTCGACCGATTTAAAAAAATCATATACCATAGCTTTAATTACAACAGCCTTACGTTACCGAGAACCATGTTGAAATTACTGTGAAGATTGGGACTGTTGATGGACTCGATCTACTCCATCTATGTTCTGATCAGGGTGATTCTAGGATTGCAATATTAGGGGCGCTCTACCTCCAAGGAGGGTGTGACTTTTTAACAAAAAATATGTTAATTAAATATGTTGTTAGACAATACAGCAGGTTCTACACTACCAATCAAATCCATCCCTGAATATTGATTTAACTTATTATCGTTTTAAATAACCAGCTAGTATTCATTAAGAATATCGATAAACTATAACCAGTAGATGGCAGCAGAGGAGCCCTCATCAGCTAAAACGCCATTTCCACGCCCTAGTTCTTTTCCTGTCGTTTGCTTTTGGATTTATTATCAAATTAATATGACAAATTTTAGCAATTTTGTTCTGAATGAAGTATAGCATGAGTAGGAAAAGAAAAGCCATTTAGATAAAAAGAATTTCATAAAATAAATAACTACACAGATGCAGATATCATAATCTATCAATAAATGCACACATGTTGCTTCTGACGCTGCTATGGATTGAAGAATTATAATACGGGGATGAGTCAAGCATGCCACGGTTTCATACGAGTTTTAAAGGAGTTTCATAAGAGTTTTAAAGGAGTTTCATACGAGTTTTAAAGGAGTTTCATACGAGTTTTAAAGGAGTTTCATACGAGTTTTAAAGGAGTTTCATACGAGTTTTAAAGGAGTTTAAAGGAGTTTGACGCTCCTGGTTTTGATCATCGTTCTGAATCTGATCTGGACAAAGTCTTTGACAAAAACGTGATTTCCTCAGCTTTTCGTTTGAAATGTTTTATGACACTTCCCACCATTCAAATGTTGATAAAAAATAAATAAATTAAGCTAGAAAAAAATGTGTTTGTTTAAAAGTAGATTCTGTTCTTTCTTAATTTGATATATTGACTGTTTACATATTAATACAAACAAATATTCTAGAGGTCATGAAATCTTTGCGAATATAAACAAAAATGCTAGCAACGTTTTTAGTGAACTCTGATGGGGAAAGAGTTAAAATACCAACCAGGCTCATTGGAAACACAATTCTGAAAAATTGCTTAAAAAAAAGCTACACTCTTAAAAATAAAGGTTTCAAAAGCGGGTTTTCGCAGCAATGCCAGAGGAATAATTTTTAGTTCTTAAAAGAACCATGTAAGAATGTTTTCAAACCCTAACAACACAAGTAAATAATGACAATTTGAATTTTTTTGTCCATTGTACAAAAGTTTCAAGAGGACAACATTAATGTACAGCAGAGGAGGAGTTTGTGGAAAATGGTTGGTGTGAGGTTGTCTCCTTTAGTGTTAAAATGTGAGACGAGGAAACGTTAGAATTGACAGAGAAATGCGATGTAAACTAAATCCCTCTCCCTTCATGACACACCATTTCAGGAGTTCTCAAGGAAGCATCTCACTGACAGATCTGGGTAACCCAGTAACACAGTCTCTCATCCCTACTCAGATCTTTCTCACGCAAGGAAGCGAGAGGGAACGGAGGAGGAGGACGGGAGGAAGAGCGCTTTCAGCCCAGCCTTCAGGATACAACTCTTCCCGTTCAGCGACTCGGGCTTCCCCAAACCAGATCATCTAGGCACCGCAAGAAGAGCTGAAAACACCAGGCCATGTGACCCGGTTCAGACAGATATCCATCTCCACATAATCACGCAGACGCTGCTTCATTAACACTTCAAAGACACGCAGAAAAAAGGAAACCATTTTAATCATCGGCCTCCTTTTCTGCAGTCGGTAATGAATCACTAAGGAATTGGATTGAAGGAGGAACCAATAAGGGAATGAGTGCGCTAAATCCATACGTTTACAAGATCACCAGCACACCAGTGCAATGTAAATATATGCTGTTATTATATAACCATAACTTCAAAGAACTGCACTGACCTAACGCTTAATCCATTCTCCAGAAGCCCATAGAAAAGGTTGGATCAGACATATCAAATGCAGTAATAATCAATGATCGAGATGTATAGATATGACAAGCTGAGCTGAATTTTCAGTCTTCGGTGTCACATGATCATTCTAATATGATGATTTGCTGCTCAAGAAACATTTCTGATTATTATCAATGTTGAAAAAAACTGTTTATTTGAAATCGAGATTTTTCTAAAGATGTAAATGTACTGTCACCTTGATCAATTTAATGAGCCCTTGTTGAATAAAAGTATAACAATTTCTTTTCGATAAAGAATCCTTTAGAACGATATATAGGCCAGCTCATTAAAACCATAAAAACATTTCAACATTAATTCAATTCAACTTTTAAATACAAATTATTACATTAATACACATAACTGAATATTCCAGGTTCAATACGTTAAGTTAAGCTGAATCGAAAGCATTTGTGCGTGACAATGTTGATTACCACAAAAAATATTTCAATTCATCCCTCATTTATTGCTTACAAAAAAAGAAGAAGCAAAAAAGTCTGATTTTTGGAGGATTTATAAAGCAGAAATGTGGTGCTTATTTTTAATAAAAACCCTTAATTAACTTTTATTAGAACATAATATTTTTTGAGCTTCAAAGAAACTTTTTAGGGTTATATTATAAGGTGTCATCGCAAAACCAGTTGGTTGTAAAATTGGATATATCTTTACAAAGAAAAGGTTAGTGAGTGATTGTTCCACACTAAAATCATATTAACATGCATATTGTTTACGTCTTGTGGCTGTACCATTGAAACAGTGATACTGTTATATTTACAGATTGGATTTCTTCTCTTTCTTTTTTGCTAAGAACAGGAGGCAGAAATGAAAAAAAAAAATTGGTAATCATCATTATGCCACAAAAGCTTAACTTGTACTGAATTATTCCATGATCAATCATCACTATTACTACTGATAACACACTCATCCCACACTTACTGTTCTACAGATGTGATTGACATCTTAAAGCGACAATATGTAAGATTTTTGTAATAAAATATCCAAAAATCACTTGCACAGTGTGATATATGTCCTGCAGTTGTGTACTTACAATATCCCAAAAGTTCCCAAAGATTTTTAATTTCAGAGAAATTCCCATTTTAAATAATGTCTCGTCCCTGTTCACGCGTAGCCTGTCAATGACGTAATATCCGCGTTGCCCCTGGTTTCCGCTCGTACTGCAGTAGTAATCATGGCAACAGACGTGGACAACAGCGTTATGTCTAGCGACGCGCTCACGCTGTTGTTGTTTCCTTCAAACATTACGGAACATGGCAAGCAGACTTTGGGACAAAAGGAGAATTAAAACCAGGATCAATATCAGCGTGGCGTTTTCCGGGATGCGAGAGCTAGCGTCCGCGACTAACTTCCACTTGACGATCACACACACACACACACACACACACACACACACACACACGTACTTTATTAGCCAAGTGAGCAAATGTAAATAAAACAAATCAATGTTATATAGCTCAACATGAAGAAATGTTAGAATATGATCAGTATGTTAATCTAATGTTAATCTAGCTTACTGCTAGTCTCATACAGACAAACTAACACATAGAATAACATCAAAACTTTCAACACACTTAAATGCAGTTTAGTGTGATAGTGTCGAGCAAGTGAAACAGCGCTGCGTTCCCTCACAAGCTTCATTCGTCTAATAAGCTGACCTGTGTGAGTATTAATACAGCACTTGAGGGTAGCGTTAGTTCGGTAGAATGAAATTCCTTATTCCTTTATATCCGCGGGACTCGTGTGTGGCGCTGAGATCTCTCTCATTAGCAATCGCTACTGCTTCATACCAGTCATGTTAAAAACATCAATGTATTCACTCATCCATTAACATTATTAGATCCATCAGCATGACGACAAGTTCCATAATAGTCCCCTAGTGGTGAAAAAATTACATATTGTAGCTTTCAATCATGCCCCCTACTGAGGTGTAAGATTACACTATTTTTCAGAATGATCAGACTTGCTGAAAGTTTAGGCATACTGTACATGAACACGGCAAACTCGCTCAGATCCGCACCAAAACAATCGCCAGAATGAGGAGGTCTCTGCCCGATTGAGAACAGACTTGCCTTGGTAACAAACCTAAAACACTTTAGCATCATGGTGGCGACATTTTTATAGTTCATATGCATTTTTTAAAAACTGTAAAAGTGACATACAGTCATGTGAAAAAGAAAGGACATTGAATTCTATGGTTTTATGTATCAGATATGAGGTACTATGACCTGTGCTTCTACTCATGTGATCTATTTCTACTCATGTCATTCATTGCCCGCGTGGTCTTGCATTCATGGGTCAAACGTCCAGACAATTACATACTCGCATTAGCGAACATCGCAGTAATATTAGGACCGGAGATATGCGCAGTCCGATAGCGTCTCGTTTTAGACAAGTAGGCCATAACGTCAGTGTTTTACAATATATTGGTATAGAGAAGGTATTAAAACCCTCAAGAGGAGGAGATTATGAGAATAAATTATTACAGAGGGAATGTTTATACCTTAAATGCTTTGTCACCATCAGGGTTGAATGAGGATTTTGATATTAAGCCTTTTTTTATGGTGACTGAACCATTTCTTCATCTGTTGTTGATTATTAGTAAAGCTGAATGTGTGTGTATGTGTGTGTGTGTGTGTGTGTGTGTGTGTGTGTGTGTGTGTGTGTGTGTGTGTGTGTGTGTGTGTGTGTGTGTGTGTGTGTGTGTGTGTATTTCCTTTTGTTTTTGACACATGACGTGTATTTTATTTTTGCCCAATTAAGGGAATTACCTGTTCCTATTGAAAGTTGACTCTACATAGGTATTGTGCCTGATGAAGACCTGAGCGACGAAACGCTGTGCTATTAATAAATTCATTTGGAGTAGCTATTTTCAGTGTGCGGGCTTCTTTTTTCGTTTATGTATCAGGACATAATAAAATATCATGTGGTCCATGGCAGGTCTCGAAATTAGGCATGTGTTAAAACATAAAGCCAAGGAGGAAAGACATCAGCAATGATCTTAGAGAAGCTATTGTTGCTGCCATCAATCTGGCCATTTCCAAACAATCTGAAGTCCATCCTTCAACAGTGAGGAAGTATATCCACACGTAGAAAACATTGAGGACAGTTGCCAATCTTCCCAGGAGCGGACATCCCAGCAAAGGTCAGGCCGTGCAATGCTCAGAGGAATCGAAAGACACCCACGAACGACACCTCAGACTCCACAGGCCTCAGTCAACATGAGACATGTTACAGTTCATGACAGTACAACGGGATAAAGCTTCTTCTCTCTAAAAACAAAATGGCAGCACGGCTTATGTCTAGTTCACACTACAGGATTTTAAGCCTGATTTGCAAGTTAACGAGCTCGCCGACAGGTCTGGCTGTAATCGCGTGCAGATCTGCGGGTGATCCGCGCTCGCCAATCTTTATGTGTGAAACACTAAACGACGCATCCAAAACGCTCGCTGACACCTCGCCGACGCCAGACAAATATCTAGCATGCTAAATATCTGGAGCTGTCGGCCTTTGGTGTCGCGACGAGCAACTGCCAATGATCAGCTTGTTATCACATTACACAAGTCTTTTTTATTTGTAACCATCGTTGCCAAACCACAACACGAGCAAGACGCTGCTTTTTAAATATAAACATATTTTACTCGCCTTACTTAACTCTCTCTGTAGCACACACAATCCCTGCTGCCCGCGTGTGCTATCGGGCTTCTAAACAGATAATTGCGCAAAGAGTTTTTGTTTTTCCACCACCAATTTGTCGCGGCGTCCATTTTCAAATAGACAACTCCTATTTTGTGTCATTTCCCATTCCACTTCTCGCATGCGTTTTCGTGACAAATCGTGGTTTGATGACCGGATCGAGTCGTTGGGTGACAGAGTTGCTGTCAGCTCGTGTAGTGTGTAACCCCCTGTTCCAGATCCTTTACGTATATATCACGTAGTGTGAACACCACAACGACTTCAAGTCTCCAGAGCAAGTCATGTAGTCTAAACAGCAAAGCGATCTGCCGACGTTTACAGTTGTGTAGTGTGAACTAGACATTAGGTTTGCAGTTGCATCTGAACAAACCTCAAGACTTCGGGAACAATGTCCTTTGGACAGACGAGACTAACGTGGAGATGTTTGGCCATAATGCATAGACACAAACACAGCATTTCAGCACAAACACCTCATACCAGCCGTCCATCCCACTGGTGGAGAGGTGAGGATTTGGGCTTGTTTTACAGCCACAGGACCTGAACACCTTCAGTCATTGAGTTGATCTTGAACTCCTCTGGATCCTAAAGTATTCTAGAGTCAAATGTGAGGACGTCTGTCTGACAGCTAAAGCTTGGCTGAAGCTGGGTCATGCAACAGGACAGTTATCCACACCAGCAAATCTCCAACAGAACAGCACTGACCCAGAAGTCCAGACCTCAACCTGACCGAGGCTGCGGCGGGACCTTAAAAAGTTAGCCCACTTCAGAATTAAAACGTCCTGATAATTTACTCTCCCCCACATCATCCAAGACATTCATGTCTTTTTTTCTTCATTTGAAAAGAAATGAAGATTTTTTAAGGAAAACGTTCCAGGATTTCCTCCATATAGTGACTTCAATGGGGTCCAACGGGTTGAAGGTCCAGATGTGAGTTTCAGTGCAGCTTCAAAGTCTCGACACGATCCAGCTGAGGAATAAGAGTCTCATCTAGACAAATCATCCACCAAAAATAAACTTTTATATACTTGTTAACCACAAATGCTCGTCTTCCACTAGCTGTGATGCGCCACACATTACGTAATCAGCTTGAAAGGTCAAGCGTAACGTAGGCGGAAGTACAGACCCAGTGTTTACAAAGTGAACGTCCAACACCATTTACTAAATAAATAAATTAATAAAAGGTAAAACAATGATGTTGCACGATTTTGAAGTTGGAGGAGAAAATGAGAAGCCTACGTCAGGCTACTGTCTGACCTTTCCAGCGTGATCACGTAATGTGTGGCGCATCACAGCTAGTGTAAGACGAGCATCTGTGGTTAAAAAGTATATAAATGTTTATTTTTGTTATAAAATGGCGGCTGGTTTGTCTAGATGAGACTCTTATTCCTCAGCTGGATCGTGTCGAGACTTTGAAGCTGCACTGAAACTCACATCTGGACCTTCAACCCGTTGGACCCCATTGAAGTCACTATATGGAGGAAATCCTGGAACGTTTTCCAAAAAAAATTCTTTTCCACTAAAGAAAGAAAGAAAGACATAAACATCTTGGATGATGAGGGGGAGAGTAAATTATCAGGAAATTGTAATTCTGAAGTGAGCTAATCCTTTAGGAGAGCTGTGCATAAACAGATGCTCACAAAAACCTAAATGAACTAAAGCGACGCTGTAAAGAAGAGCAGCCAAAGACGACGTGAGAGACTGATACTGTCATCCAGAAAACCTTTCCTTATTGCTGCTAAAAGTGGATCTACAAGCAACCGAATCATGATGGACTTAGTCTGTCAACCACGGCTTCTCCATTTTGCCTTTATTTTTGTTAAATAAACAATGACACGGTGAAATATGTCTTTGTTGTTGTGCATCTGAGGTTGTATTTACCTAATTTTAAGACCTGCTAATGACCAGATGATTTGTATTATGTTCTGGTACGTAAAATCATACAATTCTAAAGTGTATCCTTTCTTTTTCACACACGCCTGCATATTAATATATATAAGCAAGGCAGGCAGTCATACTCGGAAAAAGTTATGAGAATGTGTGTTTCAAAGGTGGACAAGCCCAGACAGACTCCTGTCGGCCATCTCTGTGTTTTTGTTTTGTCTAACTGTAACACACACACACACACACACACGTTTGTTTAGCTATACTTGTGAGGACCTCCACACACGTAATGGTTTTTATACTGTACAAATGGTATATTCAGTCCCCTTAAAACCCTACCCATCACACAAAACTTTCTGCATTTTTACATTAGCAAAAAAACTGTTTATCTATCAATTTTCCTTGTGAGGACCAGCAAAAATTCCTCGCAAAGTAGGGAATCTCAAATTTAACTATCCTTGTGGGGACATTTGGTCATCACAAGTATAGCTAAACATGCCCACACACACACACACACACACACACAACGCACAAAATAATTAATTAGTTTGAGTAGGACAAACTCAAACAAATTAGTTTAACTCTTTCGTTTTATGTCGAGTTCACAGAACTAATATATTTTAAGTTAACTGAACTGTTTCATTGTTTTGAATTTTATGAAATTATTTCTTTTAATTTAGACGAAGTTTAACTGAAACGGCTGGGATGTCTATTCCCCAGCATGCTTTGCCGATAGCACTCGAAAGGGAGAGTAAATGATCAAATTAAGTGTAATATGTTTTTTTGTGCAAGATTAATGTTAAGTGGGAGATTTAGTAGTGATTAATGTTTTATGCTAATTTAGAAGAATTTCTGTTAATGTTGGTTTTAGGATACTCACCATCATGGTGACGAGTGGTACAAGCGGCTTGATTTGAGAGCAAATTTATATTTCTGCACTCATACAGCAAGTGCTACTGTATAACATACTATTGGTAAACATGTTAACATATTAGTATGTTAGCAAACTAGCTTGTTAAAGCTAATAAAAGTGTTCACATTGAGATTACATGAAAGTTTTACGTTAAATATGTGAATTAGTGTATTCAAACATTTCAAGTTAAGAACAATTAAAACTAGGACTGGGCGAAATGGCCAAAAAAAATGATCACAATAATTTTTTTATATCAGTCGATAGCGATAATTATCACGATAAACGTCAAATCTTTATTTCTTTCAAGTTTAAAGGCAGATTTTTGCTCCTAAGTGAAAGTTGTAGAAACCAGAGCGTTAATTGTGGTTTTCAACTACTCTATGTTGTCAGAACATATCATGACAAACACTTGCATTTACATTC
>CM060623.1:3250736-3275736 GCA_030578275.1 Meda fulgida
GAAAATCTCTCACTGTTCTTAACTGAATCACTTTTGTGATTTTAATAAGGATTAATCTACATATCGTTTATAACTATGCAGGGTTATTTTACATACGATTTCAATTACTTTACCTGAATATAGGTAGATCTACCTGTAAAACTTAAACCACTCTTTATTTCATTTTAATCTTTGTTCAGTTGTAGTTATTGCTAATTTATTCTCATTGTATCACGGGTTACTTGTTTTTATTAATGTTTTAAATATTTAGGTGTTTTTGTTAAAACAATAGGCCAGTGTTCCTGATGTTTAAGTTCTTTAACAATACCAATACAGATATAGCTCTAAAATCATTCTAAATATAAAAGGATGGCAAAGTTCACACCACAACTATAACCATAATGGCACAGAGAAATTATATTGTTGGAATCACTTTCAGGACGATCTTATTCCAGCTGATTAACAATCAAAACACTGACATCCAATCAGAATCCTTCCTGCTTTAAAGAGCTCGAGCATTTAAAATAAACAGAACCAATCCTTGTTCTCTCCAGTATCACTTCAATCCTGTTAAAGTCATTCATTTTATCCCTAAAACTCATCTTTGATCACCAAAATGAAAAAGAAAAAATTCTGTGAAATTTGCCTTAAAATATCTTGAATGTAACTCGACACCCTTGCCTCATTTAGTATGCGCGGTTATATGAATATGCAAATGAGCCCCGCCTCCACTCACTCACTCAGAGATCCACTGGTTGAGGAGCACACGTTGATCTGATTGGTTACAAGGTCGTTTGTGACGTCAGAAACACCAGCGATTTCAAAGCGTGTTTTTGAGACTGTCTTTGGTTCACTGCAGTTTTAAGCAGAAAATACTCAGCAATGCTGTCGACTTATGAACTTACACATGTGTGTCTTAAAGCATATTAAAAACACCACATAGACATATAAACAACATTAAAAGCTGAAATTTTCACCACAGGGGGACTTTAGGAGTTTTGTAATATTACTTTAACTGAGCAATGGGAGCTGATCGATTCTGTGGCGTTTTATTGTATTATTTAGAATGGAACGTTTTTAACAAGAAACCTGTGATTTCTGTAAGTTTCATAAAATTACAGAACTCTGTATGATAATGTCAACATGTCATTCTCATTTCTTTCATTTTAAGAAACAGGACAGGATATAATCATATTTAACAAACTAATACCAACATGTTAAATCTCAGCATTAAGTTAAGGTCGGCAGGCTCTGCGTAACAGTGACTAGCTTTTGTTTTAATTCCTGTTAGTCATGTTCATTTTCTTGCAATCGTGTCCAAATAGTATAATGAAAAGTTTAAGAGCGTGACAAGAGTCCAAATACCCACAGGTGCGGTCTTTGACCACTCGACTACTTGAATGACGTCTTTCCTGCATTAGGCTGTAAGTGTGAAAACTGCAGATGTGTGTGTAGAACTGATGAAACGCATCAGTTTTGATTTTCAATACTTTGCACTTAAAAAAAAGCTGTAAACTTCTGCTCATTAGTCCCTATGTAACAGACGACACAACTGAATTGTGATGCTTATATTTAAGTCAGTTACAAATGTTTTATACAATAAACATACTCATCTCACAAAGAAATGTGCAACACTTTGTTTTACCACCATATATCTAGTTTTTAACTTACAGTGTAAAGGACAGCGCTTATTATTTATCTAAAATGTATATCAGATGTGAGGCCAGCAAGCAGTACTGGGACCACAAACTGTTATTTTAGCCACAAAGTATAGGCAAAAGGTCTAATCCATAATCCATTAAACGATCACAGATATCCCCATGTTGCTGAGATTAAAATTTAAGATAAAAAAAAAATGCCCTATCTGTTTTGTGAATGCATGTTTTAGATCTTATTGCAAATTGTATTGCAATTCATCCATTTATGTTTTTAAGTTTTTTACTTTTTATGACATAATTGAATTAAAATGTCATAACTTGATCTTCCACTGGGAATAACCCGGACAATTCTTACAATCGTCTGCAAGCTTGTGTTCATTTTTGAGTGCAACTATGACAAATCTTAAATAATTGTTTACATTTTTTTTTTTAAATTAGGGATGCACGATGTATCGGCCACCATATCAGTATGATATACGTTCATTTTTAATGTTATCGTAATCCAAGCACTGCTATAGTTGAGACCGTTTCAATGACAATCTGTAATTTACTATGATTTTACAGATTTTACAGATCACATTTTCATGTAAAGCAGTTATTTTTTCACACTATGAAAATAGATCATTTCCAATATGTCAGAAAATGTAAAAGCACTAGTTAAGTGCTGGTCATATTTCCTATATTCACTGTAAGTGGTTGTTAAGTAACGTGATAACTCAGAGGCTGTTTACATGACCCCGTTTTCTACTAGAAACTTTTTGCCCGTTCGTTTACATGACAACGGCATTTCGGGCGCCTGAAAACAAACTTTTGAAAACGTGTTTTAAAGTGCAAGTTTTTGAAAAACGGTCTCTGTAAACAACAAAAACGTGAATCGTATTACGTGTTCATGTTTCATCGCCATCTAGTGGCCTGGCAGCAGAATACAGCGCTAGTCGTTCACGCTGATCCGTGTGAATGAGGATCGTTTTGATAAAGATCATACGCGGAAAACTCAAAGGAAAAACTTCTCAGTTTTAAGCATATCGTTGTCATGTAAACGTACCTTTAGTAGAGACCTCCACTGCAGATTTAAGTATGGTTAACTATTAATCAATTTATTGGTCGTTAATTTAAACAACGACCGATTATGTGAATTGAAGTAAAATCCAAACAGGATTCAATTCAGCTATAAGTCAGTTCAGTGTTGATTCAGTTCAGTTCAATAATGTCCACTGAGGCCATGGCAAATAACTTTATATTTAGTTTCTAGATACTTCACACACTCAAACACACACACAAACAAACCCAATCATTTTTTTTAATGTTCTTTTTTAAACTTGCACAATTCAGCAAGTTCTTTAGACTGAAAGACTAGTTGTGGTGGTTTGCTCTGGTACGACCTTATTGAGCTAAAGGTAATAGAGGAGTTTAAAAGAGTTTGAAACGATTCTGTCACTCAGGAGACAGCTGCAGGATGCGGTTAAGGGGCCCCCAGGTCCGTGTGTGTGTGTGTGTGTGTGTGTGTGTGTGTGTGTGTGTGTGTGTGCGCGCATGGAGTTTCTGAGAGAACACACAAGCACTGAAGGATATCAGTACATGCACTGATGACAAACGCAAGTATTTTCAATAGTTACAAGCACAGAGAACTTGACCAACAATCCTTAAATAGACTGGTTGAAAAAAATGCACACACACATATACGTGTTACATAAAAAATAACTAGTGCATGAGAAGAATGTGGGGTTTTTTGTGTCATGAAAAAAACCCTCCCCAGTCTTTTGAAACGTTATATAGTCACAGCATCATAAGAGGCGGTTTACATACCGGAGGATCTGTAAATCCACTCCATCAACACAGATCTTACAGCGTGACCGAAGACCGCACACTGACAAGCACAACTCCAATGTCACAAAAACCATGTAGACACTAATTTCACATGTACAGGTGAAACTCGAAAAACTTTAATATTGTGCAAGTTATAATTGTGATGATTATGGCTTACAGCTTATGAAAACCCTAAATACAAAATCTCCAAAAAAATTTAATATTACATGAAATCAATAAAAAAAAGGATTTTAAATACAGAAATGTCGGCCCTCTGAAAAGTATAATCATGCATATGTATATAGTTATATACACTAAAAATATTAGTTTCACCTTTTAATTTGAATTACTGAAATAACATGAATTTTTACGATATTCTAATTTTTCGAGTTTCACCTGTATGTGAAGTGTTGAGGGTTATATTGTGTATGTTGCATAAAGCCTCACACTAAATAAAAAAATCCTTCAGGCGGTTCATATGAGCCTTACAGGCCGTGTGTTTACAGCTGAGATTAAGATGCGCTTTAATCGATCGGATCACCAGTAGATCAGAGACACATTCCCGTTTACAGCTGGTGTTTTAATCGCCTCTTCTGTCCACTTTCGAACACTTCTGTCCTGATTTCTTCAGGGGAGGGTCTATGGGTGAGTACATGTTTGGGTTTTTTCTAATGGATGAAATAAGCTCATATAATTAACATATGAACTCGTCCGAGACGACAGAAACACACGGAGAGCATCAGCTTCAGTTTCTGCTCTGACAGACGCGAGATCAGCCGAACGCTGCGAGTGTGTGTTAGAAATCAGGAATGATGAGAGAACATTGAGCTTGGTGTTAGGGCTGGATGATTAATCGAAAATTAATCTTTATTAAAGTTCAGAAATTCAGAGCCTATAACCGAGGTAATTTTACCTACCATGCCGATTATTTCGTTAACTGGAGATGTTTTATTTATTTGTATTAGGTACATCCGTTCTATGACATTAGTATATTTTTTACTAACCGTATATTTACGTATATTGCGTCATTGTACCCAGCACTTCCGAATGCGTCTCTGTCCCCAGCACATTTCAAACCAAACACGTCCATGCACCGAACAAACTCAAATGAATGCAAACACTGCAGAAAAACTGTTATAGCGACCACAGGTCTATATACTATAGACCTATATACAGGTCTAATACCACCAATCTGTTTCAACACTTGGAGCGCAATCACATTACCGAATATGAACATGCATGGCACAAAAAAAGAGAGAGACTGACAAACGCCCATTAACAAAATGCTTTGATTCAATTGTTTGAAATATTTAATAAGCATTAATAGCTATCTGTGTGTTTCCTTATTTTAGAATCCTTATTTTCGTCCACTATCATCCGATCCACCAAAACGCATCTTAACACCAGCTGTAAACAGGGCATGAAGATGCCATCATGGGATCATTTTACAGATTTAGTTTTTTAACTAACTCTTTCCCCGCTATGTAAGTGAAACTCGAAAAATTAGAATATCGTGCTAAAGTTATAATTTTGATGATTACGGCTTACAGCTTATGGAAACCCCACATTCAAAATCTCAGAAAATTAGAATATTACATGAAATCAATTTAAAAAAAAAAAAAGGATTTTAAATACAGAAATGTCGGCCCTCTGAAAAGTATAATCATGCATATGTATATAGTTATATACTAAATATATCAGTTTTACCTTTTAATTTGAATTACTGCACTTTTTCACACTCTCCGTGTTTTCACCGTTGTATGGTGATCGGTGCGATTACACACACTGTGAACCAGCAGAGAATCTCTGGATCAAAACACAGGCAAAAACAGAGCAGAAGCCAGCACTAAAACACAAGCTGTAGATGAACAGTGGATTCAGGAATTGTACTTTGTTAAAAAGGATTTCATGCTTATAAATAAGGGAGGGCCAATAATTGACGCTGTTATATAACAGAAGAATAAAAGACACCCAAGGTTGGGTTAAATAAAGACACGGCTGGGCTTTTCACTGAAGCCTGTTCGCCGGTGCTTTACTGATCATCACTGACCCACAATTAATAATAATAATATGATTATATAATAACGATAATATGAAGCAGCACAACTGTTTTAATCATAAATGTTTCTTAAGCATCAGATCATCATATTATCCTGATTTCTGAAGGCACTGAAGACTGGAGTAATGATGATGAAAATACAGCTTTGATCACAGGAATAAATTACACTTTAACATATATTCACATAGAAAACAGATGTTTTAAATTGTAATAATATTTCACTGTTTTACTGTATTTGTGTTCAAATAAATGCAGCCTTGGTGAGCAGAAGAGACTTCTTTATTATTTTTATTAGCAAAACAGACATTATATATCACAAATATATTTTACTGTTCTATTAACATTTGTTCCATTCCTGGAGCGATTTCATCTTCATAAAGTGGAGTGGAATATGTCCAACTGAATATTGCAAGCTGACAGTAATAACGGAAGATAAGTCTGATTTATGACAACAGAAAGACATCCCAAAATCAAGGTTTATGTGATCTCTTCAGGTTTACAACTGCACACACAAGATCAAATCTCTGACATTACAAGATCTAGGTGTTCTCTGACCGAAATCAGCAGTGACACATACATCCATGAAGCCATTACGACACATACTGAACATCCAATCAAATAATGTTTGGTTTTCTGATCTCACGACATTTGGCCAACAATTAGTTACCATAAAATCAATATATTGTGAAAAAAATATAAAAGCTTATCATCTCCTACTGTAATTATCCTGCATTATTAGAGACGACCTCCTTTATCAGGGTCATAATTTAATTTTTCATAACCATTTTCATCCCCTACCTGACCAAACGTGACATTGTTTATTTCACAACAGATCAAGAAAATGCAATTTTCTTCATAACATCCCTTTAACTGTTGCTGCAAGTGTCCAAATCACAAACCAAAACCCTTATTCTGATTGGGATGGCCCGAATTTATAAATCTTAATCTTTAATCATCTGTGTCATTAAACAATTCATTTTAATAATTTAATCATCTTTATAAGCTTTTGTTATTTTACTTCTTATGCATGATATTTTTATTGTGATTATCATGATTTTAATTCCTTTTGATGTAACGCACTTTGAATTACCATTGTGCATGAAAAGTGCTAGATAAATAAAAATGCCTTGCGTTGAGTGAAGATATTTCTTACAGAGAGAGACAAACACTCTGTGTTTGATGTGCAACAATTGTCAGGCTATTTGTGTAACTGTCCATAATTGTTCCAGAAAACAATCTGTGTTTGCGCTTCATTGTCTATGATAACAAACAAAACGTCCACGATTCACAGATGTGTATAGCATAATAAAATACTCAAGATCATAACATTTCAACAAATTGTTTCATTCTTTCCCTGAAATCCCTCCATTTTGTCTGTTTAATGTCTACATTAAGCATTCCAACAAATCACAGTTTTTTTCCCTCTGTTGAACTTTAATGGAAACCGTACTTGGTCAAATCGTTCAGGAATCTCAATTCACAGAGCTTCATCTCATCTGAATTTATACTACATTATTTTGCAAATCAGGATCCTGTGACACTGAAGACTGGAGAAATGATTCTGAAAATCCATCATACAAATAAAATTACATTTTAAAAAAATGCAGTTTTTGCTGTATTTTCTATATTTTCTTTTTCTGCTTAAAACTGCAGTGAACCAAAGACAGTCTTAAAAACACGCTTTGAAATCGCTGGCGTTTCTGACGTCACAAACGACCTTATAACCAATCAGATCAACGTGTGATCGTCAACCAATGGATCTCTGAGTGAGTGAGTGAGTGGAGGCGGGGCTCATTTGCATATTCATAGAACCGCGCATACTAAATGAGGCGAGAGTTTCAAGCTATTTTAAGGCATGATGAAAAATTTTCACGGAAAAAGTTTTAAATATGTAATTTTGGTGATCAAAGATCAGTTTTAAGGGATAAAATGATTGACTACAGGGGGACTTTTGAATTAATGTACATTAAAATCATAATCAAATATGAAACAGAAAAATAGCCATATAATGTTTTGAAATAAATGCATATCTTTATTATGCATCCTAACTAATAAATCATTGGACATGCTCCAATTTTTTTTAAATAAAACGATTTGACTCCACGATGAGTATTGGCGTATTAAAATTTCCCATTTCCCGTTATGACAGATCACGCACGGCTTTAAAAATGATATACCGACCCCAGACTTTTGAATTAGTGTACATTAAAATCATGATGAAACACAGATTTTCATTTTTTTTTGGAAAATGAATGTATATCTTTATCATGCACACTAACAAATAAATCATTGGACATACTTCAAAAATCTGTTATGACGGATCGCTCGTGGCTTTGAGTCTCCGGTCGACTGTGATCTGACACCATAATGAGCGGCAGGGCCCGTGAATCCCTGCATGATGCCGATCGTTGACAGAGTAGAGTAAAAATGCGCTCTAAGCAGAGGGTTTTCCCTGAAATAGTCCAGCTCACTGCACTCGACATGTGGCTCTCATTCCCACCCGAGCCGCCAACACCAGCACTGCTGCCAGAACCTTAAACACAAGCCAGACGTGAGCAGAAACATCAGGCTAAAGCACATTTAGTCCGGCTGGGGGAGACAATATCTCTAGTATCATTTTCACAGACGAAATTGTCCGAAGTGAATAAGTATACGGTAAATCTACAGCAAGTTATGATGACTTCTGAAAGTCCACTTACATATACATAATAAAACACGTCCCCATCCAACTATGAAAGCTGGGAATGCCTCTTAAACATTAGTCCTCATTGAGTCGGGGCTGCACAGGAAGAGGCCAATCACTTTTAGAGCGTGTTTCAGGTTCAGCGGGTTCATTCAGGGGGAATTCGAGTCCTGACCCCTCCCCCACATCACTCTTGACTAACTCGGAGTTAACGAAAAAAATAACTAAATTCATCTTTATTCCACACTTCCAATGGGTGTGTTAGTATGTGCGAAGGGGAACAGGATTTGTGTGTTTGAGCAGTGCTCTGATCCAAGAGGAACGGGACGGATATTATATAGAGGTTATATATACAATAACCTTCCCGGTTATTGTTTGGCTCTCTGGGTTTCAGATAAAGAGATTTTAATCTAGCCACTTAACAACGTGTTCTAACCAGACACGATGACAATGAATTAGTCTGTCCACACCAGACGAGACACGACTAAAAAGACGTGACAAAATCAAAGTGGGCGGAGTCTCACTGCACTCGCAACCAAATCAATCTAAAATCACAGCCAATCAGAAGAGTGTGTGGGCGGAGTCTATTTAAACACCGCACTCGCAACCAAATCAATCCAAAATCACAACCTATCAGAAGAGTGTGTGGGCGGAGCCTCTCTGCAAACATACTGCACTCACAACCAAATCAATCCAAAATCACAGCCAATCAGAAGAGAGTGTGGATGGAGTCTCTGTAAATGCACTGCACTCGCAATCAAATCGATCCAAAATCACAGCCAATCAGAAGAGAGTGTGGATGGAGTCTCTGTAAATGCACTGCACTCGCAATCAAATCGATCCAAAATCACAACCTATCAGAAGAGTGTGTGGGCGGAGCCTCTCTGCAAACATACTGCACTCGCAATTAAATCGATCCAAAATCACAGCCAATCAGAAGAGAGTGTTGGTGGAGTCTCTCGGTAAATGCACTGCACTCGCAATCAAATCGATCCAAAATCACAGCCAATCAGAAGAGTGTGTGGGCGGAGCCTCTCTGCAAAACAATGCACTCACAACCAAATCAATCCAAAATCAGAGCCAATCAGAAGAGCGTGTGGGCGGAGTCTAATTGCAAACACAATGCACTCGCAATTAAATCGATCCAAAATCACGGCCAATCAGAAGAGCGTGTGGGCGGAGTCTCTCTGTAAATGCACTGCACTCGCAAAAAAAATCAATCCAAAATCACAGCCAATCAGAAGAGCGTGTGGGCGGAGTCTAATTGCAAACAATGCAATCGCAATCAAATCGATTCAAAATCACAGCCAATCAGAAGAGTGTGTGGGCGGAGCCTCAATGCAAGCACACTGCGCTCGCAACAAAATGTTACATAATCAAATTCAGAAATATTACACTGTTTTAACATTTTTAAAAATACATAGTTACTGAAACAATCTTTATCATAGAATACACTTTGTTCACTTGTTTCATTTATCTTCAACATCCAAGGTGAATTATCCATTCTCGCTTTCAGTATATCTTTAAAGGTCTCGCAAAAATATATTCAAACTCACAATAAATAATTTTAACATGAACTAAAGCACATAATTAGTACTTGAGATGATCATAGTCATACTTTGTATGTTGTTGTTGTTGTTCCTTGTTCCTTGTTGTTGTTGTTGTTAAATTGCTACTTTAATCCTTTTCACAAGGGATTTAATTTGAGATCATTCAAACTAGTTTGGTTTAACCGAGAAATAT
This sequence comes from Meda fulgida, assembly GCA_030578275.1. Lineage (NCBI taxonomy): Eukaryota > Metazoa > Chordata > Actinopteri > Cypriniformes > Leuciscidae > Meda > Meda fulgida. Next base: position 3,260,665 of record CM060623.1, read on the forward strand.
GTTTATAAAATACAATTTCACAAATGTTTGTTATAAAAAGCATGCAACACTTCAATTCAGCCTGTGGATGTTTCTGATCTGAAACAAAGGCCTCGCAGCGATTACACACTTTACTGGCAGGCTGGTTCTCTCGAGCTGCACATGTGGCCAGCACTGCCCCAGACGTCCAGATGTTGAGGTTCATGTGTTTAATGTGTTTGTGTGGAGAGGGTGCTCAGCCTCGAAAGACAGCTGCACATGCCTTTTGTTCCCACTATTGCTGAATTACATTTAAAACTACAGTACCCATAATGCAGTGCAGAGCTGGTGCCCTTAAACTGGTCCTATTTCTCATGTTCAACTTTCTGCTAAAACTAACATTAATGTATTAACTAACATGAACTAACCATGAGCAATACATTTGGTACTGTATTTATTAATCTTTGTTAATAAAAATCCAGCTGTTCATTGTTTATTCATGTTAGTTCACGGTGCATTAACTACTGTAACAAATACAACCTTTGATTTAAATAATGTATTAGTAAATATTGAAATTAATATTAACTAAGGTTAAATAATGCTGAAGTTTTTTCATTCTTAGTTCATGTTAACTAAGTTAGTTAACTAATGAACCTTATTGTAAAGTGTTACCAACTTTCTTTAGTGTGTAATGTTGCTGTTAGAGGATGAAAAAGGTTTTCAAAGTCCCTCCAGCGGGAGTTCTTCTCTATATCAGTGTCAGTGTTTCTGAACTCCTGAAACGCCTCATTGTAGTCTTGAGTTTCTTCCGGGAACGAACACGTCACAATATTCCTCATTATAATAATTCATATGCAGAATAAAGGGGCGGGGCCTGGTTGAGTTAGTTAGTAGTGTGTTAAACTGGCGGTTATGGAAAGGAGCGAGACTTTCCCAAACACACTCTATATCAATCTGGTTTTCGCTCTCAATACAGCACAGAGACAGCCCTCCTCAGAGTGACTAGTGACCTCCTTATGGCCTCTGACTCTGGTTCCACTTCTCTGCTTATCCTTCTCGACCTCTCTGCTGCGTTTGATACTGTTGATCATCGTATTCTCCTTCACAGACTTCAGCACTATATTGGTCTCTCCGACACTTCCCTACAATGGTTTCGCTCCTATCTAACAGATAGAACTGAGTGTGTAGCCTTGGGGGAGGCAAAATCCTCACCTCACATTTTCACCTGCGGGGTCCCCCAGGGTTCCGTACTCGGTCCAACCCTTTTTAATATTTACACGCTTCCCCTTGGTCATGTCATCAGCAGCCATGGAATTCATTACCATTGCTATGCTGACGTCACACAACTATATCTTCATATCACTCCCTCCGGTTCCCCCTCTGCCATCATTTCCCGCCTCACCTCCTGCCTGGAGGAGATCGGGGCATGGATGAATAAATTTTCTGCAGCTGAATGGCTCTTAAACAGAAGCCATCCAAATTGGAACGTCTCACCAATTACGTTCGTCACCTATCACTCTTGTTTCTTTTCTTGGTAATACTATTTCCCTCTCTCCCTCCGTTACTAACCTTGGGGTCAAGTTTGACCCATACCTTTCTTTTGACAATCATGTCACCTCAATTTGTAAGACCTCGTTTCACCTCCGTAATATTTCCAAACTGCGTTCCTTTCTTTCCTTCCCAGCTGCAGAGAAGCTCGTCCATGCCTTTGTCTCCTCCAGGCTGGATTACTGTAACGCACTCCTGTGGGGAATCCCTGGTAGGAGCCTTCAAAAGCTCCAGTTTGTGCAGAATAGTGCTGCCAGGGTCCTAATGAGGGTGCGGAAACACGAGCACATCACCCCTATCCTAAAATCCCTTCACTGGCTCCCTGTTTATTTTCGAATAGAATATAAGATCCTCTTGCACACTCACTACTGTCTGCATGGTGCGGCCCCCACATACCTCACTGATCTCATTTCCCTACACACCTCCACCCGGACCAGAGCAGGCAAACGGCATCTCCTGGGTACACCTAGGACACGGCTTAAGACTATGGGCGACAGGGCTTTTAAAGCATCCGCCCCTCGTCTATGGAATGCCCTTCCAGATCATCTCAGAGCACCCATGACTACGGATGTTTTTAAAAAAGAGCTTAAAACCTATCTTTTTAGAAGAGCGTATTTTTAAGTATTTTAATGTATTTTTAAGTGTCTGCGTATTGTTTTGTTTCTATTTGATTTTTTGATTTTTTTGTAAGCACTATGAGATTTGATGTCAAATGTATAGTGCATTATAAATAAAATTCATGATGATGATGATGACACTGGAAGCGCTCGACCAATCACAACACACTGATCCAGCCGACCAATCAGAGCACAGTGTGCTTTTAAGGAGGAGGGGCTTCATAGAGACAGGAAGTAAACAGTGTTACTGACAGACTGAGAAGAGAGGAGCCACAACAATGGAGAATATGGGGAAATAATCAACAGTCAAGCTGGAAAACCTGTTCTAGTAGAACAAAAACACATTTCATTTTCTTTGACCGGTTCATTGAGCTAGTGAGATGACCTCATCTAACAAACGCATCATTAGCATTGGTCGTTAGCATAATAGTCGCAAGTTCCGTCATAACCAACATTGATCAACAAATTGCTTTTGTTTCCCAAACATATAGTTCCAACAAACAGCAGAGCAATTTTACCCAATAACCCGTTCAAAAAACCCACTGACTTCAGGACGATGGAACCGGGAGGGCTAAAACTTGTTTGAGTCTGTCAAAATTGAATCTCAACAGATTAATTAGCAGACGTATTACTACACCACGTCATTAACATGGTTTCAGGGAAACAGCTGTGATTATCGAGTTAATTTCTCCCACGATGCATCATACTAAAGTGGTTAAGCAACAGGTTCTGCAGACGAAACGCCCCTCAGATCAGTCAGATACACTGGGAGATCTGATGCATTGTTCACAAATAAGATAAAGCTGCTTCGTTTGAGAAATCACACAAACATATGGCTAGACTACATGGCCCAAAAAATGATCACAACATTTTTCATATCATTCACAGTGTTGGGAATAACGGCGTTTAAAAGAACGGCGTTAGGTAACGACGTTAGTTTTTCAGTAACGGGGTAATCTAACTAATTACTTTTCCCGTCGTTACAACGGCGTTAACGTTATTGGACGTTAAATGTGTTGCGTTACCACGGGCGTCAGTTTGGTTTGAAATGTGCTGGGGACAGAGACACATTCGGAAGTGCATTTTCAGAAATGCTGGTACAAACTTGTCACTCTGTGCAGCCTCTCTGCTCAACCAGTAAATAAATCCATCGATCCGCAAAATTTACGTAAGTTCTTAAGTGGTCTAGTGGTAGATCATTTGCCAAGTGTGTCAGAGGTTACGGGTTCGAATACACACTTGTGTAGTTATTTTTTTCTCTCTCATCAAAACTGACTATGTTCAGCAGGACACGTTTGTGTGCATTTTATTTTGTGATTTCACCGGAACGAATAGTCTCCACAACGGCGATAGATTGAAGCGCGCGTCCGAGTGAAGACTGTGCGTGACAGCGCGAGCCAGAAGAGAACAACTATCCATGCAACTGATAGCAGCGGGAACGAGCGCTCAGCTTGATTTAAAAAACAACACATTTTAGCGCTAGATCTCTTATTTAATAGCGAACTAAATGAATGCTCTGCTAACTGGAGATATTTTATTTAGTTGTATTAACATCCGTGCCTCAATGTTTCAAAAAGTGGTGGGTACAAAATGACTCATGACGAAATCTGGTGGGGACGTGTACCCACCGAAATCGACGCCTATGTGCGTTACTATTATAGACAGTAAAGGTTACTATGTAGGCTATTGATTGAATAAACTGTAATCCGAACGCACCCCGTGGCTCACACAGCTAGTGAGGAGGTGGGTTAATAACGAGGTAAGCGATTATGATTGGCTAAGGCAGAGTCATGTTTCCTGGTAGCCAATCAGATCCAGTGTTTTTACACACATGCCAGCACAAGCGCCACACACACACACACACACACACACACACACACACAACAGCTAAACAGAGATTTGATGAAGCAGCAGAGATGGCGAGTCAGGAGCAATCCGAAGAAAAGTTGCCATTTTCAAGGTGCAATATAAGCACTACTTCTGTTCTACTAATTTCAACTGACTTGTGAAAACTGCTAAAAAACGTCTTTATTTTACAGTAATGCAAATAGTTACTTTCCCTGGTAACGAGTTACTTTTATTATAGAGTAATTCAGTTACTAACTCAGTTACTTTTTGGAACAAGTAGTGAGTAACTATAACTAATTACTTTTTTAAAGTAACGTTCCCAACACTGATCATTCAATATCAATAATTATCACGATAAATGCCTAATCTATTTCTTTCTAATTTAAAAGGTTTAAAGATTTTGGTTTTATATTTTGATGGTCCCTTTAACACATTCTGTTGACTAAAAGTAATGTTACATCTACATGTCAACTAACTTTCATTAGAGTGTCAGTAGAGTATTATCAGACTGATTAGGTTAGATTAAGTAGACATGAAGTTACAAAATAACTTTTAGTTACTTTAGTCAGCAGAATGTTCAAAAGGGACCATCAAAATAAAGTGATACCATGAGTTTTGCTCCTGAGTGAAAGCTGTATAATCCAGACAGTTAATTGTGGTTTTAAACTACTCTTTATTGTCAGAACATGACAAACACTTGCCAAACAGGTGGACATTTCACAAATATGCGGTAGAATATATATATTTTTTTAAATCATAAAATATTTTTTCTACATTCAAACATGCACAAGCTAACAGAAGTAAAATCCTCTTCCAGTCTTTAAGAACATGAGAAACTTTAAAAAAAAAAAAGAAGAAAAAAAAAACTTCGGCACAGTTTGCAGTGCAGGCTACTATATTAATAATGTTCCACATGTTTTGTCTCTTAGAAATGCGCAGTTGGGATGCAGATGAAAATTTATGTTCATTAACAAAAACAGTAAGTAACATCTGTAAACATTGTAACAACCTCATTTTATATATTCTGTAACGACCTCATTTTTTATATATATATATATATATATATATATATATATATATATATATTAAATTATTGAATGAAAATCTTCATAACTTAGCACACTGAATATGTGTGTGAAGTATACATAAGATTGTCATTTGAGTCAAGAGCTGCGTTTACATGCACCCAAATAATCGCTGTATAATCGGATTTATGGTTCAATCGGACTGAAACGCCTGCATCCTCAATAAACACGCTACAGTTAGTCCAAAATGCAGATGCTAGAGTTCAAACCATCAAAATATGATCATATAAACCCAATTTTATCATCTGTTAAGTTCCGTATCCTCTGTAAAGTATTGCTACTGACCTATATGGCCCTAAATGTAACCGATCTTCTATTGCCCAACAATATCTCAAGGCAAAATCTGCATTATACTGACATTACTGCGCATGCGCTTACAACGCCGATTACAACATTTATGGATCATATAAAAACAGAACTTTCAGAATCTGAAATGGCATTGGATGACTTGCAGAAATGAGTGCATGTAAACACGCCTATGATAGATGACTATAGCAGATAACTGCATGTTTCAGGAATGAAAACAAGGCTGTGTACTTGGATTGAACTTCAGTGGATTGTTGTTTAACATCATGCCAATTCTTCAGCTCATAAAAAAACCTTTCAGTAGTCAAAGCTCCAGGAAAGTTGTGAACATTACATGTGAAAGGCGACCCGACCGCCCTGATAAAGGCCAGTTCAGAAAAAGACATGTTATTGGGTGCATTTTATGAATTTATACTTGTGTTTTTTTTTTTTAAACCTTTCTGAAGCAAGACGGACACTGTTGGAACGGAAAAAGCAACATGAAATATCTTCTTTCCCAGCGAACAAAAATACGTTCTAAAATGTTTGATAATGTTAACATTAAGTAATAAAAACATTATTTCTGAATGTTCTTCGAACGCTCTAAAGGGGGTCGCACACAGGACGAGAAGCGCAGCGCCGCGTCGCGCCACGTCTAGGACAACTCCAGGTGTCGCACACCGGACGCGCACATTCTACGATGTTTGAACATTAATCAAGTAAAAGTGTCTATCACGTTGTTAAGTCTGTTATTTTGTTGTAACGTTATCCGTTGTCTAGGCAACTATGTTACATAATACAATAGTATTTTAGCTAGCGTTTAGCTAACCCGAGTGAAAACGTTAAACAAACAAGTTATTTGATATATTCTTTTTTATCTTATACTTAACTGACAATTTATTTCTTTGTAACATAATGTTATATATAATGACAGCTATTTATTTATTTTTATAACTTAGGAATGTTAAACTAAATGTATATTGCAGCACAGGGTGAAGTCAGTATACATTAACGACGATTTGAGACAAATACATGTAAATTTAATATAAACCCATGTAAATGGGGCTCTGTGGGGTTTTGAACAAGGTCCTGACCCACTTAAACGTCCAGTTTTTTAAATGTTTTTTTCTCAGTTATATGAACATTAAGGGAACATTCCATTTGATCATTTTGCAGACGGAATGTTACTTTTGAATGTTCTCTGAACATTCCGAAACAAATAACATTTAAAACAAATATTTCATCTAAAATGTTTTAGTAAGAAAAACGTTCCATGAACAATGTACAAATAAAGATATTCTATTATTGTTACTGAAAAAATATTAACTAGGGGTGTAACAATATATCATTTCACAATATATCACAATACAAAACTCCAACAATATGAATCGTGGATAGTGACTAGGCTATATTTATTGAGTATAGTTCATGCAAAATAAAAATGACTGTGTGAGAAAGAAATTCAAGCTTTCAGAGTTTTAGTGTCAGTACTACATTAAACTACTATATATAATGTTGAATATGATGTATAATAATGCAATGGGGGAATATTTGTGTGTCCTACCAGTAAAAAATGGCCTACATTATATTAAATATATCTAGTCAGTGACAGCGCAAGCATATTCGTCTAAAATAATTGTGTTTTCAGCTTCAGAATCATGAATATGTTTATTCTGGTGTCTCTATTATCCTGTGCTTTGGGTTTCAGTGCTAAATCCTATTCATGTACACACACAATGTAACACCAAATTTATCATTTTAAATCAACAGTACATTTTATCATATGTCTTGGAGTATCGCAATAATATCGTATCGTGAGTTCAGTATCGTGATATGTATCGAATCGTGACACTAGAGTATCGTTACACCCCTAATATTAACATTAAGAGAATGTTGCCAGAACGTTATGAGAACGTTCCCTGTTAGCTAGCATTGTCTCATTCCAGTTTGCAACGACATGAGAGTGAGTAAATTGATTTTTTTTTTAGCATTTCATCACCCACATCTGAAGCGAATGCAACCCATTCCAGCCTTGCATTACACACACAACTGCAGCTAGAGCTTTACAATCAATTAGCATGTCTGCATTGCGACTCGGAGGAAGCGTGGAGGAGGAAGACGATCTGAGGAAGATCTAATGCTCTGCTAAGCGGAGCTGAAGAAAGATCAGGCAGAAATGGGCCTAGCAATCTCCGCGCATCAGCTTCAGTTTGATGTGACAATCAGAGGATCCTAACGAGAGGATTTTACGCTTGGGCTCCTCGGCCCTCGGCCCCGCTCACACACACACACACACGCTCTGTTGACGCTCGGGGCATCGGGTGCCATCTTGGGCACAACTCACATCTATTCCATCTGACTGCTCGCTGGGACACACACTCATGCATATGGACACGCGCAGCGCTAGCGTCCCGTCACAGCCCTGCTTTCCTGAAGGAGTCCACACTCGCATTAAAAAGGAGAAGAGTTGTGAGGAACAAGAGGAAAAGAAGTTGCATGGCCAGTGGCGAGACATTATCAGATAAGAATGAAAGCAATCGTTCCGGTTCCAGCGTGGCTTTGTCGTCATCGCTCGAGAAGAGTGGATGGAGGAGAGTAAAGAATGATGAATTTATCTGAACTGCAACAGGAAACAATAGCACATTATAAACCAGGCTGAGCCAGAAATAAACATCTATAGGGAAGCATTTCAGAGAACAGTAGGCATGGGGACATCATGATTGCTGAAAATCAATTTTACTCTGGCAGTAACAGAGATGATGGCGATTTGGACTAATGGTGACTAAGTGTTTCGTTGTGGCAATAGTTTTTTGTCTTTTGACCAAAATTTTAGTCCGTTTAAAATAATTTTAGTTGACGATAATGTCCCAAAAAAAAAAAAAAATCTAGATGTAGTGGATCAAACTTTATTCAAATGTTAAGACATTTACAATACATAAACATTTATTTATATTAAAAACAAATTACATAAACTAAATGATATGCTATTGTAACAAAATTCGTATTTACTGCTGTATATGAGGAAGTGATTTAATTTTCATGAAACATTCTGAAAAAAATTCTTTGAAAGCAGTGCATCTCGGCTGCACATGCAGAGCCTGAACTCATGAACTCTCTCTCTCAATTCAATTCAATTCAATTCAGAAAGCTTTAGTGGCATGACAAAAATACATTCTGTATTGCTAAAGCATTTAAACAACTCATTGGATGAAAAATGTATTAATAAAAATGAATGACAAAATAATTTTTTTTTTTAAAAAAAGAGAAAAAAAGAAAATACAGAAAACGTAAAAAAAACTGAACATCATACACAGGTGAAACTCGAAAAATTTGAATATCGTGCAAAAGTTTGTATATTTCAGTAATTCAAATTAAAAGGTGAAACTAATATATTTAGTATATATGACTATATACATATGCATGATTATACTTTTCAGAGGGCCGACATTTCTGTATTTAAATTGTTTTTTTTTTATAGCGTCTAACTTATTTACTTATATACATTTTTATTGGTCTCATGTAATATTCTAATTTTCTGAGATTTTGAATGTGGGGTTTTCATAAGCTGTAAGCCATAATCATCAAAATTATAACTTTTTCATGATATTCTAATTTTTCGAGTTTCACCTGTACATGTGTGTTGGTCTGATGGGGTGTGTTTTTGGGCTGTGAGTGAGTGGGTTTATTGGATGTTTGCCCCTCTCTCTCTCTCTCTCTCTCTCTCTGATTAGTGTTAGGACTGACAGAGAGCAGTAGTCCTGCCACGGCCAGAACAGTAGTCTGGAAACTAAGAGATTTCTTCTTTCAGCAACCTCGAAAGCAGCCAATCACATCGCTCTGGCCCCGGGCTGGCCTCAACCAGCCAATCAGAAGAGCTTCTGTCTGTCACCTGACAGAAAGTGCCTCTGTCCATCAAGCGAGTCATATATAGCCCATTCCAGCAGCCTGAGACAAGGCTGTGAGTGTGTGTGTGTGTGTGTGTGGGACCGGCTGAAGACTCGGTGTACCTACAGTTTGCTTTGTGACCGACTGCGTGTGCTTGTGTGTGTTTGTGTGTGGGTTTCGGGAGCAAATGAAGCGGGCGAAAGAGTATGAGAGGGAGAAAAATGTATGCAAGAAAGACTGATTATTCTGGAAGTTAACTCATTCTGGAGGACTCGAGATTTTGGAAGCTACTTTTTAAAAAGAAAAGAATTTTTGGTCACTTTTTTTATAAAATCGGCGTTCTCGAAACCGAGTTGGGCTCTGATGACCTTACAGTGAGAGGTAAGTACTTCAAGCTTATTTTACTTCCCAATCTCTTCTTTTTTCTCAGTTCTATCCCTTTGTTGTGGCTGAAAAGTCGTTTCGAGTGTGACGCGCCGTGCGCTTTCACTCTGGCAGAGTTCATTCAGTGCATTCCACCGTTGTTTGCTTTTCTGTTATCTGAGTTCTGAATGAGGGCTTATGCTTTTCACACGCAAAGCTCCCGCATCCAGACGGCCGTCTGAGAAGCAAACCGTGATGATCCCTATTAGTTCCACTATAAACGCTGGGAAAGACACATGAGAGGTTTGTGAGTGAGCAGGATTCAGAGTTGCGGGACGGTGCGTGTGGACGGTGCGATATGATGTGTCCCGAGTTAGGTGTGTGTGTGTGTGTGTGTGTGGAGGGGATTAAAGGAAGAAATCAAGACAAAAGCGTCCGACCCCCTCCAGACAGACTAGGTCAAGCTTCATCCAGACCCGGGGTCAGGCGTTTGCTGGGAGAGAGAAACACGGGGTGAGCGAGGGGCCCCTGAAGGGTTAGAGGTCGCCAGACTCTTGCTCTCGAAATACGAAGAGTTAGATGTCTCGTTTTCTCACTGTTTTGGTTAGTTGTGGGACGCGAGGAGAAAAAAGGGTGCAGTGAGTTCACTAACTACTAAAACTAGAGGGAGGGAAACGGTCTGTAATTATGACAAGGAGTCATAATTTGTGTTTTTTCTTTGTGCGTGTACGCGTGCGTGTGCGTGTGTGTGTGTGTGTGTGTGTGTGTGTGTGTGTGTGTGTGTGTGTGTGTGTGTGTGTGTGTGTGTGTGTGTGTGTGTGTGTGTGTGTGTGTGTGGGAGGGAGGGTTGGGGTCACAAGGGATGGAATGTATTGAGTGACAGCAAATGCTGTCTACGTATTTTTTTCCCCCTTCACACAATGCTTTTGTCCAAAGGTCTTAATCCATTAAGACTTCTTCTGGCGCATTATTGAGTCCTTAAAACATCTCAAACTAGTAAAACGAGCAAAAATCAACTTTATTTCTATAGCACAATTAAAACAAGAAGTTGACCAATGTGCTTTACAATGTCACAAAGAAGAGAATAAAAGCATCCCATAGGCAACCCGTTTATATTGAAATTGTCACTGATTAAAAGCTATTGAAAACAGATGTGTTTTGAGTTGTACTTTAAAATCCTGTACAGTGGCTGAATATGTTTATTCCTGGATAATCAATTTCCCTTCACACAATGCTTTTGTCCAAAGGTCTTAATCCATAAAGACTTCTTCAGGCGCATTATTGAGTCCTTTAAAACATCACAAACTAGATAAATGAGCAAATGTCTGAAGATATTTATTCCTGGATAATCAAACAAACCAGCAGCACCGGGATGATTTTAATCTACAGAGGAACCAGTCAGTCGTAATAAAACGTGTTTATGTCCAAGAATGTCCTGCGCAGGATACAGACAGTGTTTATGGCAGACGCTTTGAATAACCCAACATGCAGAGTCTTGTTCAATTACAGGCAGAAACAAACAAACACACACACACACACACACACACACAACACTCATTCATACACAGACTATATGACTGATCTCGTCAAAGATCATATCAGCGTTTGACGTTCTTTGAATTAAGAAGAGACCCACGCTTAGGGGGGAAAAAAGGATTCAGTCTCCAGCCAGCCGATACGAAGCTCGCACACACACACACACACACACACACTCTGTGCGTGAGATTATCAGACAGTTGGGGGGATGGGAGTGTGTGGGACAGGATATGGAAGTCTTTGATGACAGGAAGAGTTTCCTAATCAGACCCACCGACCAACGACTCGACCAGAGCAACATGCTGTAAAAGTGTCTCAGTAACACACACACACACACACACACACACGAAAAACGGCATCCTTTATCCTTCCCGCTTCTAATACGACGGCCTAATCCGTTCGCAGGAATCCTGTTCGTCCCACTGATTACACACCAGCCTATTGTGCTTCAGTCGGACCTGCAGATTACGGCACGCGGTTTAACGCACATCTGTTCCACTTCTCCGCGCGAACGTGAGAAAAGCGTGCGCTCGCAGAAACGACACGGGGTTTGAAATTAACTTTTTCACTCACCGCCCAAATTGGCCACTAAATTTTTAAGTTACCGGCCATTCAGAACTTCTACTAGCCACAAAAAAAGAGAAATTAACAAGATTAACTACGTCACAGCTATAGTATAAAATTCCAATTTCATACATTAATTTCTTATTCAAACAAAATCCTGTCATCCAGCATCTCCTCTCTTCCTTTTTCATCCTCATCACCAAACGTGTGTTAGGTGGACAGATCAATACAGTACAACGAACATTAAAACAATGCAGGATGTTGGAAAAAAATGTCTTTTCTGTTAACCAAATGCTTTTTAATCTTCGCTATTGCTTCACTGCAAATGAACAAGCACGCCAATATTTGTTGCGTAGTGGCGTGTGTGTTCAAGTAAGCCAGATATGAGCAGATTCTGTGCAATACGCTGTATTTAATACATCATAATGACTCTCGATTGAGTCTTTGCACCAAATCTGCGCAGATTTGGCTTACACAAACTTCACAAGCAAAGTGAGTAAACATAATAAGACTCCAAATTGGATTGTGATCTGACAGTGTTACCCGCCACGGTTGATTTTTACCCGCATTTGGCGGGTGTTAATTTCAAACCCTGGCCGTAAATATGGCAGAGATCGCGTCGCTCTTTCAAGTGTTGCGTCGTTAAGTCGCGCTGGAGGTGAAATTACGAGTTCACCATCATCTATGCACTGTTTCAGTGGCCGTATAAGTCGTGTAATCCTTCAGTAGTTTACGCTCTTCTCACAGCACGATCCTACACAAGCCTGTGAAGTCGTAAAGAAATACCTTTTCGGCCCTGTCTGAAGTTAGGAACGGTGGTTAGGCTTCCCTTCAGAAGACGAGAATGGTTTTTGTTCAGTGCGACGATCCTATGATGCTTTTACGCTGAAGTGGGCTGAGCTGAGATGAATGCAATTGACATAAACTGGGATTGTCTAAAAATCAAAACACGCAGATTTTATGGCATCAAGACCGTTAGGGATGCAAATGTTTCTTCTGTGGAACACAAAAGATGATATTTTGGAAAAATGTCAAGTATTGTAAGGACAAAAACAGTAACGCAAAGCCATTCTTTAGAAGAAACAAAGTGGACCAACTATCCTCTAAAAGGGTTATTGGGTCAAAGTAAAACATTTTATCCAGGTATTTTGTATTTTGTCAGTGCTACAGATTTACTACAATGACAAAAGCAAATGAAATGGATAGCAGTGTCTCAAATCAGTCTCAATGTTCGGAAAAATAGTGCCAGTCTGCTTCTAAAATCAATAAAACTGTCAAAAATGGCACCTTGTTTGTTGACTCTTTGTTTATGTACATCAAGTAGATCAAATCCATTTAGAAAAGACAAGTGATATATGAAGATATTTTGGAAATATCTCTTGTATTGTAAGGGCAAAAACAGTAACGCAAAGCCATTCTTTAGAAGAAACAAAAGGGCCCGAAAAGGGTTAATTGTTTATTGGGTCAAAGTAAATCAGTTTTTATCCAGGTATTTTGTCTTTTGTCAGTGCTACAGCTTTTCTAGAATGAGAAAAGGCAAATGAAATGGATAGAAGTGTCTCAAATCAGTCTCTATTATGGGAAAAATAGTGCCAGCTATTGCGTTCACTGCATCTCTGCTTCTAAAAATCAATAAAAACTTGTCAAAAATGGCCTCTAGTTTGTTGACAGTGATTGTGTACATCAAGTAAATCAAATCCATTTATAAAAGACGAGAGATTCGGAGTAAGACAGTGAAGGGATTGAGTTGAGGAAGAGTGCAGCATCAGCTGTAGATAAGGACAGCCGGGACTCAAGTTCCTCATAACGCATTACCGACACACCTCACACTGGCAGAAGAGTGTGTGTGTAGACGAGATGAAACCGTGGAGCCGGGAGTGAAGATGCCAGCATGAGAAGGGGAGTGTGTATGATAATGCTCTTAACCGGCACAAAAGGAAAAAGAGTCGGAGCGGTGGCCTGTCAAGCCGCTCGCTCTAATCCACTGAGCTTTAGTCGCTCTTTGAAATGTGAATGGAGAAGCCTCCTGATTTCTTTAAGATCAACCCCACAGTCATCGTCAGCATCTTTCCACTGAACTCCTAACGCAGGGGAAACGCTTAACTTAAGTACTTTACGAGAGCCTCATTAGCAAAGTCGTGGACGTTTATCGAGGATAGTAATGTATGCAAACGACTTGAGACGGGCGATCCTGAGGTCTTTCACTAGAATGCAAGTCTGAGTGTATTTTCATGTTTGATTGCCGTCATTTGATCACCTACTTCTAGCCGAGTGATCATTATTGACACTAACAGTGATGTAAAAACAGACAAGGAGACAGTAACTGGCTCACACTTACAAAGGGATACATCAACGTTTAGTAAGCGTTATTGCCCCACGGCTTGAGCGTATCAATTTTACTCTTTTTCACACTCGCATTAGTGAGACGAGTGTGTGTGTGTGTGTGTGGTGATAAAGAGCAATCGTACGCGAGCGATAGAGATTAGCTTCAGTTTGAGGCAAACACTGTGGCAGCGTGGCGTCTATGGAACAGATTAAACCTGGATTAAACATCCAAATCGTGTGTGTGTGTGTGTGTGTGTGTGTGTGTGTGTTAAGCTTTTATTTGGCTCTGCACATCTTTGGGCAAACACTAATTTAACGGCGTATCACCTCGTCAAGGTTATTTTACGCTTTATTAAACTTAAAATAAGTGGGAATGGGGAAAAAAAGAGTTTTGATTGAAAAGTATGACAAATTTAAGATGAAATCAATAAGACAGTGTGTAGTAAAACAGTCACAAAAGTATAAAAAGAAATCATATGTGCATTTCCTGAAAGAAATACCAAAAGTATCGCCTTAAAATGTACAAGTACACTAGATTTTATGTACAGATAGCGAGATCAATCACAATTCAATATGCAAATAGATGCAGAGAACCAGTCACATTCAGTATGCAAATGTTGTGATGATGCGTTACATTCTAAATTCTGAACATTCTATGAATGTCCTGTATGTCAACAGGAAATGTTTAAACTTTAATCTAATTTCTTAGAAGAAATAAGGCTGAAAGTATATACATACATTTGGATGGGCTGAACTAAATATTATATTTAAGTTAATACTGGGGATCATGTATATTTTAAATCTGTAATATTTAGGTTTAGAGGTTCAGGAGAAAGAATGTTTGAGGAATATCAGTAGAGTCTTTTTTGGTGCATTCTTCATTTCAAAAGTGTCTGTTTTTTGACACTTGCAATAAATAGGTCAGAGTCTAAGTCTCTCTCTCTCTCTCTCTCTCTCTCTCTCTCTCTCTCTCTCTCTGTGTGTTTTCTGCAGAACGGCCGTGAGTTTGACTGACGAAGAGATGCGCTGATGGAGGAGTGAAAGTCGTTCGGCTCCGA
>CM060623.1:3280736-3370736 GCA_030578275.1 Meda fulgida
TGAAAATGCTTGCTACGGATGCGAAAAACGCAGAAAATCGAACCAGATGCGCATTTTTTTTTATGACGGACAAAAGTTTCGGAGGCAGTATTTAAAATTAGAATATCGGGCAAAAGTTATAATTTTGATGATTATTGCTTACAGCTTATGAAAACCCCACATTCAAAATCTCAGAAAATTAGAATATTACATGAAATCAATAAAAAAAAGGATTTTAAATACAGATATGTCAGCTCTCTGAAAAGTATAATCATGCATATGTACATAGTTATAAACACTAAATATAATAGTTTCAATTTTTTATTTTAATTACTGAAATACACAAACTTTTGCACAATATTCTAATTTTTCGAGTCACCTGTATTTTTTTTACAAAAATGTCATTTTCGATTTTTTGCACCCTCAGATTCCAGATTTTCAAATAGTTGTATCTCGGCCAAATATGGCCCTATCCTAGCAAACCATACATCAATGGAAAGTTTATTTATTCAGCTTACATATGATGTATAAATCTCAATGTCCAAAAATTGACCCTTGTGACTGGTTTTGTGGTCCAGGGTCACAAATGGAGTGATACAAACATTAAAAGGTGGGTAACTTTGGCCATCAAGATCCACTTTCCTGCAGAGTTTAGCTTCAACCCTAATCAAACACATCTGAACAAGCTAATCAAGGCTTCAGGATGTGTCCCAAACCACCTCCTAAACCCTTAAACAGGACACTACTTGAGGGAACAGCCTTTGTAGTGGTGTTCGAAACCATAGTGGACGTTATGAAGTGCACTCATTCAATCCCACAACACACTGCAATAAGTGCACAACTGAAGAGAATAACAACCGCTAGAGAATACCCAAAATGCACTGTGAGAGTCGCTCACAGAAATGAATTCCCGAGTCTCGCCAGAAGATGACGCTCGCAGCTCAATCATCCATCCATGCAAACCGCTGGTCCAATGTGGGTACAGCGTAATATCATATTTCATTTTTAATTGATTATTAAATTGTTTAATTAAGGTTAATACATGCTAGTTTTTTCATGATAGAGTTCAAAATAAATCTTTACATCACTACTGGAGCTGCCAGTTTGCTAAGCTTCATACGACTATTAAACAGCAAGAACAAACTATACAAAAGCAGGTATAGTTTTCAGTGTCCGAATTCACTCACTTGTTTTCATTCACTCCTTCAAGTGGACAATATTAATGGAGAATTGTAGGGAATAGTGAATGAGGTTATAGGGGGTTATTTCGAACACAGCCCTAGACAGGGGCTTATTTTCATGTTAGCACTGTGAAGCTGCTTTGATACAATCTGTATTGTAAAAAAAACTTGACAGCTAGGCAGGGGAGTTTGATCAGGGTTGAGCTAAACTCAGCAGAAAAATTACTATTTATTTATTTATTATGTATTGATCAAATCTATCCATTTAAAAGGTAAATAAAAAAATAACAGAAAATCTCCCAAAAAAATGCATTAAAAAAATAGAAAAAAATATTATCCAAATTAATTAAAAAAAGCTTTCTGAAAAAAAAAGAAGAAAAAAAATGAAGTATAATTTTAGTGGCTTCGGGTCATTTTGACCCGCGAGGGAAAGATGTGTTACAAAGTGCGAATGAAGGATAAAGGTTAAAGACACTGATGTCTGCAACCAAACACAAGACCGATTCAAAATACAAGCAACAACGTTCTCAGTGTATTCTGTGCACTAAACAGCACTATTGTCCGGTTTTGGCTGACCTCTAAACACAGTCCATCGGGCTAAAATAGATCTGCCCTGAAATAGATCACAAAAACCCACTCCTGCTAAATAAATCTATAAACGTAACCTACAATAGTTCCCACTGAGGAGCAAACCTTGTCCCACACGAGCGGAGAGAGAAACTATCAGCGCACTCGGTTCTTAAAAAGCTCCTTTCCCGCTTTTTCAGCAGGAAGAGAGATTGAATCATCCGGAAACAATCCCGACGTAATTGCCCTGTTTAGTTTGCTTTACGTGCTGGGAAATTTCTAACACATTGACATTTTCCAGCCAACCTAAACCAAGCTTGTGTTTTATTTTCTCTTCTCCTCCCCGGTCTCGCTCTTTCTCTCCTCTATTTGTCTTTTACAGTGGAAAGTGTCTGAGGTGAAGGAGGAATACGGCTGCGGCCCACATGGAGACTTTACTATGATGACCAGCCCGAACTGTGACTGAGACCTGACTCACAGGACTATAATAGCATTAAAACCCACAGAGAGAGAGAGAGTATGACCACAGTCTTGGCCTCGCATTTCTTGCACCCTAAATTGGGCTTTTGCTGCAGAAAACTCACTTAGCAATAGTTAAAGTGATCCAGAATTGACTTATGACTTTTGAAGAAAATGGCCTTTTTCTTTTGTGGAACATACAATGAAAAATTCAGCTTGTGATGGTCAGTCTTTTCCATGCTATTAAAATGAATGGGCACCGAAGCTTTAAAACAGGACGAAAAAGCATTAGCTAGCTTTAGAAATATTCTTCTAAACATGAATCATGAGGGAAAAACGACCGTCCACGTTTTAAGTTGTTATTCACTGATACTCTTGAGTCAGTGAGAAGGAAAATACATCCAGAATGGAAATATCATATTCAAAGAAACATTTATTAACGTTAGAACATTGTAACATTAGTACTTTTCTAGTACTTGGGGGTTTTTTTTTATCTATTTTTTTATGAACTCCTGAATATGTGCAGAGGAAATATTTTAAGTGAACAATTTTAATAAAAGGAAATAATGTACGTTACAGGAATATACTTCAGTCCAAAATTACTAATGTTTTCAGACACTTAATTGTATATTAATTGGAAACTGAATGAAAATGTATTATAGTTTAAATGTATATTAAAAGCAAAAAGGACCCACTTAAGTAGGACTTAATGTATTTTCATAATTACTTCTATTGTCCTTGAAATATGGTTAAAGAAGTGTACAGCTGAAAGTACTGACAAACATTTATGATAAACTATGATATCCTTTAATGTCATTGCTATTGAAACTTGTATGTCATGTACTTAAATATATTTGTAATTACGCATTTGTAATAGTAAGTAGTCATTTCATACATTGAAAATGTATTAACTTTAAATATAATATTGAATAACACTACAATTAAAATGATAACAAGTACTTTGCATGAGCTGTGGATGTTCCTTAACACAAAAATAAGTGTGCTTCTTTAAAGCACAACAAAAGTTGATTAAAACAATGATTTAAAATGTACTTTAAAATAAAATAAAAAAACACTGTTACAAAGTGCACTTTTTAAGGGAACCAGGTACACTTAAGTGTTAATATTAAGTCTATTATATTATCGGCAAGTAGTGTTATTTTTATTTTATTTTAAGATTTGAAGTACTCTACAGGTGCACATTCAATACAATTAAGCACACATGTGTAACAACTTAAATTTCAGTTTCTCAAATCTATTATATGGCTTCAGAAGACTTGAAAAACACGGCACACAACGACCCCCTTTATAATGCTTTTATTGCACTTCTGTGTCCATTTCAAATCTTTTATAGCCGGTCACTGTAACCGTATGGAAAAACATATCTTGTGTTTTTGGAAGAAAGTCTTTTGGGTTCATAAATTACGACAATTTTAGTTTCTGGGTCAACAATCCCTTTAAATGTGAATTTGCAGTCCAGATCACTGAATATGGATCTGAACTACAGATAATCAGCATAACCATCCAATTTATTTTGCGTTTTATGTAAGCTGAATGGTGGATTTATACAACGTGGGGAAGCATGAAGCATGAAAATCTGTTTTGTGTAATTACAAATTGTGCTTCTGTTTCCAATCACTTGAGTACGATATGGGTTAATGAGATAATCACACGGCAGGAGAGGAAATGCAGATCTGTCACATAAATCAATGACTCATGCTAGTTACGCCCGCTAGTTCTCCCTCGCTGCGCGCGCTGATGCTAGCGGAAGAGACAGGAGAACAGTCTGACCCACTTCTGGATGACCGGGAAGCAATCCGCAGTCAGACACCACAACACACACCGCATCAAGCATGAAGAGAAGACCACACCTTAACAACAAACCGTCAACCGTTTTGCTAGCTTACGAAGTGAAACGGGGCCTGTAATGTCAAAATGCACAGGTTCTCATTTGTTGTCATAGCGACTCATTGTTTAATTGATTAGTTTCACCTGTTCCTTGTTTAGTTTCTCTGTGTGTTTATAGCCCTCGGTTTGAGTTGTTCTTGGTTCGTTCTCGTTTATTTTCAGTTGGTTGTGTTTCTCCTGCCTACCTTTATTCTCCTGCGTGTTTCTTATTATTTTGTTTGAATTGTTAATAAAAGTGACTGCTACGAGATCTTGCCTCAACTCTTCGTTTCTGAAACCAACTGTGACAGCTTTACAGATTGATAAATCCTTTATATTAATAACTATATTTGTATAATTACAATTTATTAATATACAGATAATGTTGAGCACCTAAACGCACCATCTACACCACCTCTCAACAATATTTATAACATAATACATACATTTTTGGTCATATGGATGACATTTCTGGCCGGTTTAATAACCTTTACGTGTACAAAAACTTGCTATAGGCTATTAGTAAATATGTACATTTTGATTAAAAACTAAATATATACAAATAAAAGCTAGTATTTTCCCTTTATTTTCTCTATAGATTTTGGTTGACAATGTATTATTTAAAAAAATATTTCCTCATGTATATACACTAAATAAAAACTCATCCATATATATATATATATTTTTTTAAGAGTGCCCTCTATTGGAGTAAATTGATAAAAATGGTCTCATTTTACAGAAAACCCTCTCAATTTTAATGCAGGAATATTGCATTTATTTTATTGTATTTTTTCACAATTTTGAGATAAACAAATACAAAGTCAAAATTAGATTTTGATTTTATTTGTATTCATTTTTAGAACGTTTCCTTTAATTCCACTAGGTTGCAGTAAACAGCAAAAATCTACTTGATATCCAATTCTAAACAAAAGTTATTGAAATTCAAGCAAACTCTTCGAGGACACATTAAACTCCTCTTTTTATCACTTTAAAGTTTTGTTGCATTTTTTTGTTTTATACAGTAAACCATTCAGTGTGAAGTGTATATATGCAGAAATACCCAACACTACATTCCCTCTCTAATAGGCTCCGTTCACACTAGTTAAACGAGTAAAGAAAGCAGCGGTGGGTGTGTGTGTGTGTGTGTGTGTGTGTGTGTGAGGAGAGACAGGGAAGGTATGTGTTATGCGAGGACAGCAGAGAAGCATGTGTTGGACTGGAGCCAGCTGTCTGCATCTGTGTGTGTGAGTTCACTGAGGGCACATGAGGAGCTCTCCACTGCCCCCTGCTGATACACACACCTATAACACACACACACACACACTGACCTGCTGACTGTACTGTACAGGGGACAGTGGGGCAAGATGTGTTGCCACTTCATCTACTGTTGCAAACTGCTCAGAAGAGCAAGAGAGATGCAGGCGGTTAGCATCATATCAACATCATTTTTTCACATTTGTGCATTCTATCATTTATCATTAATCTTGGACTAAAACAACTAAATAAGTAGGTTCTCTCAAGATTGTTATAAAAACCTTGACATTCAATTTATTTGAACTCCAATAAAAAAAAAAAAAAAAAAAAAAAAAAAAAATATATATATATATATATATATATATATATATATATATATATATATATATATTTTTTTTTTTTTTTTTTTTAGCATTTTATTTCGGCTTTTTGCCAAGGCAACATTTCTCATTTTCATTAAGTTAACTAAAAAAGAACAAAAATGCATAAATAATAATAATAATAAATTAAAAAAATTTAAAAACAAACAAATGAAATCAGAACATATAAAATGAATAAATAAATACATTAGTAGCTCATTTCACTAAAATACCTCATATATATATAATGAGTTAAAAAGTGTATATATACACAATATATATATAAAATGAGAAATAAAAAACAATGAAGTGTATGCGGTACTTGCCGCAAATGAACACAGAATGTGTGAGTGAAAGTGTGTGTATGTGTGTTAGAGTGTTAGAGTGTTAGAGTGAGAGAGTGAGAGAGTGAGAGAGTGAGAGAGTGAGAGAGTGAGAGAGTGAGAGAGTGAGAGAGTGAGAGAGTGAGAGAGTGAGAGAGTGAGAGAGTGTGTCAGTGTGTGTGTCTCCCCGTTTGTGTCTCCCCGTTTGTGTGTGTGTCCATGTGTGTCTCCCCGTGTGTGTCCCCGTTGTGTGTGTGTGTGTGTCTCCCCGTGTGTGTCTCCCCGTGTGTGTCCCCGTTGTGTGTGTGTGTGTCTCCCCGTGTGTGTCTCCCCGTGTGTGTCTCCCCGTGTGTGTCTGTGTGTGTGTTTCTTATCATGCACAGGTCACACAACACAACCCTTGTATCAGACACATCATCCCAACAGCGACCCTCTCCACAAATCCACACAAAAAAACCCGATGTCTCCGTGGCTTTGACACACACCCCGCGCGCTGACTGGCCCCTTTCCCAATAATCTCATTGGTCACGCCAGACACACACACTGGGGATTGGATGGGAGCTGGAGTATCCATGGAAACCAGAGGGATGGATCGGGAAGTTGACAGGTTGCTCAGATTAAGGGCAGTGCGTTTCTTTATTTGGGGTTTAGGCCCTACACAACTCTATTAGCACTGAAACTAATGCTGAACTTATCCTGCAAAACACACACACACACTCACACACACACACAGGGTCAAACTGACAATTTATTTTGCAACTGGATTTGGATTATAGACTTGCCAGAATGAAGGGGGATGTGCAGTGGCTAAAGCATCACTTAGCAGCGCTCCCCTAATCCGGGCCTGACGGATATCGTAATATAGAATAGTAATTCAGATTATTATCACGGTCTCTTATGTTTGTTATATTGTTGAGAGGTGGCCGAGATTAGCTGCTAAAAATGTGAATATAGTTATAAATATAAAGGATTCATAAATTCAAATAATCAAATTAAAATATAGCATATTAGTTTCATTAAATTAAAAAATATATATATATATAAAAAACGCCAGAGGGTTAATTGGTTAACTGTAAGTTACCTTACCATTTATGCTGAAAAAACTGTAAATGGTTCAACATAGAATTATATGTAATTTTACTGTAAAATACTTTGATTTTTT
Organism: Meda fulgida; assembly: GCA_030578275.1. Lineage (NCBI taxonomy): Eukaryota > Metazoa > Chordata > Actinopteri > Cypriniformes > Leuciscidae > Meda > Meda fulgida. The sequence goes on from CM060623.1 coordinate 3,287,908, forward strand.
TTGTAAGTAAAAACTATGAATTATAATTTACAGTGCAAAAACTGTAAAAGGACATATTCCAGAAGTCCCTACGTGACAACATATGATTTTAATAGTTTTGTTTTTTCTCATTTTTGTTTTCAGTAATGTACATTTGTGTTTTGTGCATTATGTGGCTTTCTATGAACATTACATCACAAAATGAAACATATGTTGTAAAATATACAAACACCAATATGCCATACAATCCTGTTACTGTATATTACAGTGCATTTCTGCCAACCACAGCAGCCTTTTTAGTTTAGTTTTTTTTAAACTGTACATTTAACAGTATTTTTTTCAATCAAACCAACATGAATACAAAGAGTACAGTTCTGAGTCTGACGAATTTAAACTACATTTTTAAAAGAACGGTTTGGTTGTTTTACTAATGCGGACACTCGTATATGTCACTGGTCCAAATAAGAAAAGCAATGATCTATTTCAAAGTCTTTTTTTGCTGCACATTGTTTACATTCTCATAAACCAGCCAAGAAAAGCTTCAACGTTCAGAATATTTCCATATTTGTTATTTGAATTGCATGCATTTGGATGCAAAGCTCACCATGAGGTAAGCCATTGATATATATATATATATTAGCACAGGACTAACCGTGGCAAAGGCAACAACAAGCTTTTCCTCGGAAGCACTTACTGTAAAAGCCTGGGAACTTGTAAACACGACTTTGTTCCCCGGAGGACTGGAAAATGCCTGCAAACACACAACTCTCAAAAACTGCGTAAAGTTTGAAGCTTGAGGCTCTTTGAGTATTCAGAGTCAGCATGAAATGGACAGATCAGAGTTTTGGGATCTTTATGGTTTTAGACGTAATATTAATGTTACAAATCTTCAACATCAAACTGACACGATTTACTTTCTTAATGCACAGTAATCGGATTATAACTCGCTATAGTAACACTAGTTAACTCCCGCTCATTCTGCGTCATCATTTTGGTATATAATATAACAGCCACTTTTCATCATCCACTCAATCCCCAATGGATAAAATCAAGTATATACACACACACACAAATGTATATATATGCCTATATATATACACACACACACACACACACACACAAATGTATATATATAGGCCTATATATATATAGGCCTATATATATATATATATACTGTATATATATATATATACACACACACACAAATGTGTATATATATATATATATATATATATATATATATATATAAGCTGGCTTCTAACACCTTGAACCAAAACTTTGTCATTTGAATGTAGATGTAAACTCAAATGTAAAGGACAACATTATAAATAAATCATATCATGTTCACTTGTGCTCATCATGTTCAAATCGCAGTGATTTCAGAATTAAAATTTACATTTACATTTAGAAACAACCAAGCAAAACCCTATGAAAAATATGAATCCAAGTAACGTGACTGGACAGCAAGTACGATTGCATTAATATTCATAGAGCCAGACACATGATCACAAAGGTCAGAGTTCAAAAACTATAATACACAATCCTCCAACACAAAGTCACTCTTAGAAAAATAATGTTCGATTTCACTGCATTTACTTTCCCTAACTCTACGATTACTCCACTTCACCAGCTACTCATACTCTTTGACAGCGATGCCATAGAAATATACAGAGCTCCTGGAGAAACGGAAGTTAAACAACTGTTTCTCCGGCGCATAAGGTTCTACAGAACTCTAGGGTTCTTGACTCGGTTTTAAAGAACACTTCACCCCAAAAAGGTTCTATATAAGGAGAAACGTCTTAAAATACTGCATGTTTAACGGGTTATTTCCATTTTTTCTTGTGATGAAGTACACTATCGTTCAAAAGTTTGGGGTCAATTTGTTTTTTTTGTTTTTTTTTAAAGAAATTAATACTTTTCTTCAGAAAGGACGCATGAAATTGATATAAAGTGACAGTAAAGACATTTATAATAATGCAAAATATTTATTTTTTAATGAAATGCTTTTCTCTTGAAATTTCAAAGAATGCTGAAAAAAATGAATCACTGTTTGCACAAAAATATGAAGCAGCACAACTGTTGTCAACATGGATAATAATCATAAATGTTTCTTGAGCATCAGATCATCATATTAGAGTGATTTCTGAAGGATCATGTGACACTGAAGACTGGAGTAATGATGCTGAAAATACAGCTTTGATCACAGGAATAAATTACATTTTAAAATATATTCACATAGAAAACAGCTGTTTTACATTGAAATAATATTTAACAATATTACTGGGTTTGTTTTGTATTTTTAATCAAATAAATGCAGCCTTGGTGAGCAGAAGAGACTTCTTTTAAAAACATAAAAAATCTTACCGACCCCAAACTTTTGAACGGTAGTGTATGTATACGAGTTAATTTGTAATATTTAATTAAAATAAAAAAGAATTAAAACACAATTAATTCAAACTAAATTCATATTCCATGATGGAATCTGACGGAACCGTTGAATGTTCCATATAGAACCTTTTCTTGTATGAGTGAAACTGCTTCCTGAAAGCTGAAACACGCTGAACTTCACAGCTGGTTTAAAGAGTTATCGTTCAAATCAAAGGTTTGATCACATTCTGTCTGATAAGATGCTGGACAGATGTAGTCTACACTTGCAATTATATATATATATATAGATAATGCTTGAAACAATTCTGCCACCTTTGTTTTCAGACACAGCGACTGTGTTCAAAGACATTATCATTGGATTGCATTAACCTAAGGCAACTTTAGTAACTACAAGCATTCATTTCTGCACAAATATGTGTTTTGCAGCGCAGTGACAGGAAGCCCTCTGCTGGACATTTGATGTTCTCACACTATAACCTGGATAGTAGACTGAGATTTATGAACTCAGAAAGTCTAAAAGACAATTTGAAATCTTTTGTAATGAAACTATAGGATAGCCAGAGGCATTTAATTCAAAAGAATAAAACTCATTGACCTTACCTATCCCATGCTCCTCTGCATCCAAAAGATCACCACAACAACCTGCATTGAAGAGACCAATCTTAATATTACATCCAGTTCGCAACAGTTATTAGACACAGACTGTGCCTCGAACACACACACAAATGGTGTGAAATATCCTTTGAATGTGAAAAAGCACTGCAACATGAGAGGTCAGCATCCACTCCTCTATATGAAATATAATATTAAAAGTGTCGGTTAGCATTGGCTGTGCATAACTCGACCTCGGCTTCAGACTGCAGTGAGTCTCCAGTAGAAGCGCTTTTATCACACAGCATCTTTTTAAGCAGAGTTTTAAAGGCCTGTGCTGATCAGATTTATAGGGTTGTTCATTATATTTTTAACATGAGTTTGTGTTTAGAAAAATGACCTGTTTTATGGAAGACATCATGTGTAGTACCCGTACCTAAATTAACAAATCCCACAGAGTTCTCGCACTATAGGCCTATTGCATTAACAGCACAGTTAATGAAGGTTTTTGAGAGATTGCTATTAAACTATTTAAAGTCAGTATTGTGTGGTGCTGAGGATAAATTACAGTTCGCTTACAAAACTGCTGTTGGAGTGGATGATTCGCTCATTTACCTTATGCATAAATCCTTAAGTCATTTAGAGACCCCGGATAGCAGAGCTAGAATTACATTCTTTGACTTCTCTCGTGCATTTAACACTATTCAGCCTTCACTACTACGAAGTAAGATGGTTAATTGGATAACTGATTATCTTTCTAATAGACCACAGTATGTGAGGATGCAGGACTGTGTGTCTCAAGTAGTGAAGTGCAGCACTGGAGTCCCTCAAGGATCGGTTTTAGCACCATTTTTGTTCACTTTTTTACATTAGATTTTCAGTATAATTCTAGATTTTGTCATCTCCAGAAATTTTCAGATGATTCTGTAATAGCTGGCTGTATAAAGCACCACGATGAGAGTGAATATAGGGAGCTAATAAAGAGTTTTGTGGACTGGAGTGATAAAAACGTCTCAGGATAAATGTCAGTAAGACAAAGGAAATGGTTGTTGATTATAGTAGACTTCCTCAGAAATTTAAGAGAGTCAGAGTATTGCAAGTATTTGGGTGTATATCTCAACAACAAGCTCAACTGGTCTGATAATACGATGCATGTCTATAAGAAGGGTCAGAGTCTATGACTCTGTAGTCTCATCATTGATTATGTATTCTATCACATGTTGGGGAGGGGGAGAATAAACTCATAAAGAAGGCAGGCTCTGTCGTGGGGAGTGAGTTACCTATTTTAGAGAAGATAGCGCAGGATAAAATAATTGGGAAACTTTCTCGTATGATTAATCATGACTGCCATCCCTTATATGAAATATCTCGTGCTTTTGTGAGTACTTCCAGCTCAAGATTAATTCATCCACGCTAAAAGAGCGTTTTAGAAAGTCTTTTCCCAACTGCAATCAGATTTTATAATCAATGTTTTACAAGATGATAGATACATATATATTTTTCTTTTATCCCGCTGTATATAATCATAATGCTTTGCAGATTTAATATGAGAGAACAAGACTTGTTGCTGTGGTATATGTTGTTTGTTGTGGTTGTTGTGTGTGTATTTATTCATTGTATTTTGTGCTGCTGTGACATATCAATTTCCCCCAGGGGATTAATAAAGTAAATCAAATCAAATCATCTGGGAACAAACTGCATTTTCCGGCTGAAATCTCCCCTATGGAAATGATGTCCAGGCGTCGATAAGTAACACTAAGCAAGTCTCTCATCACACCGCAGTTGTGGGGTAAAACACTCGATTTTATTTTGGAAGTAAAACAAACACCTACAGTGGCACAGAGATTTGAACACGGCCCTGACCTGTGATTTCCACGACGCGGAGAACGCGGACGGAATCGCCAAATCCAGTTATAAAAACAGCATTTACTGTAAAATGCAGAATTTAATGGAATTTGTCAAATAAATAAAAAGCAGGTCAATTCAGTTAAATCATATTACGATATAGACTAGTGTCTGTGAATATTCACAGCAACCCGCCAAAATAAAAGTTCAGTTTAACTTGAAGAAATTGTGACAGAAATGTTTTACTGTTGTACAGTAGAACTTTAATATACCTCAAGCCTAATAATACTAACTAATAATAAATTTATATTAAAACTTTATTTTTTAAAGAACAATCACAATTGTGTTCATCTTAACAGTAAAGCTCTGTTGTGCAGCAACATGAACATTGTTTTCATATGATTAAAAGATAAATTAAATTAATGTTTTTATGCCTTAATGGGGGGGGGGGGGGGCATTTCATAGAAATGAAAACAAATGTATATTAATTCAATTAATTAGACAAGCTTTTTGGTTATTTCAGTTTAATTAAACCATTAAAATGGAATCCACTCATAGGGCCCTAAACATGTAATATTTGTTTCACTTTTAATAAATTGTTGCTGAATTGTAAAAGTTTAAATCATTAAATTGGAGTCCAGAAAATTTGAAACGGAAAAAATGCAATTCAGAAAAATTAAAAAGGAATAAATGAAACTGAATTTGAGAAAAAATAAAACGGATTTCATAGGGCGCTATTTTAAGTTATGTCAACCTGTTACACCGAGAACAATTACACTGCATGAACTCTAGATTAGGAGTACATTTACACTTTGTCAAATAATGACTATGAAGATATTTATTATATGACGCAATATTGTGACAGAGGCCCTATTTTGTAAAGACTGTTTGAATGGCTGTAGGCCTATTGATTGGCTGTTTCAGAACAACTGACTGTATTTGACATCTAGGGTCTCCTGGGACATTTGATACAGTTACAAGAGGAATGACTTTGGGGGTTTGAAGGACAAAGAGAGAAACCGACTCGCAGACTTCACTTCACACAGGCTAGTTTTCTCTCTCCAGCACCTTCAGCTTCATTCACAGGAAAGAAAAGAAAAGGTAGCATTCATCTGATGCGCTAGTCGGTAATCACAGACCAATCTTAATGTAATTCGGCATAACAATATGCAAATGGTTCATTTGAAATCATTAATTATCTAGTCAGGATTGACAAAAAGCCATTGATCAGACTATAATTCAATATAAAAAGAAAATTACAATAATTGATCCAGTCTAGCATAATTTATCAGCCTTATGTCATTCCAAACCCATATGATTTCATTCGCAGAACTTCAGCAGAATGTCCAAGCTCCTCTTTTCCATACAGTGATCTGATGATTTTATATTGTGATCGATCTTGAAGACGTCCACCAGCTACTTTTCAAGCAAATCGTAGAGATCGTGATCTTTTAATACAGCAATGACTGCCTGTTACTGAGCTGACTGGCCAAATTATATCATGTGTCTTTCATGATCGAAAAACAACTCAACAGCAGTGCGGTGAATCAAATTGTAGTTTTGGTTTCAATGTTGGCTTCTAATGATTATGAAAACATGCCGTTCCTTTCCGCCTAGTTAAAAGCCTAAACTTAACGTCAAAATCAGTCAAATCGTGAAACGTGACTGTCGCAAAATGCAGTCTAATGTGGGACATGCTTTATTTTTTAAAAGAGTTATTAAAAGTGCATTAAACTGTGAAAGAGACACGCTTTCTGTGCGACGGAGCAGAACACGGACGAGCAAAGTATTCTTGGAGTCCAAACGCTCGAATATACACAAGAATATATGTCATAATGTCTGAATATTTACAGTCAGTTCCCAGTGGGGAAAGAAATGGAATGTGTGTCATTATATTAGATCCGTGCGTTGAGTCTTAAAGGAACACGCCACCGTTTTTTGAAATAGGGCTTATTCACCGTCTCCCGTACTTTAAGATAGGTGGGTAAAAGCATTTTTGTCTCAGTGCATGCATTGTCTTAGTTTGGCAGCGGCGACGCTAGCTTAGCTTAGCATAATGAATGGAATCCTATGTTGTCAGGTAGCATGTCGTGAGAAAAGGTGATTTTAAAAAAACGAATTACTTCTTGTGGCCTGCGTATTCGCAACGAGTACAAATAGCAATTCAGATTAAGAATAGGCGATTTCCTAGGCAGATATTGACTTGGGACTAGTTATAATAAATCTTAAAAATAATGAGACTTAATAGTTAAAAATTACCCTCAGCCCATAAATCTCAAATTTCATCCATGTCCACATATTTTTCATATATGTTCTATTTTTGGGCAATAGTCACTGCAAAGCATAATTCATACAATCCAGCCATGTCCTTTGAATGAAACTTCCATCAAAACAAATGAAAATTGGTTTGATGCTTCACTGTGAATCTTCTGGGATGGTGTGGTTCAGATAAGGAGGCTGTTTAGATAAAGCTGCACAAATTCCTGATTGATCCTAGAATTTGCTGGATGGGGGTGCAGGTTTCCCCAAGTTCAAAAGTTCACATTTTAAAAGTACTTAAAGACCAGTGACCCATGTCCTAATAAAACCTCTCCTGTTGTTGACTCCTCTCCTCCTCAAATCTCTCCTTCAGTATTTACATTTTTTATTTACAAGCCACTGTAACAACTATTTAACAGTAGGCTACTCTGAATATACACAATATCATTGGTAATGGTATTTTTAAAACAAAGGGAAAAGCACACAAATAATTCTTAAGTTAAGAAATTAAACTAAATTAATCAAATCAAAAGAATCAACATTAAGTTACTGATACGTTTGATTTAAAAGAACCGTCTTACCATTGTCTGTCGTCCGAAAACGTTTCCTAGAAAACTCAACCCCGTGTATTTTGTCCACCATATCTTTTGGATCTCTTTCCGTTTCTCCGTTCATGCCAGGAATAAAGAGCAAGTTCACAGCTTTAGGATCAAATCAAACTTCCATCATTCCTGCTGTTCCCAGTCTCTCTGCATGCAAGCGTGCTCGCGCGTGTGGGCGTGGATATGGGCGTGGTTATCTGTCCTCCGTATCCAATCACCGCCGCCTGTGAGTGACGTACCAGGACCACGCGCTGCTCACAGGGATGGGTGTGTGTTCAGAAAATGTCATTAGAAGGAAAACAAATGTTAAAATTAAATTAAGTAATTTTGCTATATAGATGTATTATTTCCGCGAAATTAATAATAAGAATAATAATAATTTAACTTTTATTGTACAAAATCTCATAAACACAATAAGAAATTTGGTCAGGATCCAAGCCAAATTTGATTAATTTTCTTCAGGAGACTAAGGAATTATTGCACCAGTCTGGAGAACATTGTCAATAAGAAAGCAAGAAAGACTTGTCATATCTTTAATGAATATACAGTTTTTTGATTAATTAATCAATTTGTACACTCTTGCATGTTTGTTTGTTTTTTATTTTATTTTATTTTTGGGGTGTATTAATATGTGAATTATGTATACTATATTGTCTACGTGTCAGACCAAACATATAATGGTTTTCTGAAGGTTTTACGCATGTGCTATATAGGATTTAGCGTTTTCAGGAGTTTTCCAAAAGTTTCTCATCCACTCTGAAACGTCGGGAAAAGCCTGAAAACGCCAGTGTGGACGGAGAGCGTTTTTAAATGAAAACGCCGTTTTCAAATGTATCCGGATTAATGTAGACGTAGCCCAACTCTAGAGCCCGCAACACTTCCTACCACTGGTATCATCGTCCCACCAGTTCTGCGACGCACATAAAATCTTCATTTAGAACCAAAAATATCAAACTTTGATCCATCAGACCACAAGACATTACTCCAGTCAGCAACAGCCACATTTTTGTGTTCCTCTGCCCAAAGAAGCCTTTTGACCTTGTTCTGCGCTTTTCCGGTCACCAGAACCTAGGCTACTCACTGGTATTTTGAGTTTCTGGGCAATTTTTCCGCAATTTATTCATTCTTCAATGTAACAATAGCTTGCATTTTCTCTTGTTAGTGACACCCTATTCTTGATATTGCCGTTGTTGCATCATACCTTCTCCACTTGATGAATGTCTGTCTAATGCCTGGGGAATGTTTGTAACCCTCACCTGAGCGATGCCTTTCAGCAACGAGATCCATCGACGCTTAAGCTCTTTGTGGCTCTTGTAACAACAGAGATGATGTCAGAAAAGAACAGCCAGAGTTAATCCGAGTCACTTCAGGTGAACACAGGTGTGTAATATTTCATTATGTAATATTTCAGTGTGTATATGAACTTGATGATTAGTTTAATCTGAAAAGTCAGCCACCCAGTTATTAAAGGGTGTGGACATTTATGCAGTTTTTCATTTATTCTTATCTCTCTTTTTTTTTTAATTTGGCACTTTGGATTTCAGTGGCATTGCTTAAAGCCTGTGGTGAAAATCCAGTTTTTATTGTTGTTTATATGTCTATGTGGTGTTTTTAATATGCTTTAAAACAAATCATGTGTAAATTCACAAGTCGACAGCATTGCTGAGTATTTTCTGCTTAAAACTGCAGTGAACCAAAGACAGTCTCAAAAACACGCTTTGAAATCGCTGGTGTTTCTGACGTCACAAACGACCTTGTAACCAATCAGATCCACGTGTGATCGTCAACCAGTGGATCTCTGAGTGAGTGAGTGAGTGGAGGCGGGGCTCATTTGCATATTCATAGAACCACGCATACTAAATGAGGCAAGGGTGTCCAGTTATATTCAAGATATTTTAAGGCATGAAGATTTTTTTCTAGAAAAAAACGTTTAAATGTGTTATTTTGGTGATCAAAGATAAGTTTTAAGGGATAAATTGATCAACTACAGGGGGACTTAAAGGTGCAAAAGTCATTTTTTTTACATCACAAAAAACAGCCGTTTTAACAGGGGTGTATACTCTTTAATTACAACTACCACACACAAAACCTAAATATATCGATATACGTTTACGATATTTACTGATAAGATATGAAGGCACAGTTTTGGTTTGAAAATCTGCCGAGCGGATCGATGAAGGCATTGAAATTGGTGTAAGTACTGTAAATACCACAACACAACTATCACAGTCAAGCAGATAATTGAGAATTTTCTGTCTGAAGACAGTTACACAACACTGCAATATGATTTAATGTATTTATGGTCACATATGATCAGCTGATCACAGCACAGCCAGAGTTCAAGCATGGATTCATCTTTTCACCACACAAAATCAAACACAACACTCACCCTGTGGCTCCACCTTAAAGCCAGCAGATCTTCCCCTCTGTACTTTCACAAAATTGAAAATACCCTGTGGCTGCTGGGAAAGTAGGATTTGGGGGGGAGGAAATATGGCATTTCAATACAGTTTAAAATAAAAACATAAAGACATTAAAAAATAAAGCACTTAAAATTTACTTCTGAAAGCAGTTGTTACTCCGCTTTACTAGTTTTAGTTTTAAAGCTGTGTCGTATCTGATGTCACCAAATTACAAAAACAGTATTATCCTCCATTTTAACATAATTAAACAGTATTTGTAAATACTCTCCACTGTTCTTTTTAAACACAGCCATATATTCATTTCACAATTCTTTCACAATGTTTCTTCAGGTCCATATTGAATATTTTGCAGTGCCAACAATAAATGCAGATACTCAACTGTGTCTGATAATCTCAGTTATCGAAGCTCTGAGACAGCTTTCAAATCCTCACTTCTCATCTTGATGGATCTGTCTGATGCTCTTGACACAGTTTTGACACTTTTCACATAGTTAACCACCAGATCCTCCTGTCAACCCTCAAGATGAAAGGCATCTCAGGAACAAATCATACCTCTCAGTCTGTCCTTCAGGGGTGAGGTGTCTATGTCGCAACATCCCATTACTGGAGTGCCTCAGGGCTCGGTGCTGGGCCCGCTTGTCTTCTCAATTTACATGTCTGTGATTCAGAAACATGGTCTTTGATATCACTGCTATGCTGACGACACACAACTCTACCTCTTATTCCAGGCTGATGCTGAGCTGCTCGCATCTCAGCCTGCCTGACAGACATTTCTTTCTGGATGATGGACCACCACCTTCAACTAAACCTTGTAAAGACAGAACTGCTTGTGGTCCCGGATGTAAAGTCCAGGTTCAGAAAGTAAAAGTCCTCCTCAGTATTTTGTTCCAATCCCCTGGATTTGCTAATTAGCACAGTTTTTCAGCCAGGAGATCATGAATAAACATATGGCAGGACTTTTATTTTCTGACCCCTGGATTTTACGCCTCTGTGTCCCAGCCAACTTATCACTTCATCACAACTTCTCCATTCAGCTGGATTCATAAACCATAACTCTGAACAGGAGCGACAGGAGCCTTGGACAGACAGGTTAAACTTCACAGACCACATTGCTATAACTGCCCAGTCCTGCAGGTTTGTCTAATACAACATTAGAAAGATCAGGGCCATAATCGGAGCTACTGCTCCTTGTCCAAGCACTTGTTCTATCCAGGGGCCGGTTTCACAAAGATAGACTTTGACTATGGTTTAGATATATAGATAGTCAGACTTTAGATAGATATCTAAATTAGACCGTCGCACAAAGCACTTAAGACTCTGACTATCTTAAGTAGGACTACACTGTAATGCATTCTGGGTAAAATAAGACACTTTTCAAAACAAAAAACATGGCGGATCGAGTAAGTGCATTCAACCGCTCAGTGCAGTTTACCCCAGCGGAAATATATGTTTGTTGGAGGAGTATAACAGTTATAAGGACTTTTACTTGGGAAATTTAGCGGAGAATGTAGAAGAAATGTTTAATTTGGAAAAAGATTGGTACGACAGTTAACAGCGTTAATCCGACTGTTGAGGCGGAGCGTTAAAGACGTACAAAAAAGATACAAAAACATGGTACAAGATGCCAAAAAATAAATATTTAAGAGGAAATATCCAAAAACGGGAGGAGGACCCCAAGAGAAACTTAAAGACACCGCTGAAATGGTGATGAATATGATATGGTGGACAGTCACCTATGTTGTGGGCCATTTTCCCTTTTCTTTTGGCTGTTTGTAATGTAACTGATTGTTACTGCTGGTTGCCCATAGATATATTCACTAGATGTCGCCTTGGGGTTCTAAGCATGCGTCAAAACCGCCGCCATCTTGGAACAGGGGTCTTGTCATAGGAAGTAGCTAGGTAACGCTGCTCTCTCCGCCTGTACTTCGAATTCATGGATGATGCCGGACTTTTGTGCTGCTTATGGATGTTCACACAAACGAAATCTGACCTAGGAAGAATTTAAAAAAAAAAAAAAGTTTTTACATTTTCTCTGGACTCAATGATTTATACAAGTATGAACGTTGGAACGAACCAAAAAAAAAACTAGAAAATCACATTCATGATTATTTATTTCCGTTAGACCTTTGCCTACATTGACGCTGATGCATTAAAATGAGGGGCTCCCCTGTTCCATGATGGTGGCTCTATACGCTGATTTCACGCAGCCGTTATTGCGAACTCGAAAGTGAGGCTCCGGTGGGAAGAAAACCGGAAGTGTCGCCTTTAATCACAGGAGAGTCGCGAATGCGATGGCGTATTGTTGTGTTTAATGTAGAAATGAGTAATTCTAAAACTGTACATACATTTCTTTCATACTTTAGACTATATACAGTGAAATTAATTTAAAAATAAAATATTTTTTTTTATATATATAATTCAGAAAGTAAAAAAAGAAGTAGGAACGAACTATATACATCCTTTATTGGATATTAACACCCAATAGTGTAAATCGCAGCAGCAGCAGCTTCAGTTTGGCAGTCCAAGGCATTGTTGTTTATCTTTACTTCCGGGGTTCTTCCCACTGGAGCCTCACTTTTGATTTCAAAATGGCGGCCGCGTTTATTATTTTGGTCTAAATTCACTCAGTCTTTATTTTTGTGAAAAAGTCTAACTTGCATTAGACTAGTCTATGAGCAAATTTTACACTTGTCTAACACTATAGACCGGTCTAAAATAGCTTTGTGAAACCGGCCTGGACTGTTGTAATGCTCTCTTGCAGGCCCTCCAGCATCACTGTCAAACTTCTGCAACTGATCCAGATACTGCAGCAAGAGTGTCTTTATCGAGCTGAAGAGACACACATCACTGCTCTCCTCTAATAAAATTGCACTGGCTGCCAATTGCCGCTTGTATCAAATTCAAGGCAGTGAAGGCACTGATGTTTTCCTACAGAACAACCACTGCCTCTGCAGAGTCTGCACCCCTATACCTAAACTCTACACTTCAGACCTACGTGCCCTCCAGAAGCTTGTGTTCTGCAAGTGAACAGTGCGTTGTGGTGCCGTCATCCCAAAGAGCCACTAAATCACTTTCACAGACCTTGACCTGGACTGATCCAGAATGACCTGACTAACTCAACCTGAGTCTTTAGCCATTTACAAGAAACTGCAGAAGACACATCTTTTGCATCAACACTTGACCCATTAACACATACTATTCTATGTACATATATATATATATATATGTGTGTGTGTGTGTCTGTGTGTGTCTGTCTGTGTGTGTGTGTGTGTGTGTGTGTGTGTGTGTGTGTGTGTGTATGTGTGTGTGCATGTTTATAACCATATATTTAAACCAAAGTTGTTGTTTTTTAATTGCCTGAATAAAATACAAAACGTATTAATTAAATTATATGTGTGTGTGTGAGTATATATATATATATATATCATTTATTATCATTTATTTTATTCAGGCAATTAAAAAACAGCAACTTTGGTTTAGCATATCAAACAATATATATATATATTTGTAATCTTTGTGCTTGGTGAAAGACGCTTCAAGTAATGAATATTCATTAGCCAAACCAAGCCCCGCCTCTCAGAATGAGCCAATGGGCGCAGAGGTTTGATGTCATTTCGAGGAAGTGTTCGCTCGTGTATATATGACAGCCGAGGAGAGACAGTTGAAATCTGTTAGCCTTTTACCCGTCCAGAAACATATAGCGATGGAAGTATTAATATTCTGCATCCAGAGTCACAGGGGATAACGCCTGCTGTATTGCTAGCCTTATAGTGGGCTAAACATCAGCTGTTTTGTTTGTTCTTTTGAAAGGATCGGGATCGAGCCTGTCTTAGGTACGGTACTGTTACTCTCACTAGCGGCTAACTCATTAAACCTGTGTTTAATTGCTTTTATTTCATTACTCTTCTGTTAAACTGAACCGTTTATAACGATAGAGTTTTCTGGCTCGTGTATGATTGTTGCCATCGCAGGTGTATATATTGTTTTTGAGTCGGATCACGACAAAAATGCTGTTTAGACAAGCTTAGAAACAAGATTTTCCATTAAAGAACAATCAATGTGTAAACTTTCAGGCTTTGTGTAATAGTATAATGAAGGCTCAGACTATTGGGTCAACTCGACCAGAGCCAGAGTTCACCAGCTTAAATGTTTGATTTTGATCATTATTTTGATGAACAAAAAAATCATAAATGAAGAAGAAAGCCAAAATATTAAATGTCATGGATGTATATATTTTCTGAGTAATTCATTATTTTGTAGAGGGGGTCAAAATGACAATTTTCACCTGAGATTTGGAGGGTTTTTACCCCCAAATTACAGGGGGTAGAAATTACTTAAAGGGAAAGTTCACCCAAAAATGAAAATTCTGTCATAATAAACTCATTAAATTCCATAATATTTTTTTCCTTCTATGGAAGGCAATGGGGGTCCTAAACTGGTTACCAACATTCTGCACTCCATCTTCATTTGTGTTCAGAAGAAAAAAAGAAATTCATACAGGTTTGGAAAACCTTGAGTAAATAATGACAGAATATACATTTTTGGCTGAGCTATCCCTTTAAGAAAGATGACAGCAGCATTACTTTATTCAACTTTACACAGAGATTGGTAGGTCTTTTAGTAAAATCTGCTGACTTATCTAATAGCAATCTTTGTTGCATAACAGTGACAGTTTAAAAATTGGGAAAAGCACTTCTTGTGTTTACCCGAAGTTTGCATGCCTGTAACTCAGAAATGATTTAAGATCTCTTAATATACTTTTAGATTGTAACTCTTAACAAACTTTATTTTTTATATTTTATGGATCAATATGGTTAATTTCCAGAGATATGGGGCTCTCAATGAGTAAAATGTACACATTTTTAGTGCTCAAAAACCACATGTGGATCACTTTGCATACAGCTGATGCTCTTTTCTTTTAAAGAGGAATGAATATATGAAGAACTAATAATGTTGAAGATGTAACTATCAACATAATTACATGGTTGATACCTGTCAGAGTGCCATAAATATTGTTTTTCCAAAGTTTGTGTGCCTGTAAAAATATTAATAGACTTTTCTTTTTTAATTTTCATTTAAAAGGCCTTATGTCTTATGGCGATCTCAATGTGGCTCCATGTTCAAATTGTTCAATTTGACCCTTTTTCAATGGTCGAAAACCAAATGTGTGTAACTTTTCAAACTGCTGATACTTATTGTGTTTAAAGAGGAATGTCTTAAGAACAAATAAGAAAATTGGTAATGTGAAAGCTGTCATGCAAACCCGAGACTACCTGTAGGAGGTGGTCTGAGTTCGAAACTGTGGTGCGATTTGCATGAATGTTGGTGTGTTCAAGTCATGTCGAAACATTGTACTTACAAGTTGGACATAAATACGAGTGGGAAGCTCAGGATTTTCTTTAAGCCCAGATCTTTACGAGTTGGGGGGCGTGTCTGAGAAACGTGATGTAATATCACAATACTTAGATATTTAGCAGTGGCATTGCCAGGCTTTTTTTTTTAATTTACAACAAAATCAGCTAATTCCCTGCACAATATATTGTAATATAACAATATAATATGTAATGATAAACTTTGATGCACATTCTTCTTAATTTTTTTAGAAAGAGTTTAAAATCATTGCTGTATTTTTGCGTAGGTAATTAAGAGAAGGTACACCGCCATCTTGCTTCAACGAATGTGACTTCAATGCACCTGATGGCGTAAACACGACTTCACACCTCGTAAATATGAATTTCCAGGAGGACTTCACTGTAAAAATTGATTGTTGGCTTAATTTTAAGTAAGTTACCTGGTTGCCTTTTAAAAAAAAATGTGTTAATACAATGAAGGAGATTGGTTTAATTAACAGAAACTCAAAATATTATGTTATCTTGAAACACTTTCATTATCTAAGTTGATTTGACAAAAGAAAAAAAGTCCTCAAAAGAGTCTGCCTTCATGCAACGCACATACATAAACTCAAGTGTCGTTCACTCCGCCGTGATTAATAGCACCAAATTAATAGAAAAGGCAGTATGTTTTCTATCATGTGCCGTGCATGTTTGCGATGACGTAAGATGAACACAAATACACCAGGGTTCGATAGTATCAAGTTTTAATCGGGTACCATTGTGATCGGACTCTGACCACAGCAAACGTGTCCAGTGTGAAAGCTTCCTGAATCTGCAAGTGTTCCCAGCTATAAAAAAAGAATACTTGCATTAAATAACACAAAGAGAGCAACTATTTGACTTTTTGGCAAGTTATTAAGGTCAAATAGTTTCTAACAGTTTCGACATGCTTGCATGTATGCAGAACATAGACCATTTCAAGAAGAGGAACATTGTTGCTCTCTGTTAAGTGTTGTTTTTTGTTTTCCTGATTGCGGCATGTTGCATGTTACTGTGTGTAAGTCTGGGAGAAACTTGGCAGACTGTGTCTTTCTGTGTGTATGCAGTGTATTTGTGAACTGACACTCATATTTTGTCTTTTTGTTCCTACTTTGCCATCCAGATGGAGAATTCTGGTGAGTCTAAATGGACACTAAAGACAGATGCGAGTTTAGAGCCTTTTCCCAAGTGTTGCCCAGCCTGTGATAGCAGTGAGGAGCCTTTCCGTGGGAAAGTGTTCCGGAACAGGACTAAAACCAGGAGTATGTCTATGCCATCAGCACATTGCTCTGCTAAGTTCAGGTAAAACAAGACTGTCTGTCAGGGTAAAGAGTTAAAGGCAGACTATGCAAGATTTATACCTTAATATAACAGCTTCGAAGTCATTTCGATGGTAAACAAACTTGTAGTAGGGCGAATCACCCCGATAGCAAAGATAAACCAGCAGTGCAGTTTTGAGAGATGGCGCCCCACCAAAATCTCGCGAGAATCACGACTTGCTTTACGGCACGACGACACATACATCGACAACAAATGAAGCAGCCTCAATGGAAGACACTAGCACTCATTTCAGACGTGAATCATGGCACAGTCGACGAAGAAAGCACGGTCGGAAGAGTCAAGGGAAAGCTCTGCGTGAGTGGTTTTCACAACAGTAACGTTTAATACAAGTACTCCACAGCTACTCTAGGGGTCGCTGTTTGACAAAACAGAAACTGAATAGTATGCCTTTAAAGGGGAACTATTATGCAAAAATACCCCACAGATCATTTATTATAGCTTGTCAAATTTGCACCCAATTTGGGTGTGAGCAAAAACAGAAGAAGAGCCTTTACAGCTCGTGCTTCCGATACTCCGGCAACAACAAAACTGGAGAATGTCACGCAGCCATACTGTCATATATTGCAAATCGTCACCAGTCATGGTCGGGGCTTCTCTGGAATCGCTTGTTGTTTATGATTCATGGGGAATATAAAAAAAGGAGTGGCTGGATTTGATATCACACCAATTCATTCTTCAATTAGTATATATTTCAGTTGAGAAGGTGTTACTGCTGTTTTATTGGAAAAGATACACAGTCCTGTACTGATTCAACTGCAAGTTACTTTAGGCAAAATTATTTAAAAGCCAAGGACATGGTAGAACTGTATGGATGGTCTACTACAGTATACAGCTTTCCGAAATACACGTTTTATAGCTATGACAGTGAAACACCTGTTTGAATGATGTATTACAGTGTATTTCATTGTCACAGTCAGTTTCTCTCAGAAGTAGTTTCCTGGTAAGATCTCACCATAGTTTCATCCAACACACGATTGTCTTATCTTACCACATAGTTTACACAACTATATCAGTCTTTCCACACTTGCAACATTTCTGCTTTACAAGAAGTTCTGTACTGTGATATTGAATGAAATGTGGGTAAAGGGGAAGATTGCTTTTTTTTTTTTTACTTTCCCACACCATATATACCACTGCAGTCTTCCAAAAGTTTAATGCACCATTTTAAGTGTGCTAGTTCATAACTAGGGGAATACTGTATATATTATCATTACTTTTTATTTTTTTAATTTTATTTTATTTTATTTTATTTTACAGAACAACAGATATAGACATAGTCCTGTTTCATTTACATGCATGTTTTCACTGTGCATTGTTTTTCTAGAGCCACCAATTTGCGATGGTACCATAGTGCTTGGGCCCGTTATCGCTGCCTGCAGCTATATTAAATATTTAAATTAGAGATCCATGCTATAGTCATGTTTGTCATCTTTCTGTTCTTTTAAAGGAGGACACAGTCACTTCATGGACCAAGCCCTGTCACCACATTTGGGCCCAAAGCCTGCATGCTGAAGAACCCTAAAGGTGTCATGTGAGTCATTTTACTACAGTTGCCTTCTACAGCAGATGCCAAGATTATATATATGTGAAGAGTGTTGACTATAGAAAGCATAAAAAGTTGCAGCACTGAGACTGTAGCCCAGCATAGTCATGTCTGTTATGAGCACAAATGCAATGATCATAACGAGCACAATGTAAATAAGAGATTTGTTGTGAAGTGTAAACCGCATCATTGATTATAATGGGGGTTTTGGCGAGAGCTGCACTGAACGGAAGTGCTTTTCGTAACTGATGCTTTTCATTTCTACTAAGAGGAACAGTTTTGATGGTTTAGTCACTGGCTTGATTTATGCCCGGTTTCACAGACAAGGCTTAAGCCTATAGAGGCTATGCATTGACGTCACTTCCCCACCACACACTCCCTCAGCCGGACTGAGTGGCAGAAGAGCTAAAGGTCGATATAGTGTTCCTTACAGCTTACCAAAGATCCAGTGATCCATAGATTTTGACATGTCGCCTGACATTTATATGTGCCTGATTTCAATGCTGGTGAAATACATAAAGCTAATTTGGCTGTGAACGCTTTTTATAAACACAATATAGGTCTAAATCTGGGTGATCACTGACATCAATGTTATATACATTATAATATCGTCCAGCCCTAAAACTTGTATAGTTTTTTTGTCAGTGTTTATTTAAAAACATCCAATTAAGCAGAATATACGATGGTAAATATTTAATTGATGAGTTGTCAATACAATATATAACAATACAATATATAAGGTATGATTTTATCCCTGAATTCAGCATATTGACACAAAATGAAAACTGCAAATCCACCTTTCACTCCCTGGATCCAGTTGTTTCTGCCGCTCAGTGTTTCTGCCGCTCAGTGTTTCTGCCGCTCAGTGTTTCTGCCGCTCAGTGTTTCTGCCGCTCAGTGTTTCTGCCGCTCAGTGTTTCTGCCGCTCAGTGTTTCTGCCGCTCAGTGTCTCTGCCTCTCAGTGTTTCTGCCTCTCAGTGTTTCTGCCGCTCAGTGTTTCTGCCGCTCAGTGTTTCTGCCGCTCAGTGTCTCTGCCTCTCAGTGTCTCTGCCTCTCAGTGTCTCTGCCGCTCAGTGTTTCTGCCCCTCAGTGTTTCTGCCGCTCAGTGTTTCTGCCGCTCAGTGTTTCTGCCGCTCAGTGTTTCTGCCGCTCAGTGTCTCTGCCTCTCAGTGTCTCTGCCTCTCAGTGTCTCTGCCGCTCAGTGTTTCTGCCGCTCAGTGTTTCTGCCCCTCAGTGTTTCTGCCCCTCAGTGTTTCTGCCGCTCAGTGTTTCTGCCGCTCAGTGTCTCTGCCGCTCAGTGTCTCTGCCGCTCAGTGTCTCTGCCGCTCAGTGTCTCTGCCGCTCAGTGTCTCTGCCGCTCAGTGTCTCTGCCGCTCAGTGTCTCTGCCGCTCAGTGTCTCTGCCGCTCAGTGTCTCTGCCGCTCAGTGTCTCTGCCGCTCAGTGTCTCTGCCGCTCAGTGTCTCTGCCTCTCAGTGTCTCTGCCGCTCAGTGTTTCTGCCTCTCAGTGTCTCTTCCTCTCAGTGTCTCTGCCGCTCAGTGTCTCTGCCGCTCAGTGTCTCTGCCGCTCAGTGTCTCTGCCGCTCAGTGTCTCTGCCGCTCAGTGTCTCTGCCTCTCAGTGTTTCTGCCTCTCAGTGTCTCTTCCTCTCAGTGTCTCTGCCGCTCAGTGTCTCTGCCGCTCAGTGTCTCTGCCTCTCAGTGTCTCTGCCTCTCAGTGTCTCTTCCTCTCAGTGTCTCTGCCGCTCAGTGTCTCTGCCGCTCAGTGTCTCTGCCGCTCAGTGTCTCTGCCGCTCAGTGTCTCTGCCGCTCAGTGTCTCTGCCCCTCAGTGTCTCTGCCGCTCACTCAGTGTCTCTGCCGCTCACTCAGTGTCTCTGCCGCTCACTCAGTGTTTCTGCCGCTCTGCCGCTCACTCAGTGTTGTTTCTGCCGCTCACTCAGTGTTGTTTCTGCCCCTCACTCAGTGTTTCTGCCGCTCCCTCAGTGTTTCTGCCGCTCCCTCAGTGTTTCTGCCGGTCGCTCAGTGTTTCTGCCGCTCCCTCAGTGTTTCTGCCGCTCCCTCAGTGTTTCTGCCGCTCCCTCAGTGTTTCTGCCGCTCCCTCAGTGTTTCTGCCGCTCCCTCAGTGTTTCTGCCGCTCTGCCGCTCCCTCAGTGTTTCTGCCGCTCCCTCAGTGTTTCTGCCGCTCCCTCAGTGTTTCTGCCGCTCCCTCAGTGTTTCTGCCGCTCAGTGTTTAGTGTTTCTGCCACTCAGTGTTTCTGCCACTCAGTGTTTCTGCCGCTCAGTGTTTAGTGTTTCTGCTGCTCAGTGTTTAGTGTTTCTGCCGCTCAGTGTTTAGTGTTTCTGCCGCTCAGTGTTTCTGCCGCTCAGTGTTTCTGCCGCTCAGTGTTTCTGCCGCTCAGTGTTTCTGCCGCTCAGTGTTTCTGCCGCTCAGTGTTTCTGCCGCTCAGTGTTTCTGCCGCTCAGTGTTTCTGCCACTCAGTGTTTCTGCCACTCAGTGTTTAGTGTTTCTGCCGCTCAGTGTTTCTGCCGCTCAGTGTTTCTGCCACTCAGTGTTTCTGCCGCTCAGTGTTTAGTGTTTCTGCTGCTCAGTGTTTAGTGTTTCTGCCGCTCAGTGTTTAGTGTTTCTGCCGCTCAGTGTTTCTGCCGCTCAGTGTTTCTGCCGCTCAGTGTTTCTGCCGCTCAGTGTTTCTGCCGCTCAGTGTTTCTGCCGCTCAGTGTTTAGTGTTTCTGCCGCTCCCTCAGTGTTTCTGCCGCTCCCTCAGTGTTTCTGCCGCTCCCTCAGTGTTTCTGCCGCTCCCTCAGTGTTTCTGCC
The DNA here is from genome assembly GCA_030578275.1 of Meda fulgida. Lineage (NCBI taxonomy): Eukaryota > Metazoa > Chordata > Actinopteri > Cypriniformes > Leuciscidae > Meda > Meda fulgida. The sequence continues at coordinate 3,309,060 of CM060623.1, forward strand.
GCTCCCTCAGTGTTTCTGCCACTCAGTGTTTCTGCCACTCAGTGTTTCTGCCGCTCAGTGTTTAGTGTTTCTGCTGCTCAGTGTTTAGTGTTTCTGCCGCTCAGTGTTTAGTGTTTCTGCCGCTCAGTGTTTCTGCCGCTCAGTGTTTCTGCCGCTCAGTGTTTCTGCCCCTCAGTGTTTCTGCCGCTCAGTGTTTCTGCCACTCAGTGTTTCTGCCACTCAGTGTTTCTGCCACTCAGTGTTTCTGCCACTCAGTGTTTCTGCCTCTCAGTGTTTAGTGTTTCTGCTGCTCAGTGTTTCTGCCTCTCAGTGTTTCTGCCGCTCAGTGTTTAGTGTTTCTGCTGCTCAGTGTTTCTGCCTCTCAGTGTTTCTGCCTCTCAGTGTTTCTGCCTCTCAGTGTTTCTGCCTCTCAGTGTTTCTGCCTCTCAGTGTTTGTTTCTGCCTCTCAGTGTTTGTTTCTGCCTCTCAGTGTTTCTGCCGCTCAGTTTTTCTGCCACTCAGTGTTTCTGCCGCTCAGTGTTTAGTGTTTCTGCCGCTCAGTGTTTAGTGTTTCTGCCTCTGTGTTTGTTTCTGCCTCTCAGTGTTTGTTTCTGCCTCTCAGTGTTTGTTTCTGCCTCTCAGTGTTTCTGCCTCTCAGTGTTTCTGCCTCTCAGTGTCTCTGCCTCTCAGTGTTTCTGCCGCTCAGTGTTTCTGCCGCTCAGTGTTTCTGCCTCTGTGTTTCTGCCTCTCAGTGTTTCTGCCGCTCAGTGTTTCTGCCGCTCAGTGTTTCTGCCGCTCAGTGTTTGTTTCTGCCTCTCAGTGTTTGTTTCTGCCTCTCAGTGTTTGTTTCTGCCTCTCAGTGTTTGTTTCTGCCTCTCAGTGTTTGTTTCTGCCTCTCAGTGTCTCTGCCTCTCAGTGTCTCTAAACACTGAGCGGCAGAAACACTGAGTGGCAGTGTTTCTGCTGCTCAGTGTTTAGTGTTTCTGCCTCTCAGTGTTTCTGCCGCTCAGTGTTTAGTGTTTCTGCCACTCAGTGTTTCTGCCGCTCAGTGTTTAGTGTTTCTGCCTCTGTTTTTGTTTCTGCCTCTCAGTGTTTCTGCCTCTCAGTGTTTGTTTCTGCCTCTCAGTGTTTCTGCCGCTCAGTGTTTCTGCCACTCAGTGTTTCTGCCGCTCATTGTTTCTGCCCCTCACTGTTTCTGCCCCTCAGTGTTTCTGCCGCTCAGTGTTTCTGCCACTCAGTGTTTCTGCCGCTCAGTGTTTCTGCCGCTCAGTGTTTCTGCCCCTCAGTGTTTCTGCCGCTCAGTGTTTGTTTCTGCCGCTCAGTGTTTGTTTCTGCCGCTCAGTGTTTGTTTCTGCCTCTCAGTGTCTCTGCCTCTCAGTGTCTCTGCCTCTCAGTGTCTCTGCCTCTCAGTGTCTCTGCCTCTCAGTGTCTCTGCCTCTCAGTGTCTCTGCCTCTCAGTGTCTCTGCCTCTCAGTGTCTCTGCCTCTCAGTGTCTCTGCCTCTCAGTGTCTGTTTCTGCCTCTCAGTGTTTGTTTCTGCCTCTCAGTGTCTGTTTCTGCCTCTCAGTGTTTGTTTCTGCCTCTCAGTGTTTCTGCCGCTCAGTGTTTCTGCCGCTCAGTGTTTCTGCCGCTCAGTGTTTGTTTCTGCCTCTCAGTGTTTCTGCCGCTCAGTGTTTCTGCCGCTCAGTGTTTCTGCCGCTCAGTGTTTCTGCCACTCAGTGTCTCTGCCACTCAGTGTCTCTGCCTCTCAGTGTCTCTGCCACTCAGTGTCTCTGCCACTCAGTGTCTCTGCCTCTCAGTGTCTCTGCCTCTCAGTGTTTCTGCCGCTCAGTGTTTCTGCCGCTCAGTGTTTCTGCCGCTCAGTGTTTCTGCCGCTCAGTGTTTCTGCCGCTCAGTGTTTCTGCCGCTCAGTGTTTCTGCCGCTCAGTGTTTAGTGTTTCTGCCGCTCAGTGTTTAGTGTTTCTGCCGCTCAGTGTTTAATGTTTCTGCCGCTCAGTGTTTCTGCCGCTCAGTGTTTCTGCCGCTCAGTGTCTCTGCCACTCAGTGTCTCTGCCTCTCAGTGTCTCTGCAACTCAGTGTTTCTGCCTCTCAGTGTTTCTGCCGCTCAGTGTTTCTGCCGCTCAGTGTTTCTGCCTCTCAGTGTTTCTGCCTCTCAGTGTTTCTGCCTCTCAGTGTTTCTGCCTCTCAGTGTTTCTGCCGCTCAGTGTTTCTGCCGCTCAGTGTTTCTGCCGCTCAGTGTTTAGTGTTTCTGCCGCTCAGTGTTTAATGTTTCTGCCGCTCAGTGTTTCTGCCGCTCAGTGTTTCTGTCTCTGCCCCTCAGTGTTTCTGTCTCTGCCCCTCAGTGTTTCTGTCTCTGCCCCTCAGTGTTTCTGCCCCTGAGTGTGTGTAACCGCAGTCACTCCGGCCGACGGTGACGACACACGCATAACCTCTATTCTCAGACTAAAAAGCATGTTTGAGCTATCTTAACTGAAACCAACTTGCATTGACATATGCACAACAGTAATGTTTTTTCTAAGGCACATTTATGAAAGCTACTTAAATATCCTAATTTAACTAAGGCCTAATCCTGACTTAATCTATCTAAGGCTTGTGTGTGACTGTGAAACCAGGTCATAGTGATGCTTAAACAGCATTAAATGATTAGGTAACTAAGAACGTCTGACTGCACAAGTTTTTGCGTATCGACAATCTCCAATCACAGATTACACGTTAGAATTAACATTGTTTCTTACATGTTGCGGTATTATTATCAGCACCATCTTTCTGTAAGAGTCTGCTTGCAAAGCCTGTGCCAAATTTTGGCTTTTTTACCAAATAATCCACCGTGAAATGAACAGTTACAGAACAAATAATACTCTACTTAGACATTTACATAATTGAAAATAAACAGCCGCTCCTCTAATTCCTTAGGATCCTTAATGTCATTTTTAATTGCAGTGATTTAGATTGAATGGTTATACTGTCTGTCCTTATTACTGCACTTACACTGCGATGATGTAGCTGTTGTTATTCACTCTGCTGATCTCTATTACATTATAAAAAGACAAGGAAGTAAATGAGTCAGTCTGGTTTCAGTAAGATCTCTTCTTGGACTTACAAGGAAGTCAGTTTTTATAGTATGTTTTGTGTGTTTTACAGCACAATGATCAGTTGCATGTAAAAAAAAATTTGCCCTCTTTAATCCTTAACATGTTTGGTTATTCTTTCATCACCCATTGAACTTCAAATGCTAATTGTAACTACACTATTTTGCAGGGGTGTAACAATATATTGCGATAGAGACCCGTATTAAGGGATTTACTTGTCATTTATGACTTATAACAAAAAAACAAAACAATGTCTAAAAGCTGCTATGTGACAAGGTGTACAGCAAACAAGCGAAATAACCCAAAAATACATTTTTATAAGCTGTCGACCCCAAAAAACGGTTGTTTCAGGACATAAAAGGGGATCAATTGAGACAGAACGCAACTAGTTCTCGAACTACTCTGAGAACTACGCCCACTGGAACGCGACATGATATTGTAAAAAAAAAAAAAATACATACTGAGTGTCAAGATCCCACAATTTACCCATTATTGCTGCTGATGCTTCACATCTTATTGCCTGTATCCACTTTTGTCTCCTTAAAGGCTGGCTTTTATGGTTCGGAAGCTTATAAAAATGTATTTCTGGTTTTTTTAGCTTGTTTGCTGTACACCTGTACACACAGCAGCTTTTAGCCATTTTTCTGTCTTTTGTTATAAATCATAAATGACAAGGAGGCAGCCTCTCGCAAAGTCAATGGAGACGGTTGGATTGTCTCCACCCCCCACCCCCCCCGGTGGGCGTGGTCTTCAGATTATGGCGCGTTGCGCTCTGTCTCTATACAAAACTGCAACAATATGTTTTGTGGATGGTGACAATATGTATTGTGTATAATTCAACCAAAATGAAAATTACTGTGAGATAAAAATCAAGTTTTCAGAGTTTTAGTGTCAGTACTACATTAAACTACCATATATGATGTATAATAATGCAATGGGGGAATATTTGTGTGTCCTGATAATGCCAAATGCCTGATGTTACCAGTAAAAAATGGCCTACATTATTTTAAAATCTAGTCAGTGACAGAGCAAGCATATTCGTCTAAAATAATTCTGTGTTTTCAGCTTCAGAATCATAAATATGTTTGTTCTGGTGTCTCTATTATCCTGTGCTTTGGGTTTCAGCAACAAATCTAAGCCTTTTCATTTACACACACAATGTTACACCAAATGTATCATTTTAATCAACAGTACATTTTTTGTTTACCTTTTATCATATGTCTAGGAGAATTGCAATAATATCGTATCGTGATATGTATCGAATCGTGACACGAGGGTATATTTACACCCCTACTACATTGACAAAAATGTGTTGTTCATATCTATTCACTCAGGCATATACAAGATCCAGCCAGTCAGAGGTTGACATGGAACAAGCCACCCAAAAGTGTCCTTATTATAAAGAAAATCAGAGACGCCAGTCTGCTACAGCCTTTCAAAGAACTCTGCATTTTTCTGACACAGGTGAGAAGACAATAAATAAAAGCAGGAAATGCAGATGTGGCCATTGAGAGTGTGCATCAAAGGGAAAAGATGGTTCAATGGAAAGCAGTGCTGATGATGATCTGCAGTTAATAGAGGTTCCCTCACAATATTGCGATATTCTGGCCATTGAATATATGCTGTATTTAAAAAATGCATATTTTAAGCGAAATTGAGACCCAGTATACTGAATGAACCGGTTTACCAGCCACCAGTTCTGTGTAATATGCACATTCCTAACGGCCACACCTGTTTGTGAATTTTGGGCTAATTTGAATGAGCATCCTTTGGTATGTCACTAATTGCATTAACAAAAATGCTTTTGTAAAGTGTTTTTTAAATTCAAATCAGTTGAGTAAAATCAAAGCATAATGTTTCCTGACATCTGTTCATGAATTTGCTCTTTTCTGTTGTTGTGTTTGTTCTCTGCATCAATGGCTTCTAGCAAAAAAATATGATTGTTTATGTGGAGAGAAAAGTCATTGAAGATCCAGCCGTTGCTAATGAGAGCTTTGTCTCCGTCAAGAAGAACTTTTGCACTTTTAGTGAAGGTGAGGATTTATCCAAAAGTACTTTGTTATACCTCGTGTTATTTGTTTGTGTGTGCGCTTCAGTGTGCATTGATTAATACATAATAGAATATTATCTAATTGTGTGCTGTCAGTGTGTATTTCCATGACTTTTACACAACCACGTAATGTGCTACTTTGAAACTGTTACAGTTAAAGTCCCTCTGTAGTCAATCATTTTAACCTTTAAAACTCATATTTGATCACCAAAATTACATATTTAAATGTTTTTTTCCTTAAAATATCTTGAATGTAACTCTACACTCTCGCCTCATTTAGCATACGCGGTTCTATGAATATGCAAATGAGCCCCGCCTCTACTCACTCCCTCACTCAGAGATCCACTGGCTGACGATCACACGTTGATCTGATTGGTTATAAGGTCGTTTGTGACGTCAAACACCAGCGATTTCAAAGCGTGTTTTTGAGACTCTTTGGTTCACTGCAGTTTTAAGGAGAAAATACTCAGCAATGCTGTCGACTTATGAACTTACAAATGTGTGTCTTAAAGCATATTAAAAACACCACATAGACATATAAACAACATTAAAAGCTGGATTTTCACCACAGAGGGACTTTAAACCGTTAATTCAACATAGTTAAACTACAGTATAATCGACCGTGAATTGACAGAAATAGGCAGCTACATTTAGTTGACGACTGTTATCCAATATATAAGGAGATTCTTGGCAATTATAAAATCTGCTTAGGACTTAAAAACTGAAGTGTTCCTGAGTAAAGGTGTAATGTGTAAAATTTACATGTGACCTGTTGACATGTTTCATAGATTATGATGATATTTCCAATTGTGTCGACTTCATCATTTGCTTGGGAGGAGATGGGACTTTGCTGTATGCTTCCTCTCTTTTCCAGGTTTGAAAATCTTTTCTTAACTTATTCTTGACAGAATAGTGAGTGAGTGAGTGTGTCAGTGAGTGAGTGAGTGTGTCAGTGAGTGAGTGAGTGAGTGTGTCAGTGAGTGAGTGAGTGTGTCAGTGAGTGAGTGAGTGTGTCAGTGAGTGAGTGAGTGTGTCAGTGAGTGAGTGAGTGTGTCAGTGAGTGAGTGAGTGTGTCAGTGAGTGAGTGAGTGTCAGTGAGTGAGTGAGTGTCAGTGAGTGAGTGAGTGTCAGTGAGTGAGTGTCAGTGAGTGAGTGTCAGTGAGTGAGTGTCAGTGAGTGAGTGTCAGTGAGTGAGTGAGTGAGTGAGTGTCAGTGAGTGAGTGTCAGTGAGTGAGTGTCAGTGAGTGAGTGAGTGTCAGTGAGTGAGTGAGTGTCAGTGAGTGAGTGAGTGTCAGTGAGTGTCAGTGAGTGAGTGTCAGTGAGTGAGTGTCAGTGAGTGAGTGTCAGTGAGTGAGTGTCAGTGAGTGTCAGTGAGTGAGTGAGTGTCAGTGAGTGAGTGAGTGAGTGTCAGTGAGTGAGTGTGAGTGTCAGTGAGTGAGTGTCAGTGAGTGAGTGTCGGTGAGTGAGTGAGTGTCGGTGAGTGAGTGTCGGTGAGTGTCGGTGAGTGAGTGTCGGTGAGTGAGTGTCGGTGAGTGAGTGTCGGTGAGTGAGTGTCAGTGAGTGAGTGAGTGTCAGTGAGTGTCAGTGAGTGTCAGTGAGTGAGTGAGTGTGAGTGAGTGTGAGTGAGTGTGAGTGAGTGTGAGTGAGTGTGAGTGAGTGGCAGTGAGTGGCAGTGAGTGGCAGTGAGTGGCAGTGAGTGAGTGGCAGTGAGTGAGTGGCAGTGAGTGAGTGTCAGTGAGTGAGTGAGTGTCAGTGAGTGAGTGAGTGTCAGTGAGTGAGTGAGTGTCAGTGAGTGTCAGTGAGTGAGTGAGTGTCAGTGAGTGAGTGAGTGAGTGAGTGTCAGTGAGTGTCAGTGAGTGAGTGAGTGTCAGTGAGTGAGTGAGTGTCAGTGAGTGAGTGAGTGTCAGTGAGTGAGTGAGTGTCAGTGAGTGAGTGAGTGTCAGTGAGTGAGTGTCAGTGAGTGAGTGTCAGTGAGTGAGTGTTGAGTGAGTGTCAGTGAGTGAGTGTTGAGTGAGTGTCAGTGAGTGTTGAGTGAGTGTCAGTGAGTGAGTGTCAGTGAGTGTCAGTGAGTGTCAGTGAGTGTCAGTGAGTGTCAGTGAGTGTCAGTGAGTGAGTGTCGGTGAGTGAGTGAGTGTCGGTGAGTGAGTGTCGGTGAGTGAGTGTCGGTGAGTGAGTGTCGGTGAGTGTCAGTGAGTGAGTGGCAGTGAGTGAGTGAGTGGCAGTGAGTGAGTGAGTGGCAGTGAGTGAGTGAGTGTCAGTGAGTGTCAGTGAGTGAGTGTGTGTGAGTGTGTGTGAGTGAGTGTGAGTGAGTGTGAGTGAGTGTGAGTGAGTGTGAGTGAGTGGCAGTGAGTGTGAGTGAGTGGCAGTGAGTGTGAGTGAGTGGCAGTGAGTGGCAGTGAGTGAGTGGCAGTGAGTGAGTGAGTGTCAGTGAGTGAGTGTCAGTGAGTGAGTGTCAGTGAGTGTCAGTGAGTGTCAGTGAGTGTGAGTGAGTGTGAGTGAGTGTGAGTGAGTGTGAGTGAGTGTCAGTGAGTGTCAGTGAGTGTCAGTGAGTGAGTGGCAGTGAGTGGCAGTGAGTGTCAGTGAGTGAGTGAGTGTCAGTGAGTGAGTGAGTGGCAGTGAGTGAGTGAGTGTCAGTGAGCGAGTGAGTGTGTCAGCGAGTGAGTGTGTCAGCGAGTGAGTGTGTCAGCGAGTGAGTGTGTCAGCGAGTGAGTGTGTCAGCGAGTGAGTGTGTCAGCGAGTGAGTGTGTCAGCGAGTGAGTGTGTCAGCGAGTGAGTGTGTCAGCGAGTGTGAGTGTCAGCGAGTGAGTGTGAGTGTCAGCGAGTGAGTGTGAGTGTCAGCGAGTGAGTGTGAGTGTCAGCGAGTGAGTGTGAGTGTCAGCGAGTGAGTGTGAGTGTCAGCGAGTGAGTGTGAGTGTCAGCGAGTGAGTGTGAGTGTCAGCGAGTGAGTGTGAGTGTCAGCGAGTGAGTGTCAGCGAGTGTCAGCGAGTGAGTGTCAGCGAGTGTCAGCGAGTGAGTGTCAGCGAGTGTCAGCGAGTGAGTGTCAGCGAGTGAGTGTCAGCGAGTGAGTGTCAGCGAGTGAGTGTCAGCGAGTGAGTGTCAGCGAGTGAGTGTCAGCGAGTGAGTGTCAGCGAGTGAGTGTCAGCGAGTGAGTGTGAGTGTCAGCGAGTGAGTGTCAGCGAGTGAGTGTCAGCGAGTGAGTGTCAGCGAGTGAGTGTGTCAGCGAGTGAGTGTGTCAGCGAGTGAGTGTGTCAGCGAGTGAGTGTGTCAGCGAGTGAGTGTCAGCGAGTGAGTGTCAGCGAGTGAGTGTCAGCGAGTGAGTGTCAGCGAGTGAGTGTCAGCGAGTGAGTGTCAGCGAGTGAGTGTCAGCGAGTGAGTGTCAGCGAGTGAGTGTCAGCGAGTGAGTGTCAGCGAGTGAGTGTCAGCGAGTGAGTGTGAGTGTCAGCGAGTGAGTGTCAGCGAGTGAGTGTCAGCGAGTGAGTGTCAGCGAGTGAGTGTCAGCGAGTGAGTGTGAGTGTCAGCGAGTGAGTGTGAGTGTCAGCGAGTGAGTGTCAGCGAGTGAGTGTCAGCGAGTGAGTGTCAGCGAGTGAGTGTCAGCGAGTGAGTGTCAGCGAGTGAGTGTGTCAGCGAGTGAGTGTGTCAGCGAGTGAGTGTGTCAGCGAGTGAGTGTGTCAGCGAGTGAGTGTGTCAGCGAGTGAGTGTGTCAGCGAGTGAGTGTGTCAGCGAGTGAGTGTGTCAGCGAGTGAGTGTGAGTGTCAGCGAGTGAGTGTGAGTGTCAGCGAGTGAGTGTGAGTGTCAGCGAGTGAGTGTGAGTGTCAGCGAGTGAGTGTGAGTGTCAGCGAGAGAGTGTGAGTGTCAGCGAGTGAGTGTCAGCGAGTGAGTGTCAGCGAGTGAGTGTCAGCGAGTGAGTGTCAGCGAGTGAGTGTCAGCGAGTGAGTGTCAGCGAGTGAGTGTGTCAGCGAGTGAGTGTGTCAGCGAGTGAGTGTGTCAGCGAGTGAGTGTGTCAGCGAGTGAGTGTGTCAGCGAGTGAGTGTGTCAGCGAGTGAGTGTGTCAGCGAGTGAGTGTGTCAGCGAGTGAGTGTGTCAGCGAGTGAGTGTGTCAGCGAGTGAGTGTCAGCGAGTGAGTGTCAGAGAGTGAGTGTCAGCGAGTGAGTGTCAGCGAGTGAGTGTCAGCGAGTGAGTGTCAGCGAGTGAGTGTCAGCGAGTGAGTGTCAGAGAGTGAGTGTCAGCGAGTGAGTGTCAGCGAGTGAGTGTCAGCGAGTGAGTGTCAGCGAGTGAGTGTCAGCGAGTGAGTGTGAGTGTCAGCGAGTGAGTGTGAGTGTCAGCGAGTGAGTGTGAGTGTCAGCGAGTGAGTGTGAGTGTCAGCGAGTGAGTGTGAGTGTCAGCGAGTGAGTGTGAGTGTCAGCGAGTGAGTGTCAGCGAGTGAGTGTCAGCGAGTGAGTGTCAGCGAGTGAGTGTCAGCGAGTGAGTGTCAGCGAGTGAGTGTCAGCGAGTGAGTGTGTCAGCGAGTGAGTGTGTCAGCGAGTGAGTGTGTCAGCGAGTGAGTGTGTCAGCGTGTGAGTGTCAGCGTGTGAGTGTCAGCGTGTGAGTGTCAGCGTGTGAGTTTCAGCGTGTGAGTGTCAGCGTGTGAGTGTCAGCGTGTGAGTGTCAGCGTGTGAGTGTCAGCGTGTGAGTGTGAGTGTCAGCGAGTGAGTGTGAGTGTCAGCGAGTGAGTGTGAGTGTCAGCGAGTGAGTGTGAGTGTCAGCGAGTGAGTGTGAGTGTCAGCGAGTGAGTGTGAGTGTCAGCGAGTGAGTGTGAGTGTCAGCGAGTGAGTGTGTCAGCGAGTGAGTGTGTCAGCGAGTGAGTGTGTCAGCGAGTGAGTGTGTCAGCGAGTGAGTGTGTCAGCGAGTGAGTGTGTCAGCGAGTGAGTGTGTCAGCGAGTGAGTGTCAGCGAGTGAGTGTCAGCGAGTGAGTGTCAGCGAGTGAGTGTCAGCGAGTGAGTGTCAGCGAGTGAGTGTCAGCGAGTGAGTGTCAGCGAGTGAGTGTCAGCGAGTGAGTGTCAGCGAGTGAGTGTCAGCGAGTGAGTGTCAGCGAGTGAGTGTCAGCGAGTGAGTGTCAGCGAGTGAGTGTCAGCGAGTGAGTGTCAGCGAGTGAGTGTCAGCGAGTGAGTGTCAGCGAGTGAGTGTCAGCGAGTGAGTGTCAGCGAGTGAGTGTCAGCGAGTGAGTGTCAGCGAGTGAGTGTCAGCGAGTGAGTGTCAGCGAGTGAGTGTCAGCGAGTGAGTGTCAGCGAGTGAGTGTCAGCGAGTGAGTGTGAGTGTCAGCGAGTGAGTCAGTGAGTGAGTGTGAGTGTCAGCGAGTGAGTCAGTGAGTGAGTGAGTCAGTGAGTGAGTGAGTCAGTGAGTGAGTCAGTGAGTCAGTGAGTGAGTGAGTGAGTCAGTGAGTGAGTGAGTGAGTCAGTGAGTGAGTGAGTGAGTCAGTGAGTGAGTGAGTGAGTCAGTGAGTGAGTGAGTGAGTGAGTGAGTGAGTCAGTGAGTGAGTCAGTGAGTGAGTCAGTGAGTGAGTGAGTGAGTGAGTGAGTGAGTGAGTGAGTCAGTGAGTGAGTCAGTGAGTGAGTCAGTGAGTGAGTCAGTGAGTGAGTCAGTGAGTGAGTCAGTGAGTGAGTCAGTGAGTGAGTCAGTGAGTGAGTCAGTGAGTGAGTCAGTGAGTGAGTGAGTGAGTGAGTCAGTGAGTGAGTGAGTGAGTGAGTGAGTGAGTGAGTGAGTGAGTGAGTGAGTGAGTGAGTGAGTGAGTGAGTGAGTGAGTGAGTGAGTGAGTGAGTCAGTGAGTGAGTCAGTGAGTGAGTGTCAGTGAGTGAGTGAGCTTTTCTGCAAACACTCACTCATAGTAAATAAACCTTAAACGCATCAGGAGTTGACGTAAATAGAATTGTCACTCTTTGTTAATCATGTCATCTGTAATCATAATATTGATTATTATTTTTTTCAATGTATTTTGCGCTCCTGGTGATTGCTGGTGATTTGCATAAAATTAAACATTTTTTTCACTGCATTGTACATGCTCATCTTATGTTTATGTTTATGTTGCCAGAGATTGCAGACTCAAATTGAAATTGAGTGACTTGTAGCTTCGTTACTGCAAATTGCTGTCACTGTGAACATTCTTTAAAAGCCTAAATATAAATGTGTGTGTGTGTGTGTGTGTGTGTGTGTGTGTGTGTGTGTGTGTGTGTGTGTGTGTGTGTGTGTGTGTGTGTGTAGGAGAGTGTGCCTCCTGTCATGGCCTTCCATTTGGGTTCTCTGGGATTTCTTACACCATTTAACTTCGACACATACCAATCTCAGGTCAACCAGGTTATAGAAGGTAAGCCATTACACAGTAAGAGGACATCTGGTTTTTCACAGTTTAAATATTTGTGACACTTTTCTCAGGTTCCAGGTTGTCAAAAGGGTCTGAAATATTGAACTTTCCCATCTGGTTTCTTTCAATAATCTTTACACTTCTGCAGCTGTATTGTGCTTCAAAGTGTCGAATTATAGGAATGCTATTGCTCTTGTGTCACAGTAGTGAGTTAGATTGCTTTATGCAGACTGCTTTACCTTGGACCACCAATAGACATCAGTTCAATCTAATCGATTTTAGAAGTTCAGCATGTAAAATCAAATGGTTAACTTTATTTCGATGGTCCACTTTAGACATTCTACTGACTATAAGTAACTTTGCTACCTCTAATGAGAGATAGTTGACATGTATTTGCAAAGTTACTTGTTAGTAGAATGTCTAAAGTGGACTATAGAAATAAAGTGTAACTGATCAAATTCTTTATTATGGCTTGTTTGGGTTAATGAAAACCATAGCTGTGTTTCAAAATCTAGTTCGCTGCCTACCTAGACAGCTGACAGCATTGTTTTCATGCAGTGAATGTAATGGTTGTATGTATAGAGGATTTATGCAGTGTTTTCTTGTAGGAAATTCTGCTATTATTTTGCGCAGTCGTCTGGAAGTGAAGGTGTTGAAAGAGTGCAGAGAGAAAGGACCTGTGGAGGGATCGAGTTTAATCATCACTAATGGAGACATTGAACCCAAACACAAAACTATGCAGTATCAAGTGAGTGCCACATTTCCTGTTATAATACACTTCTTTTCCAGTATTCTCGTTACACTAGCTGTTCAGTAGCTTCTTGCATTACTACATATTGGGTTATTCATTTTAAATGTCCCACAAATTAAAATGTATGTCCTTTCAATGTTTGCATGTCCGTCATGAAGCAAACCATTTAAAAGGGTCATAACATGGATTTTTAAATTATTTTAATGGAGATTTTAATTATGTTTCCTGAGGTTCACTTATAACGTTAATAAAGCTTAATTTTTGCACCAAAAACAAATATACATGAGGAAAACTATTATTTTCAGTCCTCATTCTGACCCTCTGTCTGAAATGATCCGTTTTTATTGGCTAACGTCATTGCATAGGAAACCTCTCACTATTGATAAAACATTACCCATATAAAACAATAATTTACAGACAAAGCATTATAAAATCATTTATTTGCGGTTTATGATGCTGCTGCTGTCCGATCCAATACAAAAGGTTCTTTGCGAACTCTCCATTACGCTGTAACTCGCTGACAAAATATGCTCAGAACAAACATATAATCCTCTACGTGATCCGAGACGCCATTAAAATAAACGTCCACTTGTTTCTGTCACTGAGATCCTTCTGAATTCTGTACAGATACGCAAGCAAGCTTTTTAAACTGTACGCTCAAAGTGAACGTTCTTTCGCTCTTCCATTTGTCCTGTTGTTGACAGACTCAAGTGCGTTGAGTTCATCAGAATCTGAACACACATCTGTATACTGTATCAGTGTATCAGTGTCAGTCATTATAATCTAAACACACATCTGTATACTGTATCAGTGTATCAGCGTCAGTCATTAGAATCTGAACACACATCTGTATACTGTATCAGTGTATCAGTGTCAGTCATTAGAATCTGAACACACATCTGTATACTGTATCAGTGTATCAGCGTCAGTCATTAGAATCTGAACACACATCTGTATACTGTATCAGTGTAGACAGTCATTAGAATCTGAACACACATCTGTATACTGTATCAGTGTAGACAGTCATTAGAATCTGAACACACATCTGTATACTGTATCAGTGTAGACAGTCATTATAATCTGAACACACATCTGTATACTGTATCAGTGTAGACAGTCAGTCATTATAATCTGAACACACATCTGTATACTGTATCAGTGTAGACAGCGTCAGTCATTATAATCTGAACACACATCTGCACACTGTATCAGTGTAGACAGTCAGTCATTATAATCTGAACACACATCTGTATACTGTATCAGTGTATCAGTCAGTCATTATAATCTGAACACACATCTGTATACTGTATCAGTGTATCAGCGTCAGTCATTAGAATCTGAACACACATCTGTATACTGTATCAGTGTAGACAGTCATTATAATCTGAACACACATCTGTATACTGTATCAGTGTAGACGGCGTCAGTCATTATAATCTGAACACACATCTGTATACTGTATCAGTGTAGACAGTCAGTCATTATAATCTGAACACACATCTGCACACTGTATCAGTGTAGACAGTCAGTCATTATAATCTGAACACACATCTGTATACTGTATCAGTGTAGACAGTCAGTCATTATAATCTGAACACACATCTGTATACTGTATCAGTGTAGACGGCGTCAGTCATTATAATCTGAACACACATCTGCACACTGTATCAGTGTAGACAGTCAGTCATTATAATCTGAACACACATCTGTATACTGTATCAGTGTATCAGTCAGTCATTATAATCTGAACACACATCTGTATACTGTATCAGTGTATCAGCGTCAGTCATTAGAATCTGAACACACATCTGTATACTGTATCAGTGTAGACAGTCATTATAATCTGAACACACATCTGTATACTGTATCAGTGTAGACGGCGTCAGTCATTATAATCTGAACACACATCTGTATACTGTATCAGTGTAGACAGTCAGTCATTATAATCTGAACACACATCTGTATACTGTATCAGTGTAGACAGCGTCAGTCATTATAATCTGAACACACATCTGCACACTGTATCAGTGTAGACAGTCAGTCATTATAATCTGAACACACATCTGTATACTGTATCAGTGTAGACAGTCAGTCATTATAATTTGAACACGCATCTGTATACTGTATCAGTGTAGACAGCGTCAGTCATTATAATCTGAACACACATCTGTATACTGTATCAGTGTATCAGCGTCAGTCATTATAATCTGAACACACATCTGTATACTGTATCAGTGTATCAGCGTCAGTCATTATAATCTGAACACACATCTGTATACTGTATCAGTGTATCAGTGTCAGTCATTATAATCTGAACACACATCTGTATACTGTATCAGTGTAGACAGTCATTATAATCTGAACACACATCTGTATACTGTATCAGTGTAGACAGTCAGTCGTTATAATCTGAACACACATCTGTATACTGTATCAGTGTATCAGCGTCAGTCGTTATAATCTGAACACACATCTGTATACTGTAACAGTGTATCAGTGTCAGTCATTATAATCTGAACACACATCTGTATACTGTATCAGTGTATCAGCGTCAGTCATTATAATCCGAACACACATCTGTATACTGTATCAGTGTAGACAGTCAGTCATTATAATCCGAACACACATCTGTATACTGTATCAGTGTAGACAGTCAGTCATTATAATCTGAACACACATCTGTATACTGTATCAGTGTATCAGTCAGTCATTATAATCTGAACACACATCTGTATACTGTATCAGTGTATCAGTCAGTCATTATAATATGAACACACATCTGTATACTGTATCAGTGTAGACAGTCAGTCATTATAATCTGAACACACATCTGTATACTGTATCAGTGTATCAGTCAGTCATTATAATATGAACACACATCTGTATACTGTATCAGTGTATCAGTCAGTCATTATAATATGAACACACATCTGTATACTGTATCAGTGTAGACAGTCAGTCATTATAATCTGAACACACATCTGTATACTGTATCAGTGTAGACAGCATCAGTCATTATAATCTGAACACACATCTGTATACTGTATCAGTGTAGACAGCTTCAGTCATTATAATCTGAACACACATCTGTATACTGTATCAGTGTATCAGCGTCAGTCATTATAATCCGAACGCACATCTGTATACTGTATCAGTGTAGACAGTCAGTCATTATAATCTGAACACACATCTGTATACTGTATCAGTGTATCAGTCAGTCATTATAATATGAACACACATCTGTATACTGTATCAGTGTATCAGTCAGTCATTATAATATGAACACACATCTGTATACTGTATCAGTGTAGACAGTCAGTCATTATAATCTGAACACACATCTGTATACTGTATCAGTGTAGACAGTCAGTCATTATAATTTGAACACGCATCTGTATACTGTATCAGTGTAGACAGTCATTATAATCTGAACACACATCTGTATACTGTATCAGTGTATCAGCGTCAGTCATTATAATCTGAACACACATCTGTATACTGTATCAGTGTAGACAGTCATTATAATCTGAACACACATCTGTATACTGTATCAGTGTAGACAGCATCAGTCAGTATTATGGCTTCTGTTTGCTGTTAAGCAACTGAATACCAATGGGCGATGATGTAAAATGATTCATATGCAACAATCATCTCAAGTCATATGCAAATGTGTTTGCCTGTGTGACATCACAAATCCTGCAATTTAAAAAAATTAGCCGCATTTAATGCATTTTAATGGAGCTTTAAATGCTTTGTTTATAATGAGGAGGGCTTTTTAAGCTATGAAACTTGCAGGATGTTTTAATGGTACAAGGACCTCTTATATGCCAAAAGATCAAGGCAAATTTAATGTCATGACCCCTTTGCATGCACATAAATACAAAACACCAACATTACACTAAAATAGTGCAATAAACATTATTTAACAACATATGATGTAACATAAACCCTAAAGCACATCACTGATAACAAAAAAGAAATAAGAAATGATGTGCAAAAAGCTGTTATTGACCTACATGTAACACAACATGGTGTGATGCTCCTCGATGGGGTCTTGTAGCATTAAAAACATTGAGATTGCTTTCTTTAATAATCAGCGACGCTTCCTACACTGTAAACAAAAAATGTACACACAGTAAAGCACTGCATGCTGTCAAACCATTTATTCAAATGAAATTATGTAACAAATTCAATGCAGTAGTTTGCTTTTTGCAGTTCTCCTTTTCTTATGCAGAAATTGTGTGTGTGTGTGTGTGTGTGTGTGTGTGTGTGTGTGTGTGTGTGTGTGTGTGTGTGTGTGTGTGTCTAAAAATGCGAATGACTCATTTTGAGTCACTGTTTATGATTTATGGAGAATATAATAAAAGGAGCGGTGGGATTTTTACCATTATAGGGTGCTTGTGTACACATTGCTGACACACATTTATCTTCAAATTTGCATAATAGGTCTTTTTACTTTTTAGGCAGTTGTTCAATTGTGTTTTATTTGTTGCTTTCAGATATTTTCATGTGTAAAGCTGTTGTTGTGTTCTGTAAATAATAAATCTGTCTTCCTCTATCAGGTGCTGAATGAAGTTGTTGTAGACCGAGGTCCATCGTCCTACCTCTCTAATTTGGACTTGTTTCTGGATGGTCACCTGATCACCACCGTTCAGGGAGATGGTTAGTGTGAACCAGTGAATTACTCGTGTCGTGACAGTCTAGCTATTATACCTGGGAAAAAAAACACAATCAGTTCTTCTGTGTGTTTCCTGTACCTACATCCTCAATGGATTAATTAACGCTTAAAGTTTCCCTATTATGCCATTTAAAGTCCCTAGTTTTGTTTTGGAGTCTCCTACAATAGGTTTACATGCATTCAAGGTAAAAAAAAAAAAAACCTCATAATATTCATTGCAGCATCAGCTCTTTTCTCACAGTGTCTGAAACCGATCAAGGATTCAGTCTCTCTAAGCCCCGCCTACCTGAGAGCTGCTCTGCTCTGATTGGTTAGCCTAGTCTGTTGTGATTGGTCGACCATTTACAGTGCGTATTGAAAACCAAACGCCTATTAGCATATATGAATCTCAGCTCTTCCTCTGCTCTTGATACACAGTGATACATTTTTTTTTCTCTGTAAATGTTAGAGATGAGTAAACCTTAAAGGCTCTTCCGGACAACAAGCGAATCACTGTTAAACTTCACAGACTTCAATTCATGTGCGTCAAACAGGTTATTACTCACATCATCACTATGCCTCCTTTTCAGATATTTAAAAAATGCCAGGAAATTAAAATAAAAAAATATATTAATACATGAAGCCTATTATTTTGAACATTATTATTTTTAAGCAGTAAATTTCACTTTAAATAAGATGTAGAAACGTTATCACTTTCATTCATGCAGATGTGGAAAATATGCCATGCTTTAGTTTAGAGGGAGGGTTTCTGTCCTCTGGTGGAAAACAAAGGGCCCTATCACACACCGGGGCAATGCAGCGCCAGGCGCGACGCAAGTGCTTTTTTGCTAGTTTCACCCCGACACGTTATCATTTTTATGTCCTGCTCCACGTTGTTTAAATAGCAAATGTATTTGCGCCTATTTGTGCGCCCATGGGCGGCTGGTCTGAAAACGAGGTGTGTGTTCAGGCGCATTGCTACTTTGAGGAACTGAAATAGAATGAGCCATTGAGCAACCCAAACCTGGTCTAAATTTCTATTTTTTTTTGTTACACACACACACACACACACACACACACACACACACACACACAGCTTTAACCTCGCGCACAAGCAGATCCGTTTCCTCTCTGGAGACGCGTTCAGTTTTTATACTTGCAAATTCTTCCATGTAAATAGCAAATCCACCATGGCGGCAACTGGCTTATAAAGGGAATGGGAGAAGAGACTCTGATTGGTTTATTGCACGTTACACCCAAAACACACGCATTACTCATTAATAGAGACGCCGGTTTTAGACCATGCCTGGAAACATTACACAATGAAATTACAACTATAACCAGTTGATGGCAGCAGAGGACCACTCATCTGACATTGCCACTTCCTATAGTTTTATTTTAACATTTTGCTTTTGGATTTAATTATTCATACTAATGAGTAAATAATGGAGTAAATCTTTTCAAATATTTAATAAAAAAAATCAAAAAGGATTTATTATCACTACTGCATATGATAATTAAATAAATGAATGCGCTGTTATGTGCATGCGTGGAGCGCCTCAGCATTTCGGTCTACAAACTCCATCTCTGCATGTGCTTTGAGTTTGGGTTGTTCATCTGGGAACGCAACATGCGCAATATTTATAAACCTACGCCAACACAGGAGAATACATCAGTGTGTGTCATCATGATTTCAAAATAATTGTTTAACCTTTGCTCTGAGTTTGCCTGTTTTGATGTCCACATGTTGTATTTCTTTCATAAGAATCAGAAGTGGCCAAATATGAATGATTTCGAATGAATCTTTAATATAACTCGAGAACATCGAGTGATTTGTTCACTTTGTGTTTACCGCGCATGCGCAACATCCCATAGGTTCTGTACCGGAAACAGAAATGATTAGATCACCTCTCGAGTCTTCCAGTCGTTCGTTCTATTGTTGCATTGGAGACCATAACTTCCAACCTTCCATACAAACAAGCTCTTAGTTATATTATTAAATTATTAAAACAGTTATGTGATGCATTTTTGTTCTCAAATTGAAGCTTTTTTTATTTCAAATTTATAAATTTGTGAATTTCTGTCTAGATGGTAATGGTTCTGTTCCGTAACATCCGTATGATGGAGAAAGTGTTGTATTTGTTGCAAGATGCTGAGCCGGGAAGAGGTCACATGACACACGAACGAACGACTCGAGAGATGAACTAATCATTTCTGTTTCCGGCACAGACTGTACAGCGTCAGACCGGGGATGTGACGGGACAAAACAAAAGGGCGAGCGACTCGGACCGGGAGGTGCAGGTGAATAACACCTTGGCTTTATTATAGTGTTTCCTTATTCGACATGTGATTAACGTCTCATAAGTAGATGCGTTGGGGAGTTTGGCTATTAACATGTAACATTTTAATTATATTCTACTGAAATTAGGGGGGGGGGGGGGGGTTGAACGAGATTCAAAATGATCCGAACTTCCCATCACTAGTAATAGTAATATAATGCGTAATGTACATAAGTTGATTACATTTATATTATTTATATTACATTGTGTATTTTTAAGTAGGGCTGTCAACGTTGTCGCGGTAAAGCATACGATAAATCTTTTCCAGTTTAAAGCGTTGAAAATATTTAACGCAATAAACGCAGCATCCGTTTTTTTTCTGTCATCCTTTGGCTAGCGTTGCATTATGACCACTCTCCTATTCATGCAAATGCTTTTAAACCATTCAAGCGCAACAAATCAAAAGAGGACGCGCTGCCTGTGAATGTCCTCTTTATGTGACACACATATGACCCGCAGAAAGACGCGCGCCAATATCACAGACTGTAAATAAATATGTTTCTGAATCTTGGCCGCGCGTCACTCCCGGATAAACGGAAATGTGCAGTGAGGCGGATTAGCTGAGGTGACGTGACGCTAACGCTAGCAGACAAACGCTAGTAGTGACATCAGCGGCAATCCACCTGTCATTCAAGTGGCCACGCCCTTAATTATGCAGAACTTTAAGGCTTAATATAATCTAAATGGATGAGTTATAAAAAATAATCACCCCCTTCACAGTCGTCATGAAGGGCAAAATTAGCTGTATAGACCAAAACCACTTTTTGCACCCGGCTATAAACATTTTTTTTCTGCTGTAAAGGTTTTAACACGGGGGTTTATGGGATTGACTCTCTTCTGCAGCCGGTCTCTAGTGGCCAGTCGATGAACTGCAGTTTAAGTCACGTCTTTGTTGGATTCAAGAGAGACCGGAAGATTGGCGCTTGTTCAGAATAGAGTTTTCTTTCGCGCTTGAACGAACAATAACACAGTTATGCCAAGTTTTGTTGAGTTTCCTCATAAGAGCGGTCTTAAATGAGTGAACTAAAGTCTTAAATGAAGGTGAAGAGTTGTGAGAGAATGAGGCGCGTGTGAGATCAGCAGCGGCTGCTCTTAAAGGGACAGCAGCCACTAATTCTGTCTGTCTAAAGTTAATCAAAGAACAAAGATAACAGAAAATCACTCTTCTATTTAATTAATCTGTTTAATTCATAATGTATGCAGTGCAGACTGTTTGAAAACCTTAATACATTTCTGTATATTTCTTACCTGATAGACAGGAAGGGCACATAAATATTACATTGTGTTTATGTGAGAATTGTTTTAAGTTTACTTAAAAAAAAGTTTTATTTTTTGAAGCCTAATAAAATAAATTAAAAATCAATAGCTTTCAATTACACTGTAATGTTGAATGGCTATAATTAATTAATGTTTAAAAAATTAAATTTGGAGGGGGAATCATTTTCATTTAGCTACTCATTTATTTAATAATTTACTTCATTTTATCACAGGTAATGATGACGTTTGCAAAATCTAAATCTCTGTCCATTATTTTGCACAATATTGGAAATATTTACATTATAAACCATGAAGGCGAGTCAGTGAATATCACACAAGCAATGTGCAAACTTTGCTCTAGAGTTATGCGGGTGGAGAAGTCTGAAACCCCTGTCAATCATTCACTACAGAAAGGGGAAGTAAAAACATCTGACGCTGCATTAACATGCATATTCTCTCACAGACGACGAGAGCTGAATCTAGTTTAACGTGCTGTTTACGGTATATCACTGTCTTCATTTATTGTCTTAATATTTCTCTTGTGGACCAAAAGTAGTGAAAAGATGCTAGAGAAGTACTTCGTTTTGAACAAGTTGTTTTTGAAATGAGGAGTAAGCTGATCTTACATTATCCTCGCAGCTCGTCGGTGATGCGCTACAAGATATCCGTCCGCTACATCACTGAGAACCGCGTCGAAATGAATCATTGGTGTAGTTACGTTCAAGATATTTAAAGGCATTAAGATTTTTTTTTTCAAGGAAAAAATGTTTACATTTGTCACAACTGTTTATGTTCACTTAAAGTTCCCTTGTAAAATATACCGGGATAACCTGCTTCTCTCGAGACCCGTTCACTGTTAATGATATGCGAAAGCCTGCCGGCACGTTGATCTGATTGGTTACAAGGTAGTTTGTGACGTCAGAAACAACGATTTCAAACCATGTTTATATGTCTATGTGGTGTTTTTAATATGCTTTAAGACACACATGTGTAAGTTCATAAGTCGACAGCATTGCTGAGTATTTTCTGCTTAAAACTGCAGTGAACCAAAGACAGTCTCAAAAACACGGTGTGAAATCGCTGGTGTTTCTGACGTCACAAACGACCTTGTAACCAATCAGATCAACGTGTGATCGTCAACCAGTGGATCTCTGAGCGAGTGAGTGGAGGCGGGGCTCATTTGTACATTCATAGATCTGCGAATACTAAATGAGGTCGAGTTACATTCAAGATATTGTAAAAAAATCCAAGGTAAAAAAAAAACGCTTAAATATGACATTTTGGTGATCAAAGATGAGTTTTAAGGGATAAAACGATTGACTACAGGGGGACTTTAAGACGTTTATGACTCGTTAACATGACCAAATCGGGTTAAGAACGTGCATGTAAATGCGCTTGGAGACTTGAAAACAAAGGTAGATACCAATCCATCATCATTTGTTTAGATATTTTTACTGAAAAAGACAAAATACTAATGAGGCAATTCAAGGAAAGCGTTTTGTGTGATGTTTCGAGATTATCCTTTCTAAACATTTACAGTCTTTAAGGAAGATCTCTGCATCTGTGCCTGTCTCAGGTGTGATCGTGTCGACTCCCACTGGAAGCACTGCATACGCAGTAGCGGCAGGAGCTTCAATGATCCACCCAAACGTCCCTGCCATCATGATCACGCCGATCTGCCCACACTCGCTGTCCTTCAGACCCATCGTAGTGCCCGCCGGCGTGCAGCTCAAGGTTGTGGGTTCACTACAGTCAGCGGGAAATCACATCAATATGACTATTATGGGGTTATGTGAGGATTGGAAGCGCACATTAATGTGACATTTATTATGGGTTTATGTGAGGATTGTTTTAAGGTCACTTAAAAAAAGTATTTTGCATCGAGACATTGTGTGGCTCGGTCATACTGGCCTTCATTCATAAAAAGATGCCATTAAACAAGCATTTAAAATATACTGTCTTTATGTTGTCTCTACATTAATTTGGAGATTAACTATGAAATTATTATATTATAAAATATATTTAAAAAGTGATTTTAATCGCGATTAATCAGAAAATATGTGTGATTAATCTAGTTCATTTTTTTATAGATTGACAGCACTTATTTTGAGCAGTGTTGTTCAATAAAACTTGCTTTTATTACTTTATTTTAACAAAGTATTGCCCCGTTGTTATGATGCTTCTTTAAGTCATTTTAAAGGCCTCGGCCCACAGCCTGGGCTCGTGTGCTTTGACTGCATGAGGACTGAACCCTGATGTGATTTCAGATTATGCTGACCCGTGATGCCAGGAACACGGCCTGGGTGTCTCTCGATGGAAGGAAACGCCAGGAGATTGCATACGGGGACAGGTACGTGACTTCAGCATCCACATTTAATGCTTTCAACATCTCACAAAAGATTGTCTACAGAACAATAGGATCTTCACAAATCATTTCACTTTCAGAAGTGTTTCTCAACATTGCAACACTGCATATTTAATCAGCTCCTGACGAACACAATCATTATTATTTGGATTATCACTCAGTGAGTTATTTAACCATGTTTTACTGTCTCTGGAAGGCTTTTGTCCATCAAACACATTACAATTTACAAAATCCCGTAATTTCATATTTACATGCACTGTATGCGATTCACCAACTTTTTTTCAGCTGAACCTCTTTGACCTAATATATTCACTTTAAGTTTCGAAGTTAAAGTCCCCCTGTAGCCAATCATTTTATCCCTTAAAACTCATCTTTGATCACTAAAGTGGCATGTATAGATGTTTTTCCTTGGAAAAAAAATGACTTCATGCCTTAATATATCTTGAATGTAACTCGACACTCTCGTGTCATTTAGTATGCGTGGTTCTATGAATATGCAAATGAGCCCCGCCTCCACTCACTCAGAGATCCACCGGTTGACGATCACACGTTGATCTGATTGGTTACAAGGTCGTTTGTGACGTCAGAAACACCAGCGATTTCAGACCATGTTTTTGAGACTGTCTTTGGTTCACTGCAGTTTTAAGCAGAAAATACTCAGCAATGCTGTCGACTTATGAACTTACACATGTGTGTCTTAAAGCACATTAAAAACACCACATAGACACATAAACAACATTAAAAGCTTGAAATTTTTTTCAAGAAAGAAAAAAAAATGTAATACATAATTTTGGTGATCAAAGATGAGTTTTAAGGAATAAAATTGACTACAGGGGGACTTTAAATGGCTCACGTTACTAACTAAAATTGTCATGTAATTTGGAATCTGTAACCAACTACAATTTGTATCTACCAAGCAATGTTAATTAGCATGGAACAGATGGCTTTTATGCGTCACGCCAATCTGGTCTGGCACGTCTGGTTAGGATATGATGTAAGCATGCATGTCAAAGCAGACTGGCATGTGCTTTCTTGTAAACCTGATGCGTGATGTTCCTCTCTCTACTATCCAGTATCACCATCACGTCTTCATGCTTCCCTGTTCCTTCCATCTGTTTCCGTGATCCGGTGAACGACTGGTTCGAGAGTCTGTCTCAATGTTTACACTGGAACGTTCGCAAGAAACAGAGTCATCTGAGTTCTGAGGAGGACGAGTTCTGAACACATTCCAACACTATCACTCAACACACGTCCTTTTAACAGACTTTTAACATCTATCTCATTAAAACAAACTATTTCACCTCATTATTACATTATAAGTATATTTTGGTAAAAAAAAAAAAACTATTTTTAGGACCATTAAGATTTTTTTTGCTTTGTTACAGTTTCGCCCCAAAACTTTTTGAGTGTGTAATTCTGATGATTCTCAGTACTGTAATAGCCAGTATTATTGAATGACAGTAGAAAATTACTGCAAAACAATGATTGTTTTATTTAAATATGCATAAATGGAAGATGGGACAACTACTACAGCCATGATGTATAAATACTTGAGGTTGAATTTTTTTTTTTTTGATATTGCAATTATTTTGCATTATGGTTATGAGCATTTTTGGGGAAAGTGGGAAAAATTATGAAGGCATCGTTTATTTTGTTTTCTTCTTTAAATTTTGGGTGAAATATGACCCCCAGTATGTGTGGCCACATATATTATTGGCACTTTTACTTTTTAATTGACATCTGTTCATTCCATTATAGCTTTGGGTAAAGTATCATGTATGGTCAGTTTTTGGCTGACAAGGTCCTTTAAAGCAATAACTGAATTTCAATAGATTATATTGTGCCTTATAGAGCATTGGATCAAAGTCTGTAATTTTGGGGAAATGTATTTATGGCATATTAGAATACATCTTGGTTATTGATCTATCACATATCTGAGCTTGAATATTCATTGGCTATTTTTTTTTCTCCACTGGATTTTGTCCCGTTGTAGACTTCAGGCCAACAAGCTGCCGGATTAACTATGAATTCAACGATGAGTTTCTTAAAAACTACAACAGGGAAAGTGAACACTACAAAAAAAGTCCATATTGTGTTTAAGTTAAGTCAGTTTTTTCTAGTTCTGTTATGAAGGTATTTAAAGATGGACAGAAGCAAATCAATAACCATAGTACTTATGAAGAGACCTGAGAATCATTCAGGCTGATGTTTGCAATTTTTCTTCAATAGGCTATTAAATTGAAAAAAAAAAACATTTTGTATCAGCTTCACAATTAATCATTGAGCTTTTACTCTGTTTACATCATATCTGACCTCTGCTTCTGTTATACCACATCCTGTCAGAAGCCAGGTTTTATTTACTATCAGAACTTTTTATTATTAAAAAGAACATTTTCATAGCAAAAAAAAACCTGCTTATCCTTCTTGTCTCTTTATATTTTCAAAGGTTTGTTTTATAGCTGCCAAATGTGTATTTGCCATTACAAATTTGTAAGTGACGATAATATATTTTTAATGAACTTGAGACATAACGCATCTTTTACAAATTTAGAGAAATAATAATGCATTATAGTTGATAGACAGAGATATTTCTTTTGTTGTTGTTGTTGTTTTTGGGCTCTTTTATTGTGACACCATTAAACTCATTCTATTTTATTAATCATTTTTCATAATTCACCTATTCATGGCTAAGACAATAAAACTCCACTTTATCACTGGCTTTCTCTTAGTGGTCAATTAAAGAAAATTGTGTCATGCATTATCTTTGTTTGCCTACTTTGGCCTTGTCCCAAATAGCACACTTCACATGCACTCACAGTCTTGTGGACATTTCCTACTTCCCTCTTCTGAAGTCATGATTACGAGCTCATCGCATTCAAATTTTGACTTCAGAGGTTATTATGACTCGTTCATGTCCAATTTTTAAACTAGGAAACTATTACGATAATTCCGATAGCACGTGAAGGCAGAATTAATCATGTGCTCGTGAAATCCACGGGACTGTATGGTGTCCCAGATTTGTCATTTTACGTTTCAAAAGTGTGCTCGCGTCCCCTTTTCGCCTTCGATGTGCACTTTTGCCGAGATCCGGTTTCCCAACAGTCAAAGCGTCAAACGTCATGAAAGTGTAGAAGATCGCGAGGGCATAGGGTGCCGATTGGGACAGGGCCACTAAGTTTCTTTTTTGTTAGGGCCACTAACTTTCTTTTTTGTTAGGGCCACTAACTTCCCTCCGTCTCGTTTACTCGGATGTACGTCATTGGTTGCGTTGCACGCGCGCGCCCACTACTGGTGAAACCCTTGAATTCACAGTGCTCATAAAAGAGCAGGTGAAAAGCACACGGATGATCTACTACTGGTGAGATTCTGAAGTGTGTATGATTGACACTTTATCCCATGATAGGCCACATGAGAGGATTTATGAATGACAGTGAAGCAACGCTGTTAGATCACATGATTATGCAACATAATACGTCCAGGATTGTGTTTAACTCCACTGTTTTTAGGTATACACTCATGAACTTCCCTATAGCACTTCCCTCGGGGGAATCCCCAACGACATTCTTGATGTTGGGTAAAAACGTTATACTTACAAAATGTGAAAATGTGTAAAAGAAATCTGTCAAGGAATGCTTGCTGAAAACACAAGACTTGCTGTTTGAATTCTGTAATTTTTAAAGTTCAATTAAGAAAAAAAATGCCCTAAGCACTTGCCCTCAGGCCTCAGGGAATTACGACGCCATTTTGAAGTGAGTTCAACTTCGTCAAATGGGCGAGGGAAGTTTATTTGGACAGAGGCAGACCCTCGACCCCTCCGAGCAAGTCGACTCAACATAACTTTCAGGCAGATCCATAGACCATAATGACCTTATTTTACCCCGGCCCACACAACTCTTAAGCTATTTTGACATTTAACCACATTTAATAGGCCTAGCAAAACTGACTTTTTTTTTTACACAGATAGTTTATTGTATAATTTTCGTATATTTTCTCCAAAAGCCCACATACAGGCCTACAGTAGAATGAAACAAATTCAGAAGGAAAAAAAACTATTAAAAAAAACAATTTCCAGTGTGGATTTCAAATGATCAAGGACTTATCAGTGCGTTACATTTAAACACATTTCAAGGGTTCCGCCAGTAGTGGGCGCTCTTTTAAACTTAACCAATGACGTACATCCGAGTGAAAGAGTGGACATAAAAATAGACATAAATGCATCGCGAATTACATTCATACTAATACATAGAAGGTACTTTTTTAGCAGTTATGAAGTAATTACTTATTCAAAATAAGTATTTACTCAAGAGAGTTCCCTCGCCCACTTGACGAAGTTGAACGCACTTCAAAATGGCGGCGATTGGGAAGTGTTTACATAGTGAGTGTTTAGGGAAGTTCGCGAGTGCATGTGTAAAAGTGGAGTAAAACAGCCCGTGCGTGTTTACTGTGCCATTTGTAACAGAGCCTATAAGCTCAATTCCTTCTTCCTTCTTCCTTGTTCCTGCACTCTTTCATGAAATGGGCATTGTTTCACAGAAGCAAGGGTCATGGCTGTACAAAGATTAAATATTAGTCTACACTGCTTTATTATATAATCATGAGGTAGTTTTTTTTACACTATTCATTCATTTCATTTTATTTGGTTTAGCATTAACAAATATACAATAATAAATATTCAACTCATCATATACATAACTTTTGATTAAACCAAAGGGTATAGGCTGAAGCTCAAGGCTTATTGACGCCTATCTCTCTCAATTTTTACAAGTCAAACAGTGCTCAATTATCTTCTTACAAACACTTGAAACAACAAAGTCATAGATAGCCTATTAATTACCCAAACCTATCTATATGAAAGTATCATCTTGTTTCTTAGGAGGCGTTTAAATCCACTTATTGTTTGTGTCAATTTAAGATATGCAAACAATTCCATAAATTCACTCCTCTTACAGAGATAGTTCTACATCTAGTATTTGTTCATACCTTCAGTTTTTTGAACAAACATGTTCCTTTTAACTCATACTTACAATAACGGTTCTCAAACATACTCAAAACTTTATCAGGCAGCATTTTATAGTATACTTTATACATTATTAATGTAACCTTGTAATCCACTAAATCATAACATTTTAGAATGTTTAATTTTAAAAATAAATCGTTAGTATGATCCCTATATTGTGATCTTGTAATAATACGTAAAGCTCTCTTTTGTAAAATAAAAAGTGGTTGGGTGTATGTCTTATACCCAAATCTCCAGACAATACGTTAAATATGGAACAAATAATGATGCATATAACATAAATAATGCCTTCTCATTTAACAAATTCCCAATCTTATTTAATATCGCGACTGTCTTTGAGATTTTAGATTTTACATAATAAATATGCTTTTTCCACCCCAATTTACAATCTAATATAACACCCAAAAGTTTTATTTCATTTACTCTTTCTATTTCCTCCACCCCTATTCTTACTTTCACTTCTGTCACACTATTTTTACCCCACTATAGCCTAAGCGTTCACTTTAACTTTCCTCTATTCTCTCTTGAAGCAACAATAGGTTTTCTCTGGTCTAGACAAAGAAGTAAAAGAGATGCCAGCAGGAAGTCTGGGAACATTTAATAAAAACATAACTAATGAATGATCTATTGTGATTTCTCTGGGGCAAACATTTCCTCTTTTTTTTACATTCTATAAATTCACTAAACATATAATGTAAAAAGTCAGATCCAAAGTATCAACTAAATAAATGCCATGGTATTAAAAAAATAAGTGATTTGAAAAAAGTGAAAAATACAAAATATAGAAAAATTCCAAATATAGATTCCGTCAAATTACTGTAAAATACAGTTTTGTTCAATTAGGCTACATTCAATAAACTATAAAAATGCAGAGCACATTTTACAGCCACAATTAATTAAATTACAGTATAAACACTGTTGATCAGATAAATTGTGTCAAAATACATTAAAACAACTACTTTTCAGATTATTCTTAATAAATATAGGGCTTTTATTAAAAAGCTGCTCTGTATAATTCACTTTTAAATAGCCTATTTCGTTCATGTACAATAACTAAATAAGTTTATAGCTATATGTAAAGTGTTTTATGATAAAAAAAAAAATGGGTTCTACATGGGGGCTGGACTAGGATGCCCACTTAAGTTATCTAACAAATGATATATCCTTGGTTAAATGTTATTTACATTGAAGCTTCACATTACTCAAAATAGGGAAACATGAAACATATTGCAGTCAAGAAAAGACTGTTAAGCTTGCGCTCTTATATTGCACAGCATTTGAAAGAGAATGATATGAGCCGTCAAGTTGCAACCATTCAGAGATTGCTGTATGAGAGAGTGCGAGTGAGAGTGTGAAATCAGCCTTACAAAGATCTCCTTAGTACAGGGCCGTAACCATCTGACATTACTAGAAATGGCCAAATTGACCCGCACCAATATTTGATATTGGCCCTGCCCCAAATGGCACCCTAAGCACTCACGGTCTTCCTCCGAGTCCACACTTTCGTGACGTAACGCCACTTTGTCGTCAAAAGGGGACATATCGAAAGGGGACGCTCACGGGCACCCTTCTAAAAACCTAAAATGACAAATGGGACATTCTACGGTCTCATGGACTTAAAGGACACACGCACGTGGCATCCAGTCCACAAGACCGAAAGTGCATATGAAGTGTGCCATTTGGGGCAGGGCCTGCGACGCTTTAGTTTTAAAGTCCCCATGAAATAAAAAAATGTACAGTTCTGCACAGAATGCTGTATTTGAAAGCGATATGGGGGAGATTTTTTATTACAGTATTATCCAGTGATGCAAAGTACTCAAATATTTTATCAAATTTTGAATTGAAGATATGCTATAATGTACATGATGTAATTCATAAATGAATGTGATGAAGTTTGCGTTTCGAGATATAGTAAACATAAGTGAGTGTGCATATTTTAAAATGAAATAGGCAAATAATTTAAATTTAAATTTTCCCTTAATTCCCCTTTAAAACTGATTTAATTCCTTTATTTCTTTAATAAAAATGAAAGACATGGTTACAGGACAAGCAGCAGCAGCACCTCCAGGTCGGCAGGGGGCGATAATGCAGCTCTAGGCTGTGTGACGATCGCAACAGACGCTAGAAGAAGAGTTTGGCTTGTAGTCCTAAAAACAAAAATGGCAGCGCCAACGCCGGAGGATTTGTCGAGCACACACGTGGAGAAAAAGAGCAAGCAAAAGGTAAACATTATCAATCCCTGCTCTGGCTACAACAGCAGTAGCTCTTCACTAAGATCTAAGTCTATAGACATAGTTGAAATGTATTTTATTGTATATCGGATAGTCAAAGACAAGTAAAGGTGAGATGTTGTCGTCATCATCGCAAAATACGTCGCTTCTTGATTTTCACCGCTTTATAATATTATACTCAACATTTCTTCTTGAGCTTTTTGATAGTATATAATAGTAAATCTATTGTTTGAAAAGTATACAGTGTGATTGATGGTATCGTGTGTGGCAATACCACGGTACTCTGATATACCACAGTACTGAATAAATAACATATTAACTATTATTTTCATTTTATTTCAATACACTGCTTCTGTAATGAGCATGGCTTGACTTAATATTCATTAAGAAAAAAATCCTTATTGAGTAATGAAGTCCTTGAAAAATTAAATATCATATACGATATTATTTACATATTATTTCAATACACCTCTTCTGTAATGATCATTATTTGAATTCATATATATAAAAAATACTTTTTGTGTAATTAAGTTCTTGAAAACAGAATCTTAAAAAGTTTGAAATAATCTCATCATTATTTCTCAGAAAAAAATATCTTAATAAAACATTTTCACCGCTTATTAATATTTGGAAACCTTTCATCCACTGAAACAAAAGGCACCAAATCATTTGCAGACACTCATTACTTTCTGTATTTCTAAGAACTTCTTGATTTTTTTGGTTACACGTTATTTTAAGGTGTCTGTGTTACAGTGTGAGTAATAATAATAATTAACTTACTATAGGGCTAGGTTTAGGGTTACTTGCATGTTGCATGTAATATGTAACAAGGACACTGAAAATAAAATATTACCAGTCATGGACCAACCGTTCTCTTTATTATAGACAGTCTTAGTTATTTCCCCTGCAAGGTAAATACATTGTTTACCATTCAGGGACAATTGTTGTCATGGTCATCTGCATTTGTTTCCCATGGAAGACATTTGTTCCTGATTGAAAATGTAAAATAAAGAAAACATTTATGGACGTGTTTGTCTTTTCCTCGCTCAGCTTTCAAAGCGCTATTGGGAGGAAACAAAAAACACAGAGCAGAAGAAACCCGAGGAAGAACCGAGTAAAGATGTGCAGAGGCAGAAGGAAGCAACAGTAAAAGAAAGGACATTTAAAAGGAAGAAAGGTGAAAGTGACCAACCAGTGGTAAGAGTTTGTTGTTCCATTCAGTGACTTAAGTTTACTAGTATGCTATGTGCTAGTATGCTAATCAGATCAATGCTTCTACTCACGGCTTGACATTAGCTGTTTTGTTAAGTGGTTTTGCAAAGTTACTAGCCACTCTGCATTTTCACTGGCCACAATTTTGACATTGATACCATGGGTAAAAACTGCCATAAAGATATTTTTAATATTATCTCATAATTCGGCAGCAGGTTAATTAGGCTGCTGTCACTTTAAGGCTTCACGCACGGATCCAATACACAGGTGAAACTCAAAAAATTAGAATATCTTGCAAAAGTTTGTGTATTTCAGTAATTCAAATTAAAAGGTGAAACTAATATATTTAGTATATATAACTATATAGATATGAATCATTATTCTGTATTTATTTCTGTATTTAAAATCTGTATTTTTTAACGATTTCATGTAATATTTTAATTTTCTGAGATTTTGAATTTGGGGTTTTCATAAGCTGTAAGCCATAATCATTAAAATGATAACTTTTGCACAATATTCAAATTTTTCGAGTTTCACCTGCACTGTTTCCATGCGTTTTCTTTCTCATTTCAATTCACATATCGCTTTTCACAATACACACATGGTTAAAATTTACAGTGATCTGTTATCAGAGGAAACTGTCTAAGTTATGTATTTCAGAAATGTACATATACAAAATCACAGTAAGCTAAAAATGTCTTAATTTAAACAATGTAATAATTTAAGGCAGAAACAATGAGCTCATTGAAGTAATACATACTTGTTTGTTAACAAATGATTATGACATTTAGAAAAATGTAGCATTGGTGCATGTTGATTCAGAGTTTAGAGATTTCTCAACT
Organism: Meda fulgida; assembly: GCA_030578275.1. NCBI lineage: Eukaryota > Metazoa > Chordata > Actinopteri > Cypriniformes > Leuciscidae > Meda > Meda fulgida. Next base: position 3,341,182 of record CM060623.1, read on the forward strand.
GTTTACGTTCACTTAAAAGTAGGCCTGTCCCATTCCCATTTGCATGCTTGTTTGTTTTCCTCGTCTCTCTCTACCAAAGACACGGCATGACAACTCTCGGTTCCTTAGGAACCAGTAAAAGGACTTTGACGTTATCCACGCTGTATCATCAGAACAATACTGTCAAAAATGGTAAATGTTTAACGACGTAAAAAGCGCACTCCAAAGCACCCGTGAAGCGAAAAACGCGAACAAACTCAACGGATTCGGCACCGAGCTCGCTGGAAGCGTCTAGTCGAACTGAAAAGAACGATATAAGTTTCAGAATTATTGGTGTTTTCACGGAAATATGAGCCGAAACCATCGGAAGCGCTTCAACCATATTCAGCACGAATAAAATGTGTATTGTAAGTTAGATGTCCCTCTAGTGGACAGAATGTGTAACAACAACCCTACTATAGTGGCATTGGCGTCCATAAGCCTGTGTAGTGTCGTAAATATTAATAATAGGATGAATTTGAGCATTTAATATTCGAATATAAAGTAAAATAAAGAATGGAATTCGAATAGGGTTATAGAGGAAGATTGACAGCTTAAGTCAATCACTATTTATGTCTGAGCCTAATGTTTAATATTTTTTGAAGTGCAATTTTGTTTACATCCATTTTATTTATTGTTTATTAATTCAAGTGCATTTTTTGTTAACAGAGACTGAGAGTCCATTGCTTTTATTGTTTTTGGTTGTTTTGTTCAGTTATTGTGGATATTTAAAATGTTTTTGTTTTCAGTGTTAAATAGTCTTTAGAAATAAAAGTTTATTGATCTTTGAAAAGGTGTGCCTGCATTATTATGCCATTATCATTATTTTAGATGAAAATGGTCTCAGAACGACAATATTATCGTTTATCGCAATAATATCTTGGACAATTTATCGTCCAGCAAAATTTGTTATCGTGACAGGCCTGCTTAAAAGCAATTATGTCCTAATTTGAACAGTGAGAAAGTCAGTATGTCAGCAGCCCTTCTCATCGGATCATATTGTGTGTTTAGAAAGAGGACCCTTTTCCTGGCGAGGCTCCGATACCCACAGAACGGCTCCAGAAGTTTCGGAGAGGAGAGAAAACCAGAGCGGTGAGTCCCGATTATACTTAAACTTGTGACATTACTACTGTAGATTTTAACACTTATCGTTTTCAGTCTATTCAGCATATAGAAATGTATGCAAGTTGCTGTAAGGGGTGGGAAATATGATTAAAATCTTATATCACTTCATGAGAATTTAGTTTTTTTGTTGTTGCTGGAAATAATATTTTTTATAATATTGTATACAATAAAAGATAGATCCCAGTGAAATTTCATAGATTTCAATACCAATTTTGATACCACAGAAATAAGATATTTACCTCAAAATATACTGATAACCATTAGAAAATGTATCACAAAACACCTTAATGTACATTACTGATGACAAAGAGGTAAAAGTCAATAAAATCATGTGAGATCACGTGTGGACTTCTGGGAATGTCCTTTTACTGATTTTCACAGTAAATTATATATCACTGTTTCTATTCTTTCAGTTTGTTCTGTCACATCAGCGTTTCATTCACCAAACCTGCATGCGCCATCGCTTGTATGCTCATCAGATTCGCTATTTTGGATTTCAGTCTTAAACTTAAAGGGGAACTTGGCAACTCTAGCCATTTCTTTGCTGATTTTCACTTCAGCTCGTTGAATGTACAGTAACCACCCAGAACACCCTAGCAACTGCCTAGCAACCACCCAGAACACCCTAGCAACTGCATAGCAACCACCCAGAACACCTTAGCAACTGCCTAGCAACCACCCAGAACACCCTAGCAACTGCCTAGCAACCACCCAGAACACCCTAGCAACTGCCTAGCAACCACCCAGAACACCCTAGCAACTGCCTAGCAACCACCCAGAACACCCTAGCAACTGCATAGCAACCACCCAGAACACCCTAGCAACTGTCTAGCAACCACCCAGAACACCCTAGCAACTGCATAGCCACCACCCAGAGCACCCTAGCAACTGCATAGCAACCACCCAGAACACCTTAGCAACTGCCTAGCGACCACCCAGAACACCCTAGCAACTGCCTAGCGACCACCCAGAGCACCCTAGCAAGCAACTGCCTAGCAACCACCCAGAACACCCTAGCAAGCAACTGCCTAGCAACCACCCAGAACACCCTAGCAACTGGCTAGCAACCACCCAGAACACCCTAGCAACTGCCTAGCAACCACCCAGAACACCCTAGCAACTGCCTAGCAATCACCCAGAACACCCTAGCAACTGCCTAGCAATCACCCAGAACACTCTAGCAACTGCCTAGCAATCACCCAGAACACCCTAGCAACTGCCTAGCAATCACCCAGAACACTCTAGCAACTGTCTAGTAAACACCCAGAACACCCTAGCAACTGCATAGCGACCACCCAGAACACCTTAGCAACTGCCTAGCGACCACCCAGAACACCCTAGCAACTGCCTAGCGACCACCCAGAACACCCTAGCAAGCAACTGCCTAGCGACCACCCAGAACACCCTAGCAACTGCCCAGTAACCACCCAGAACACCTTAGCAACTGCCTAGAGACCACCCAGAACACCATAGCAACTGCCTAGCGACCACCCAGAACACCCTAGCAAGCAACTGCCTAGCGACCACCCAGAAAACCCTAGCAACTGCCCAGCAACCACCCAGAACACCCTAGCAACTGCCTAGCAATCCCCCAGAACACCCTAGCAACTGCCTAGCAATCACCCAGAACACCCTAGCAACTGCCTAGCAATCACCCAGAACACCCTAGCAACTGCATAGCAACCACCCAGAACACCTTAGCAACTGCCTAGCAACCACCCAGAACACCCTAGCAACTGCATAGCAACCACCCAGAACACCCTAGCAACTGCCTAGCAACCACCCAGAACACCCTAGCAAGCAACTGCCTAGCAACCACCCAGAACACCCTAGCAACTGCCTAGCAACCACCCAGAACACCCTAGCAACTGCCTAGCAACCACCCAGAACACCCTAGCAACTGCCTAGCAATCACCCAGAACACCCTAGCAACTGCCTAGCAATCACCCAGAACACCCTAGCAACTGCCTAGCAATCACCCAGAACACCCTAGCTAGCAACTGCCTAGCAATCACCCAGAACACTCTAGCAACTGCCTAGCAATCACCCAGAACACCCTAGCAACTGCCTAGCAATCACCCAGAACACCCTAGCAACTGCCTAGCAATCACCCAGAACACCCTAGCAAGCAACTGCCTAGCAATCACCCAGAACACCCTAGCAACTGCCTAGCAATCACCCAGAACACCCTAGCAACTGCCTAGCAACCACCCAGAACACCCTAGCAACTGCCCAGCAATCACCCAGAACACCCTAGCAACTGCCTAGCAACCACCCAGAACACCCTAGCAACTGCCCAGCAAACACCCAGAACACCCTAGCAACTGCCCAGCAATCACCCAGAACACTCTAGCAACTGCCTAGTAAACACCCAGAACACCCTAGCAACTGCCTAGCAATCACCCAGAACACCCTAGCAACTGCCTAGCAATCACCCAGAACACCCTAGCAACTGCCTAGCAATCACCCAGAACACTCTAGCAACTGCCTAGCAATCACCCAGAACACTCTAGCAACTGCCTAGCAATCACCCAGAACACTCTAGCAACTGCCTAGCAATCACCCAGAACACCCTAGCAACTGCCTAGCAAATACCCAGAACACCCTAGCAAGCAACTGCCTAGCAACCACCCAGAACACCCTAGCAAGCAACTGCCTAGCAATCACCCAGAACACCCTAGCAACTGCCTAGCAATCCCCCAGAACACCCTAGCAACTGCCTAGCAATCACCCAGAACACCCTAGCAACTGCCTAGCAATCACCCAGAACACCCTAACAACTGCCTAGCAAACACCCAGAACACCCTAGCAACTGCCTAGCAATCACCCAGAACACCCTAGCAACTGCCTAGCAATCACCCAGAACACTCTAGCAACTGCCTAGCAATCACCCAGAACACCCTAGCAACTGCCTAGCAACCACCCAGAACACCCTAGCAACCACCCAGAACACTCTAGCAACTGCCTAGCAACCACCCAAAACACCCTAGCAACGCCTTAGCAACGGCTTAGCAACCACCTGAACAACATGAATAAGCCATATCTCAGCACTAGAACATTGTACAAACATGTTTGTTGGCACGTATGCAATCATGTTGCCACTGCAAGCACCACTCACATTTTCTTCAGGAAATGTACATTCTAGTAGTCCCCCTACAGCTGTGGGGCGTATATTTCACAACACTGTCGTAAAAAACTCACTTGCGGCGCCGCCTCCCCCTTTCTACCGCTGCTCTTGTGCATTTTTTTATTATCAGAGCCGGCCAACTTTATCGTGTTGAGCGATGTCTACCGATGTGGGTAATACATCATACACAGCATCATACGGCGTGTGTGCACGTAAAGCAGTTCGTGTTTCTCGCTCGTTCTCGCTTCTCACGAGACTTTCTATTTCCAGCTTACGTGAGTCCTCATGTTGCAAGGCTGGTTTTCCTCCTGGGAACGCTGGGAAATCACCAGAACACGTTATTTAACCATCCAAATGATTTCTAAACGGTTTTATTAAGTTGAAATAGTTGGCAAGTTAAAATACAGAATGACACGACCGGCCACTGTTCTTGGCAGATTTTGTGAGATTCATTCACCCCAATAACTCTTGACACATTATCTGAATCTTTATATAAGGACTAGGGATGCTCGATGTATTGTATCGGCCACCACATCGGTATCGGTGATATACAGGTCCTTCTCAAAAAATTAGCATATTGTGATAAAGTTCATTATTTTCCATAATGTAATGATAAAAATTAAACTTTCATATATTTTAGATTCATTGCACACCAACTGAAATATGTCAGGTGTTTTATTGTTTTAATACTGATGATTTTGGCATACAGCTCATGAAAACCCAAAATTCCTGTCTCAAAAAATTAGCATATTTCATCCGACCAATAAAATAAGTGTTTTTAATAAATAAAAAAAAGCCAACCTTTAATAATTATGTTCAGTTATGCACTCAATACTTGGTCGGGAATCCTTTTGCAGAAATGACTGCTTCAATGCGGCGTGGCATGGAGGCAATCAGCCTGTGGCACTGCTGAGGTGTTCTGGAGGCCCAGGATGCTTCGAGAGCGGCCTTAAGCTCATCCAGAGTGTTGGGTCTTGCGTCTCTCAACTTTCTCTTCACAATATCCCACAGATTCTCTATGGGGTTCAGGTCAGGAGAGTTGGCAGGCCAATTGAGCACAGTAATACCATGGTCAGTAAACCATTTACCAGTGGTTTTGGCACTGTGAGCAGGTGCCAGGTCGTGCTGAAAAATGAAATCTTTATCTCCATAAAGCTTTTCAGCAGATGGAAGCATGAAGTGCTCCAAAATCTCCTGATAGCTGCATTGACCCTGCCCTTGATAAAACACAGTGGACCAACACCAGCAGCTGACATGCCACCCCAGACCATCACTGACTGTGGGTACTTGACACTGGACTTCAGGCATTTGGGCATTTCCTTCTCCCCAGTCTTCCTCCAGACTCTGGCACCTTGATTTCCGAATGACATGCAACCACTGAGCAACAGTCCAGTGCTGCTTCTCTGTAGCCCAGGTCAGGCGCTTCTGCCGCTGTTTCTGGTTCAAAAGTGTCTTGACCTGGGGAATGCGGCACCTGTAGCCCATTTCCTGCACACGCCTGTGCACGGTGGCTCTGGATGTTTCTACTGCAGACTCAGTCCACTGCTTCCGCAGGTCCCCCAAGGTCTGGAATCGGTCCTTCTCCACAATCTTCCTCAGGGTCCGGTCACCTCTTCTCGTTGTGCAGCGTTTTTTGCCACACTTTTTCCTTCCCACAGACTTCCCACTGAGGTGCCTTGATACAGCACTCTGGGAACAGCCTATTTGTTCAGAAATGTCTTTCTGTGTCTTACCCTCTTGCTTGAGGGTGTCAATGATAGCCTTCTGAACAGCAGTCAGGTCGGCAGTCTTACCCATGATTGCGGTTTTGAGTAATGAAACAGGCTGGGAGTTTTTAAAAGCCTCAGGAATATTTTGCAGGTGTTTAGAGTTAATTAGTTGATTCAGATGATTATGTTAATAGCTCGTTTAGAGAACCTTTTCATGATATGCTAATTTATTGAGACAGGAATTTTGGGTTTTCATGAGCTGTATGCCAAAATCATCAGTATTAAAACAATAAAACACCTGAAATATTTCAGTTGGTGTGCAATGAATCTAAAACATATGAAAGTTTAATTTTTATCATTACATTATGGAAAATAATTAACTTTATCACAATATGCTAATTTTTTGAGAAGGACCTGTATGTTCATTTTCAATGTTATCATTATCTAAGTTATTAAAGCCGATACATACTTGATTATTTCCTACAGCTGAGACACTTCAGATGAGCACTGTTCACCATGATGGTTTTGAATTGCTTGAAATATGATCGAAATCACTTCAAAAAAGGAAAATACAGTTCAATGCAACATGTGCAGGCCAAAATCTGTCATATTGGCTACATAAAATCATAATAACAACATTATAATTGTGTCCTTGGGAGATGGATTTTAATGAGACTTTTGTTTTTGTAATCCAAAATTTGTATTTAATTGTATCATCCGATATATCGGCTATCGGCTTTTAAATATAAATAATTATCAGTATCAACCAATGCTTTCATATCGGTGCATCCCTAATGAGGACTGTATCTTGTGTTTTCACGCTCTTTCTCTCTGTGACGTGTCAGCCCGCAGGAGCCGGGAGAAGGCTGAAAGACGCCATTGTGTTCTCGGAGTCCGTGTCTGAACTCGCTCAGAAACAGGCCGCACGATACGATCTCCTGCTTCCAGAGGATGCTGGGTAATGTAGTTCAAATATTGTGCCAGATGAAAATAAGAATGACACTATGACAAACATCCACATGATCTCATTCCTAAATGACAACGATTCAGCCATGCCTATTAAAAATACAGTCCTTTCAACCACACACACACAGTATCGTTATTTCCGTTACAAATATTCATATCATGGACATACTGGGATAAAAGTTTATAGTTTTGATATAAACACACAATCAAAATAGAGCAAATCAGCTTTTGAAAGTAACTTGCCACTTCGGATTACGATTGTGTCGATTACATCATTACACCAGTAGGTGGCGACAAGTGACTAAAATGTATTTGTCATTGAATCATTCAAGAAATTCGTTCAGAAATGCGGATTCATCCAGTAATGAATCAAGTGAAGTATTTAGGAGTGAGTGATTGAATCATTAATTCAAACCGATTTAAAAATAACTTTACACTTTATACAGTATTATACATTATTTTATGTTATTTGGTTTGGTTGTCTGTTCAGAATCGTGAGAAAATCGTGATCTTGTTTGAAACAAAGAAATCGTAAATCTCAATTTATCCAGAATCGTGCAGCTCCACTTTAATTTAGATATTTAACATCAAACTATTTTTTAAACGCTTTATAAAACTTTATAAAATCCCCCCGTGGTGAAAATCCAACTTTAAATGTTGTTGATTTGTCTATTTGGTGTTTTAATTTGCTTTAAGACAAATCATGTGTAAAGTCGTGTGGAGTGGAGGCGGGGCTCATTTGCATATTCATAGAACTAAATGAGGCGAGGGTGTCGGGTTACATTCAAGCTATTTTAGGGCATTTAAGGAAGAAACTTTTAAATGTCATTTTGGTGATCAAAAATTAGTTTTAAGGGCCAGTAGGTGGCGATATGCACAAACAATATAAATCACCATTAAAAAACAATACTGTATTATGGCATGCTATAACCAATTATCATGAGTAAGAAAAATTTGGGTTAAACAACCAAGAGTTTAGGATTTATGTGACTTTCTGTAATTTCCCCCAGAAGCCTCAAACATTCAAACAAATGGCAGAGCTTGGATAGAAAAGATTAGCTTGGACATTTGGTTTAACTACTATTTGTGTTCTTCATATACTCATAAATGTACACACACATAGAGCTCATGTCTGTCTGCTTGTCTTCAGCTTCCTGGAAGGAGACGAGGGTGAAGACACAAGTACAATCTCACAAGATGACATCGCAGATGCTGTTGACATCACTTCTGGATCAAAGGTGAATTATTTTAGCACGTTTGAACCGTAGAAACTGCAGCGAGACCAATCATTAACAGAGTTTGTTGACGATCAGTTAAGCAAGCATTTGTAGCCCCCTTCACACATACAGTCTTTCCTGGTAAAATACCGTTTAGAGATTGTATGTGAACCAGTTCTGTTGATTTTTCCAGTATGAAAAGTTGTCAGATTACCAGTATGAGGTCAGGACGCGCTGATGTCAGAAGTCTACTCTGGGCCAATCACAAAGCTCAGAAGGAGATGATGCGATTACACCGAGCTTTTAATAGGGCTGGGAGAAAAAATCGATTTGATTTGTAAATATGACCCATCTTATACTTCATGCACAGTCTGTATAAGTGTATGATTTAGCTTTTCCCGATGGTCTAGTGTTAAAAAATCGCAATGCATTGCAATATTGAATCGCAATATTTGTAGAATTGCGATTCTTAAAAATCGAATTGCATGTCGGCACCTAAGTATCGTGATCGTATCAAATCGGGAGATGGGTGTATCCTTCCAGCCTTGGGTTTTGAATAGTTTTTCTATTATATGTAAACTTGCGCTTGATAGACGTTGGCTCAGATTCATCATCATGATATCATGACATATGTTGTGACGTCTTGTGTTTTTAAGAGCAAAAATGCATTCTGTGTGATCAGACCCTTTACGCCTGTCACTCATAAGCTAAAAAGGTCTATCATGTAAAGGTCATTACTGAGGATTGCCAGTATTTTGGTGCTGATGTGTAAATAGCAGGGGTGTAACGATACACGTATTCGTATCGAACCGTTCGCTACGAGGCTTTTGGGTTCGGTTTTCGGTACGCATTTTCAAACCGAACGGTTCGTTGGACCATTTTTCCTGCCGACCAAAATTTAGTTATTTCCCTCAAATGTTAATGTTAATTGTCAATCTGGTAATTTGACACTAAATGTAACATGTTTAATGTATAAAAGGTGGTGATGAATTTCACAGATGGAGGATTTAGCGTTTGCTTTGAGGGTTAGGGTTAGCATTAGCATCACTGGTTATAGTTTGGAATGAGGTGTTTTGAAAGAAGAGTCTGTTACGCTGCGTTTGTGTCCTTTCATAAGTGTGTCAGATCAGTCCCTGCGGCCTCGTCCCCGGATCCACAGATAAAAGCTTGAACATGAATGGTCTTTTCTGCTCAGATGTTCCAGTGATGAATGGATTGGATTATAATGTGCATATTTTTGAACCATTTTAATTCAGATCATCAAGCCACATGCAGCAGTGTTCGAAATAATCTAGAGAAATGAATCAAAGTAAATTGATTACTATAGAAATCTAGAAAATTTTTTAGCATTTCTGCTTTGCTATTAAACATTTGTTAAATAGGATATTTTAGAAAGTGAACAAGCATGTATAAATAGTTATTTTCACAGAGCTCACGAGCTTCAGGTTTTACATGTTCGACTAGGTTTTTGTTTTTCTCTCCCCACAGTACTTCAACCTGCATCTCTCCCAGTTTGGGCCATATAGGCTTGACTACAGCAGAAATGGACGGTATGTGCTAAAGGTTTAAATTAATAAACCTTTATTAATGCACAATATTTTAAAATTATCTAAATATCGCAAATGTATATATCTGCTTGCAATAACTGGGGTCCTGCACAAAAGACAGAAAATCCCTCACTGCTGTTTGCTGAATAACTTTTGTGGTTTTAATAAGAATATATTTAATTCATACTGTGAAAACTAAGCAGTGTTTATTTTTACATTTGATTATTCAGTTTCTGTTGTTAAATAAACCTAATGTAGGATAACCTGAACCCCACTGATGTAAAAATAACTCTTCTTATGGGACAGTAAAACACTGCTGTTCACTTTCAGAAGCCGTAGGGATGTTTTATTGGCACAAAATGCACTGGTTGTATCATTTTAAATATATTTTTAGCATATTTAAGTTTATTTTACACACTTTAAGCATTACCGTATCACATTTTTCTTCAATATCGTGCAGCATTTATTAATACACATGTTTTCTGGTTCAGAACTGATGATCACCACATGTACTTATAAAAGCCTCAGTAATAACTGAGAATATCTGATATGATGAAAGGGAGAAACCTTTAGAAATCTTTTTTTCAAACATCCCAAGTTAAAACTTGTTTATTCATAAACAAAAACTGGGGAAAAACAGTCTTTATGCGTTTATAAAATTAAAAACCCAGATGGGTCATTTAAAAGAAGTCATTCCCTCTTATTTGTTTGTGTAATATGTAAAAAAAACACAAAACGTTTCTTGTCTTGTCACTTCAGTTATGAATTACATGAATCATGTAAATCATGCCATTTTCAATTCAAAAATTCAATGCAAAACAGTTGAGTAGTTTGCATCACTGGATATTACTGTCTATCATTAAACATTTCTATCATAAAACATGAACAAATGTGTATTTTTATATGCATGAAATTGGATAAAATGTCTTAAAGGATGAGATTGACTATTTGTGTCGACGCCTCAGTATTTATATTATTGTACCCGTTTTTTTCCTTCTTAATGTACACTGTTTATATCGCTGTACTAATAATATTCAGACAGTTGGTTTCGTTTGGAGATTGTTTGGATTAAACTCGTAATCATATAAAGTGTGAACAGAAGTAGATTTCTGTTGCAATGCTCTTCGCTTGTCTCACATTTACACACATTTTGGAACCTAGGAATTACATTTCCGTGTTTTCTCTAAATAGGTTAACACATTAACTGACACAAGTTTGCCATTAATTGATTACTTTTTTCTTTTTTTTTCTTTTTCCCCCTCTTGAATATCAGTTTTCTTGAGATTTTACCATTTAACTACCATAATTAATCTTATTAATTAAAGTAAACATTTAATCAGATTTTTTATAAGAAAAAAATGTGTGCTGTGTGCTCTTATTCTTTATGATCTCAGGACATTTACTTCAGTATACCATGAACGTTTTAATCCAGAAATTTAAAATGTGTTCATTATAAAAGAGGTTTACTTAAATTGCCTTTTTTATTGCATTTATAAAAAATGAATACAAAACTATCTATATATATATATATATATATATATATATATATTTATATATATATATATATATTTGTCTGCCACAGGCATCTGCTATTGGCTGGAAAGAAAGGTCATGTGGCCTGTATCGACTGGCAGTCCAAAGACCTAATGTGTGAGATGAATGTCATGGAAACGGTGAATGATGTCAAGTAAGTGCACATTTCTCTTGATTTTAAGCTTAGAAAATAATATTTTTTACTTTTTAATTTTTTTTAATTTTTTTATACTAAGCAAGCAACCTCTTCCAAACTCTCGTCTTCAGTGCATGAAGAGTAATGCCACCGTGTGACTGGCCAGTTTCAGTCTGAAGGATTACAAATGTATTAAATGTTTTATTTTAGTTTCAACAGTATTTTAACTGAGAAAGTGCACACAGTGTTTACCATTTTGAGGCCAAGAAGATGAAGTCAAGCATTCCAGGTGTTGGACATTAAGCTTTTGTCACGTCCCCCAGCTGGGCCTTTGTCTCTATGATAATGGTAATGTTTTAGCATTCTAGTCCGGTTTATGGGATTAGCCTCAATGCTCTTCTAACGGCTATGCTGATGAGATCAGGGCTGGGGAATTTCCGGTAACGAGACGATTCCTGTACTTCATTTACATGCTTTGTTTAGATTGTCTCCACCTCTAAGTAACTCCTCCCCCTTTAAAGGTATAAAATACAGACTGTATTTTGCCTTAGTTAGACTAGTTTGGGACTACAGCTGCCTACAGCTCGTTTCTCAATAAAGAATCCTGCTGAAAGATATCCCAACGTCTCCTGGTCTGCGTTTCTTAGTTTTCCTACACTTGAGAAGAAAAAAGGTTTTCAACAATTCCTTCTGCTTGTGAGCCGCATTTCTGTAATCACTGGAAAACCAGAGGGAGTTTTTTTGGGTGCGGCAGCATGATTTAATTGTTTCTTTCCGTCTATAAATATACTTGAAAATATCAGCCTGTCGGCAGCTTGCCGTCTTCGGGCCGTGGTAGGAGGCTGGGTGATAAAACTGTTAAAATGATGTATATTGCTGAAGATATTTCTACCGGTTTAAATATTTTTGTTTTAGGTTAGAAAGCTTTCAGGCAATGCTGAATCTTCTGCGTCATGGCATACAAACAAGAATAACATTTTCCAAATTTGTCATTTAGCAGTTTTAATCAGTGTAATGTTCATGACAATTTAAAAAAATATTTTTTTTTACTGTTTTTTCCTTTTTTGCAGTGATTCCAATTATATTTTAAGCAATTCAAAACCATCATGCTGGACAGTGCACATCTGGAGTGTCTCAGCTGAAGGAAATAATACATTATTTATCGGCTTTAATATATCGGCCAAATTTCCTTATCTGGCCTATAACGTTATCATTAAAAATTAACATATTGGCAGATAATGATTTGGTGGCTGATATATCGTGCATCCCTTTTTTTTGTATGCATTTTTTCAAGTATCCCAGATTTTACAAGTTTTTCTTCATTCACCCACTCCGTCTGATCCGTTTCCTCAGCCAGAGTAAAGAGCGTAACAAAAACCCTGATTGCAATTATCTTTTTTTCTGGGCGCCTGAGGCAGAACAGGCCGAGTGTGTAGAAATCCTGGAGGAATTTATTCTTATTGGACTGACACGATTCAAATAAAGTCAGTCCAGATTCAATTTATTTAGGTTTTTATCATTATGCATCCTGTACCCCTGTGCTTTAGTAATGAGTAATTGTCTCTCGTTCTGCCTCCAGGTGGCTTCATACGGAGGCCATGTTTGCTTTGGCACAGAAGAAATGGCTCTACATCTATGACTCTAAAGGTGTGGAGCTCCACTGCGTGAAGAAGTTCAATGACGTCTTGAAAATGCAGTTTCTGCCCTACCACTTCCTACTCGCCACTGCGGTGCGTCAACAGATGCTTTTGGACAAACTGTGAACTTCTTTAAGGCTTTGATAACCTTCCGAATAGGAATGACTGTGCACTGCTCTTTAAAAGTCCAGAGATTAGGAGAAAAATATGGGAAAGCTTTTCCTCTTTGATATCCTCGGTACGATGAAAAGTCCAGAGTTTTGTGTCCTTAAAGAGCATGATTGAAGATTGGTTAAATACAAATGAGCTAGACCGTTTAGGGCCTTATAAGTGAGCAAAAATATTTATAATCCATATGGATTTTAACAGGTAGTCAATGTAGAGATGATAAAATTAAGGTGATATGATCATATTTCCTTGACCTGGTAAGAATTCTAGCAGCTTTTTTGGACTAAATGTAGGGTTTTTATTGAAGATTCAGGACGACCAAGTCGACAACAAGTTGCCGTCTCATATTGCACCCTAATCTTTAAAGAGGACCTATTATGCCCTTTTAAAAAGTCTTGAATTTGTTTTACTAGAACAGTTCATTCATTATTTCCCCATATTCTCCATTATTGCGGCTCCTCTCTTCTCAGTCTGTCAGTAACGCTCTGTTTACTTCCTGTCTCTATGAAGCCCCTCCTTCTGAAAAGCACACTGTGCTCTGATTGGTCGGCTGGATCAGAGTGTTGTGATTGGTCGAGCACTTCAAGTGTGTTTGGGGAAAGTCCCGCCCCTTACCATAACCGCCAGTTTAACTCACTACTAACTCACTCAACCAGGCCCCGCCCCTTTATTCTGCATATTAATTATTTTAGGGATGCACGGATACGAACATTTTGTCTTATACGATAATTCTTTATATTTGAAAGCCGATAACCAATATATTGGCCGATAAATCTAAATCCCAATTTTTATATAACATTTTGAGAGTCTGATTACAAAAACAAAAAGTCTCGCCATTAAAAGCCATGTCCCAAACACAATTATAACATTCTCTTTATAATTTCATGTAGCCGATATGACAGACTTGCGCTACACTTGTATCATTGAACTGTATTTTCCTTGTTTGAAGTGATTGCAATCATATTTCAAGCAATTCAAAATCATGTTGAAAATGATTGCATGTTTCATCTGAAGGGTCTCAGCTGAAGGAAATAATCCATTATTTATCGGCTTTAATGCATCGGCCACATTTTTTAATCGGTCCGATACCGATAACATTATAAATGATCATATATATCGGTCGATACCAATATGGTGTGTCCCTAAATCATTTAAATGAGCAATATTGTGACGTGTTTGTTCCCGGAAGAAAACTCAACTCGCGTTTCAGGGAGTTTCAGACAATCACATTTTTTGTGTATGAAAAGGAGATCTTTCCCATTTGTACTTCAAACCGTATTCCTTACAGGTTTCCCACGTCAATAATAATGCTTTGACCTTTCAGAGCGCCACAGGGTTTCTGCAGTATCTGGATGTGTCGGTTGGTAAAGAGGTTGCAGCCATCTGCACAAAACTGGGGCGTCTAAATGTGATGGCGCAGAATCCCTATAATGCGGTGGTTCACTTGGGTCACCCGAACGGGACCGTCAGTCTGTGGTCGCCCAACCAGAGAGAGCCGCTTGTGAAGATGCTGTGTCATCGGGGCGCTGTGCGTTCCTTAACCGTGGATAAAACCGGCATGTGAGTATCACTATATACTGGGGGAAGTCACTTCAGTGCCTGGCTCAAGGAATTACACACATCTGTTTGTTGACGGTTCATTTGTTCATGGAGTTGGTTTATATATTAAAGGAACACTCCACTTTTTTTGGAAATAGGCTAATTTTCCAACTCTCCTAGAGTTAAACAGTTTTACCGTTTTCAAATCCATTCAGCTATCTCCGTTACTGGCGGTAGCACTTTTAGCATAGCTTAGCATAGATCATTGAATCTGATTAGACCGTTAGCATCTCTCTCAAAAAAAATGACCAAAGAGTTTCGACATTTTTCCTATTTAAAACTTGCCTCTTCTGTAGTTACATCGTGAACTAAGACCGACGGAAAATGAAGATGCGATTTACTAAGACAATATGGCTAGGAACTATACTCTCATTACTGTGTAATAATCAAGGAGCTTTTGAACGCCTGATACACCCATGGCACTGCAACAAAGTTCCTTGATTATTACGCAGGAATGAGAGTATAGTTCCTAGCCACATCGGCCTAGAAAAATCGCAACTTTTCAAACGGTAAAACTCAACTGTTTAACTCTAGGGAAGTTGGAAAATGAGCCTGTTTCCAAGAAAAGTGGAGTGTTCCTTTAAGTTAATTGATGTTCACGGAGACCGAGACTGCAGAAAGCACATCCTGTTTGTTTTCTTTATTTTACAAAAGCACAATGTTTTTGTTGTTATTGTAAGTTTTCTCAAATAAAAGTAGACCCTTAACAGTTTCGAATGATGCATTACTCATACTTATCTGTATGACAAAAAGCGGAGTACTGTTTATACAGATCACTTTATACTGGGGGAATTGAATTCAAGAAATTATATAAATCTGGTTGGTGCATCGTTAAAAAGAAGAACAAATGTGGCAATACGCGAGTTCTTCTGCTTTCTGTGGGTATAGTCAAGTCTCCTTCATTTATATAGCTCTTTTTACAATACAGATTGTTTCAAAGCAGCTTTACAGAGATGATAGGAAATTAATGCAACTGAGATTGTTTTGGCTTTACAGAAGCTCTAGTAGAAGAAAGTCATTGTCCAGCATTGTCCTTAACTTAATCATTTCCGTTGTAAAAATCATTAGTTATTAACTTAGGGGCCGCTTACACTGCACTCTAATGCGCTCTGGTTGTTTATTTACGCAACAACCGCGTTTTGGTGGCCTAAGAACGCAAACTCGAAGTAGGTTTCAAAGTGCCAGTTATAGAAAACAATGTTCTGTATAGAAAACTCCAGAAATGTTATGGCAATTTTTCAGAAAAAGAAATCCCAATTCGCTTAAAAAGTTTCTTGTTTAAGACAACTTTTCCTGCAGCATCTCATTGTGTGTCTGCTATTTTTCACATGCGTTTTGTCCATGTGTTCCTCACCACTGTAAAGTGACGCGACTGTCAGATATTTTCCGTGTCAATTTTAATGATAGTATCGATTATTATTGATGTAGTTGTTGCAGTGCTGGACCATACCTCACAAGACCCTTCATTTATACCAATAAAATGTCAAATTTGTTTGTTGCAGGTACATGGTGACGTCAGGTCTGGACCGGAAGCTAAAGGTGTATGACATCCGAGCGTTTAAACCCCTTCACTCCTGTTTTCTCCCTGCTGGAGCCTCTTGCCTGTCTCTCAGCCAGAAAGGACTGCTTAGTGCTGCTACTGGAGATGTTGTACAGGTAGTGTACACACACACACACACACACACACACACAAGATCAACATCCACAGTCCTAACCCAGCCTTTCCCTGAAATCAGACCAGCGCATATTCGGTTGCAATTAGGGCTGCAACAAACGATTATTTTGATAATCGATTAATCTAACGATTATTAGAACGATTAATCGACTAATCACCGATTATTTAGCTGGCTAATCAGTAAGTTTGGAACGATTATTCAGCTTTTTCAATTACTTAAAACACTGAGTTATACATATTGTAACTATAATATAAAAAAAAAAGAAAATCACTTTAGCTTTTGAAATGGTTGTTTTAATGAACTTTGAGCAACTAAACCGGTCATTCTCATTTAAGTTTTCAGATTTCGGTCCAACTCAAATCACACACAAATGCTCTCTAAGCATTGTTTAAATATTCTGTTCTCTTTCAATAAAAAAAATCATAAAAATAATCAGCTGCATTACAGACAAACTTTATCTGCAAACAATTATTATAAGTATATAAAAAAAAGAATTTAAAAATGACAATTGAGCTGACAGAGACATTCTTTTATTTTTTACCTTTTAATTTACAGAATGAGAAAGTAATTGACATGATATTCTTCATAACATCACTTTTTTAAGTCTTCATGAATATGGAACAAAATACAGAGAAGTGATAAGACCGTAATACTGTTACAATAATAAAAACAGCCTAAGCTCGATCAAGCTTTATTCTATGCGAAAATAAATCATCACATTACTGTAATTATTTTATTATTGTTAATATTATTACTATTATTAGTTGTATTGCATTCTCTAATAAAGAGATTTACTGCTAGTTATTTATCTCCAGCTGGAGAACATTCGCCTCTCACCGGCTCCTCTTGTGCCGGGGTGTTTCCTCTTTAAGTGCTTTAACATGCATGTTGTGCTCCCGTGAAAAGCAAGTTACACCTGGCATGTATTGCAGACGACAGCATTCTTGGTTTGCAATTTTGTGAAACTTTCACACACCAGCTAGTTTGGATTCGTTTGCACTCCGTCATATTTCGCACTGTGTTTTCTTTTACCGCAATAGCATTTGTAAGGGCTGCATTACACTCTAGCGCTACAGCACCGTAGCGGTCAAATCGTGATATTGCAGGCCCTTACAGTAGGTCACGTGAGATCAAACGACTACTCGACAACAAAGATATTTTGTCGATAATTTTTTATTGTCGACGTTGTCGACAATGGCGACTAATCGTTTCAGCCCTAGTTGCAATTATACCAGAACAAATCACTCTTAAGTCAAGTCATCTTTATTCATGTAGTGCTTTATACAATACTTCATGTTTCAAAGCAGCTTCACAATAATAAACGTGTGTTTTATACAATACTTCATGTTTCAAAGCAGCTTCACAATAATAAACGTGTGTTTTATACAATACTTCATGTTTCAAAGCAGCTTCACAATAATAAAGGAGTGTTTTATACAATACTTAATGTTTCAAAGCAGCTTCACAATAATAAAGGAGTGTTTTATACAATAAAATATTTTTTTGTTTATAAAATAAGTAAATCCTACTCAAATTGCATTTCTCGAAATACTTTTCATTCTAACCAGATTTTGTGTGGTTTATGTAACTTTCTTGAAACCATGTAAAACGTAAACATGTCAGATGTTCTTATACAGGAAACATGCATGTATAGCAAGGTTGTGTTGCAAAGTGTCAGACTACAATATGTGTCAAATAATATAACGGAGACATGTTTTGAGACCAATGCAGATGTTCAGAAAAGCGAAAGCGTGGCATGGACACACACATCAGATTTGGACTGACAGTGTGAACGCGTTATCAGATTTGTCTGTATGCATCCACAGGTTTACAAGAACGCTTGTGGAAGCAATACTTTATCCAAGCCCTACATGGCTCACCGGCTTCGAGGGCAGGTTTGTGGTTTTTCGTACTGCCCGTTCGAGGATGTTCTGGGAATCGGCCATGAACAGGGCTTCACCAGCATGATTGTACCAGGTAAGACACAAATACACTCGAAGGACATGTTCACTCCTTCATACCTGCAGTCTTGCATGTATAGACCTTATTCACAGCAGCGCCATGACCGGTATGAAAGTGAGGCTGTGAGGGATAGACTTGCCAGGTTTTCAATGGCATCTGCTGTAAAAAGCTCCTAGATTACTTAAAAACTCCCGACAATATAAGCTGTGGAAAATTGTGTCAACAGAAATTTCTTGGAAAAATATTTTTCCAATGTTTCTTGAGCAGAACAATCTAAAAACACATAAATACCAGTACAGCCCATTGAAGAGATGCATGTCTGTCCCTCACAGCCTTGCTGTCATTCCCAGTAAAAATCAAAGATGGCGCTGCTGTGAATATTGTATAAAACACTTGTTAAACACTGCCAGAGAAACAGCAACATGACATTGTTTTCGGGAGTGAAGTCAGTAGATAAGGCAGATATCTAATGTAATGTTTAGCAGATCTTCATTCCCAGTGTACAGCTGGTGTTCAGGTGTGTTTTGGTGGATCGGATGATAGCGGACGACTCTAAATGCAGGAGTAAACGGCTCTAAAACGCTTGAGTTTGTCCAGTTTCCTCCACTTCCAGAGGTAGCAGAAAACACATTGGACCGGATTGCTTTCGTACTGTAAACGCTCATGTGATCGAATGTGTTCAAACAGCCAGTAAACACCGCCTTCTCTCCGGCCGCTGATCTAATGCGGGAGCATTATGGGAAGAGCGATAACCAGACGGGATTTAAACCGTGGACTGAAGACTCAAGTTTGGGCTGAAGATGGAAAACACACCAAGCTCAATGTTCTCTCATCATTCCTGATTTCTAACACACACTCGCAGCGTTCGGCTGATCTCGCGTCTGTCAGAGCAGAAACTGAAGCTGATGCTCTCCGTGTGTTTCTGTCGTCTCAGACGCGTTCATATGTTAATTATATGAGCTTATTTCATCCATTAGAAAAAACCCAAACATGTACTCACCCATAGACCCTCCCCTGAAGAAATCAGGACAGAAGTGTTCGAAAGTGGACAGAAGAGGCGATTAAAACACCAGCTGTAAACGGGAATGTGTCTCTCGTCTACTGGTGAATGATCCGATCAACCAAAACACATCTTAAAGGGTGGTATAATGCCCCTTTTTACAAGATGTAAAATAAGTATCTGATGTCCCCAGAGTGTGTATGTGAAGTTTTAGCTCAAAATACCCCACAGATAATTTCTTATAGCATGTTATAATTTTTCTTTTTTGAGGGTAAAAAAAACCTGTAGTTTCGTGTGTGTCCCTTTAAATGCAAATGAGCTGCAGCTCCCGGCACAGAGGGCAGAGCTTCAAGAGCTCGTTCTTAGCAGAGCCACGAACATACACGTATAGCCCTTTGTCGTAAATTGTAGGGTTGGTGATGTCACTCACCCGGGAGGAATGTTGTGTGGTCCCTACCAGCCGTTTGTTGTAGTCCTTAAAAAGTGATTTCTGTAAAAGAAAATATCTCCCTTTGCTTTGAACTTTGAGCGTCATGGCTTTGCAGATGTTTATGCTCAAACAGCAACATTACACACTCATAATCATGAGATAATAATCAATCACCCCTTTAATATCAGATGTAAATGAGGCCTGAACGTCACAAAAAATTTACAGGTCTCATTTCACTTCAAAAAAGGAGAATGCAAGCTTTTGAATGTCTCGCCAGGTGCAGGAGAACCGAACTTTGATGCCCTGGACACAAACCCGTACCGCAGCTTTAAGCAGAGACAGGAGTGGGAGGTCAAGGCCCTGCTGGAGAAGGTGCAGCCTGAGCTGATCGGCTTGGACCCGGGGCGGCTGGGTAAAGTGGACCAGGCCAGCTTTGAGCAGAGGCACAAGGAACGGGTTGAGGCATTGGTAAGTCCAGCACTGGTAACCCTGCACAAATACATGTTAGCAGTGGGCGATATTACCAATATTTTCACAATTCCATTTCACGATAAAGATAGATATCACGATTTGTTTTATTTATGTTAAAAAATATGTATGGGGCCCCTAGAGGGACATGAAGGGAAAAAATGAGACGTGAGAATTTTTTTTGTCAATGCTTTTGCGTCCCCCCCCCCCCCCCCCCCCCCCGAGAAACTCAAAACGCATTGAAATATATTTTTCTCATCTCATTTTTCGTAAAAATAAGAAGAAAATTAAAAACAATATAACAAAGATACAAATTAGATCACTTAAAAAATGTTTTATTTAACATGTATTGGAGTAGTTCACTTTTTAAAAAACTTTTGCTGATAATTTACTCACCCCCATGTCATTTAAGACGTCCATGTCTTTCTTTCTTCAGTCGAAAAGAAATGAAGGTTTTTGATGAAAACATTCCAGGATTTTTCTCCATATAATGGACTTCAATGGGGTCCAAACGGTTCAAGGTCCAGATGAGCGTTTCAGTGCAGCTTCAAAGGGCTTTAAACGACACCAGACGATGAATAAGCGTCTTATCTAGCGAAGCGAGCCGTCATTTCAAAAATAAATAAAAAAGTTTACGTTTTATAAGCACAAATGCTCGCCTTGCTCTGTTCTGTGATGCGTGTTTGTAACGTCACGTAATACGCAATTACGTTGAAAAGGTCACGCTTGATGTATGTGTATTCCGGTTCAAAAAGGGCAGGACGAAAAACTCCATCTCATCTTCTCCTCTAAGTTCAAAATCTCCCGACATCGTTGTTTTACCTTTTAATTTCCTTTTTTTGTAAACGGTGTTTGACTTTGTTTGCACGTTCAGCTTGTAAACACTGACTCGGTACTTCCACATGTCAAGAAGCGTGACCTTTTCAACGCAATTACGTATTACATGACGTCACTAGCACGCATCACAGAACAGAGCAAGGCGAGCGTTTGTGCTTATAAAACGTAAACTTTTTTATTTATTTTTGAAATGACCGATCGTTTCGCTAGATAAGACTCTTATTCATCGTCTGGTGTCGTTTAAAGCCCTTTGAAGCTGCACTGAAACGCTCATTTGGACCTTGAACCGTTTGGGCCCCATTGAAGTCCATTATATGGAGAAAAAATCCTGGAATGTTTTCATCAAAAACCTTCATTTCTTTTCGACTGAAGAAAGAAAGACATGGACGTCTTAAATGACATGGGGGTGAGTAAATTATCAGCAAAAGTTTTTTAAAAAGTGAACTACTCCTTTAAGAAATACTATATAATACTGCTATACTCAAATGTAAAAAAAAACTGGACAGTATGAATGAAATATAAATTGATTCTTCTTATAGCTAGAACAGTTATTCAGTCAAGAGCAGTGAGTGATTTTCTCTTTGTGGTTTAATTAACATTAATGACAGTTTTCACCTTGTTTACGTTCACTTCAGACTAGACATGTATCAGTATTCGGTAATATATATCGCAATAATGACACATGCACAATACTGTTATCGTGGGCACTTCAAAATACTGTGTATAATTATTTATTCCAAATAAATAGTGCATTTTAAGAATACTTTACTCTTCAACCATTTAAAATGCGCAAAGTTTAGTTAATATGACAGCTCAGCCAGAGCCGTTGAGCCGCAGCCTCCTGATCTCTAACCGGTTCTCCTCATAATCTCCTCCATATCGCTTTAAAATACAGCATTATGTGCAGAACTCAAATGATGTCTGATATGTTTTCTGTTCTGAGCGACTTGATCACATGATCCGCTCTGTGTGGCGTGACTCCGGAGCTTACGAGAAACAGACGGTTTGATGATGTCATTAGTTCAGACTTTGTCTTGTCTTTATTTCAGGGCTTTGATCCATTGGCAAAAGAGAAGTTTAAGCCCATAAAAAAGAAGAAGGGAAGAAGCTCGGCTGGTTCTGTGGAGAAAAGAAAGAGGAAAGTCGCCAATGAGGATCAGAGGGTATTTACTTTTTCTTTTTGTCTCTCTGTCAGTCGTCTTTAATGTATTTAATGTATTGCTGTGCTTGTATTCGTGGTATTTGATACTGATGTTTGAGGTTTATTAAAATCATTAAAGCTGAAGGAATTTCCCTTGCAGTAATTTTGAGGTGCTCAATAGCGCGCGATACATGGTTTTATTGCCATTTATTTATATTTATTTGTTGCTATATAAATAAGTGTTGCAATGTGGTCAGCATGCACAATTCGAGGACAGTAACCGGAACTAAACAGCGTCTCTGTGCATTGAAAGGCTGTCACTCAGAGCATTGTTTCAGCAACTTTTAATGAGTCATTAAACCGATCATTCAACGAACACGTTCAAAAACGCTGATTCATTGAAAGATAGATGTAATGAAACAACGTGTTAATTATTTTAAACTTTGAGCTCCACTTTTCAAGGCTCAGCTGACAGCGATGTGTCACATGGGTAACGCTGAAGCTAGGGATGCTCATATTGACCCTTTAACCGTTAACCGAAAGTAAAAATTTTTACAGATTAATACTATCAGTTAAACGTTTTTTTATTTTTTTTTATTTTAAGCTTTTTTTTCTGCTGCATGGTTAAAAAACAACATACTATATATAGCCAATATTTGTTAACTGACTGGGCGCGTCGACATGCGCAACCACACGCGCCAACATCGCTGAGCAAGCGAAATGAAGCGAGTGAAAAGTAGCAGCGATCCTACTATGTGGGACCATTTCGACAGAAAGGGCGACGAAGTTACTTGCAAAATATGCTACGCAGTATTAAAATAAAGCAGTAGCGCAAGTACAATGCAACATCACTTGCGAAGCAAACATCCACAAGCAAATGCAAGACGCTTCCCGCAGCTGGCCACTCGAGCGAGACGTTATCTCTGTGTTCCCGAGCATCAGCTGTGCCGGCGGTGTTTCCTGCCGGTCCACAGGCTGCGCTCCAGGCTAACCCCATCATGCAGACATGGTACTTTTTTACAATAAAAACTAGACAAGCTGTGGATTGAGGTAGGCCTGCTATTTTAATATGATGAAAAAACTTAGTCTGATGGAAAAAGAAAATGCTGTTTTTTCAATGTTTCAAACTGATTCAGTGTTTTCTTTTTGTCATCGTAATTTGTTCATTATTTAAGTTAAAAAATATATATTTATTGTAGGCCTATTTATTATAATTTATATTATTGTTTTCTGTTTTTCTCTTGTCACTGTCAGAAATGTTGCAGGAGCGTGACAATTTTATGTGAATCCAGGATCCGTTGTTGATCTGTTCTGCATGTTTGCACGTTAAAATAAACCCATGATTTTTTTACTGTCATAGACACTCGTTGTTCTTAATGCCAATTCAATATTATAATCTTATCAGTTAACGGTTAATAATTGGATAACGAGTGGCGGTTTTCGGTCGGGAAAATTAACCGAAATGAGCATCCCTAGCTGAGTCCGATGGCATTGATTCAATGCGTGAGTCGCTGATTTATTTTCCTGCGGCTTCCTCACGCTGTGCTGGTCACGCGACCATTCATGCTAAATACCCTTAAACGTTAAAAGGATGATGCAACAAATATTTCGCTTTCCTTGGACACGGCAACCTTTCCACGAACATGACTTGACCTCAAAGCCAGACGCATATAATCGCACGCGCTCAGTCGCTCTCATTCACTGTCTGTTTAGGTGCAAATCCACGAAGCCTCTGTACAAATATAGTCTTGTTATCATTATTAACTTATTTAACATTCAATACATATGCATGAAGTTCATAACAAGAAGGATCTATCACGACAGCCCTAGTTAAACCTAGGTATTACACTGGTGTGTTTGAAACCGTTTGAGACTCAGTTTGTTGAGCGTGTTTGCTAAGGAGGAGAGGTTACTTTAACCAAGCAGATTCACATTTTGGCTTGTATATATATATATATAGCGTAACAGGCTGTAAAAATGGATTTTTACAGTTAAAAGTCTAACTTACCCACAAATCCTCTCAGTATAGTGTTTCTCTTTTGCTCTGTGTTCACATCACTTCCTCTCTCGTGTGATTCTGCAGGATATAATTCGACAATCTGTACAAGAGAAAATGGAAAGACAGAAAGAGCAGGAAGAAAAGTCCAAGGAGAAGAGCGAGATGGGGACGAAGACGACCCTTGACCGTTTCAGGAAGTAGAGCAACGATCCCTGACCGCTGTGAACATGAGGACTAATGCTGAGGAGGAGACAGTATTCACAAGACATTTTTATAACAAAACCTCTGGCTGTCATTTCTACTGTTCCTTGATTGTGTACAAAACAAAGCTCTTCGCTTGTTTAATAAAATAGAATATCTATAAGAACTTGCACATGTATTTATCTTCAAAGACCCAGGAATAGTTTTCGTTTTAAACGCTTTCCTCCCACACTAGCTTTTTGCAACCGTTTCTTGTCCACACTGAAATTATCAGGCCAAAAACATAATAAAATCTCACTGAGATTATAGCAGGAGACCAGACGTAAAGCTCTCATGCTATTTTATTATCAAAATATCTCCGCACTCCATGTCTGGCCTAAAACTCAAGTGTCCTTGTGTTTTGACGCAGGACAGCAATTGAGTGTAAATTTGTTGTCGTCTTTGCAGGATTTACGATATGAAGATTGTATGAAGTAACATTTATCTTTATCAGCACTGACAGTGAACAGCACATAGCAGTATAAACGCATATCTAAGGGTACAATATGCATCACATGACTAAACGTGTCATCGTTAGGGTTTGGTATAGTTTGAATTTTTTCTTATCAATTCCTAATTTCAATTCTAATAAGGTAAATAAAAAAAATTATATAATTCACATTTATTCTGTCTTATTGCAAAACATTTTATTGTAGCTGAATACCATGAACAAAAATCAACAGAGGAACAAAAGTTTAAAAATACCACAGCAAAAACAACTAGCCTAACTAATATTAATTCATTTTTCAATCATTATTAAAGACAAGTAAACAGTAATTAAAAAAAAAAAACATAAACAAATGAGCAATCACACAAATAAATACAACTGAGCAGAGATACGCTTGAAATAAACAGTGTATTCAGGTATTCAGGTATAGAAACTGTTATCAAATGTAAAATAACAGTTTATAAATAAAATATATACATTTATAGTTACAAAAAATATTCAGTCAAGAACAGCGGGTGTTCATTGTTTGATAAAGGAATATTAGGCTGCTGTCACTTTAAGAGCTGCACGCATCCAATACACTGAGACATGTACAAATTTGTCAACCGTTTGTTAACTTAAAGGAACACTCCACTTTTTTTGGAAATAGGTTCATTTTCCAGCTCTCCTAGAGTTAAACAGTTTTACCGTTTTTAACTCCATTCAGCCGATCTCCGGGTTTGGCGGTAGCACTTTTAGCATAGCTTAGCATAGATCATTGAATCTGATTAGACCGTTAGCATCTCTCTCAAAAAAATTACCAAAGAGTTTCGATATTTTTCCTATTTAAAACTTGCCTCTTCTGTAGTTACATCGTGAACTAAGACCGACAGAAAATGAAGATGCGATTTACTAAGACAATATGGCTAGGAACTATACTCTCATTCCTGCGTAATAATCAAGGAGCTTTGCTGCCGTGCCACGGGTGTAGCAGGCGCAATATTACGCATTATTATTACGTTTTAAAACGTTGTGTAAATGAATGGCCAAAACGCCTAAAACTTTTTTTTTTTTTTTTTTGGTAAACGTTGTGTGAACAGCCCCGCAGACGCTTAATGGTTCTTTCATGTTGAAGCACAAAATCCTTTTCCAAAATATTATAATATCATGTATTGAAGACCTGCCAGCCTCCCCCTGACCTCCTGAGACTGAGGAAATTGTCATGTTAAAATGAACTAGAAATGAACAACTCTAATGCAACCTTGATTGGTATTGCAAAGCAACTTTCTGTATCTGCCAAAGCGAATCCAAAAAATCGAAATGGCTGCGTGAAAACATGTAAACACTGTTTTGATTTCCTTCCTTCTGGTTGCTTCCCAATCCGCCTACTTATACTACGCCCTAGAAGTATGTACTCTTTTGGTTGAGGAAAAAGTGCTTACTTTTGAGTGTGTAGCAGAATACTAGGCACGTTTTGGGACGTATTCGGACATCCCACCCTGCAAAAACTCATTTCCGGAAGGTTTTACCTCGACAAACTGACTGTTAAATAGGGTTCCCACAAGTAATTATTACGTTCCCACAAATTATCATTTCATGGCCATGACATATTATCACTATCCCACCTATCTTTTTACAGTCTATGTATCTAGTTAATATGACATGGCCACTACAAAACTATATTTGAACCGAACATGTCCCCTCCTGGACACCGTAATAATCTGCCAATGCATGTGACTTTGAACACTAGAGGGAGCCACAGTTCTCAGTGATGGACACCTGGGCGAGGCCTCACTTCTTCAGCTGAAGATGCGTTTACAGCTAATGCTTCTCACTGCCTTGCATTAAAGTCACTCTGCTGTATTAATAACACTGTATGTGAGAGTGTTCTACTGTACTAAAGTAATAACTATAAATTATGCCCAATAACGTGCACCTAACCCTATAGTAAGTACACGTTAATAAATATCACTCCGTACCTAAATGTGTAATTATAGTCGAACAAAGACACCTCGAAATAAAGCGTAACCCTGTATATACGACTAGATATCAGTTGAGTCCAAATGAAAAAGCTGTACATTTTCATTACATTTTTACTGTGAAATGTTTAAACCAATTCTTTGCATTAAATGGTAAATTTGCATCATACTGGTACCATGTAAAAATTATTTTTCCAAATTGTAAATGACACAATTTCAGGTTTTTGCAAGAAAAACAGGGTTTCAACAAATTTTCGCATTTCTTTGTGAAATCTCCTAGCAATTTCCAGCACATAAGACTAGCTTGTATTGATTAACCAAGATAATCTTGCTATAAATATATAACACAAACCACAGATGTTAACAAATGACTTCCTCCTTTTGAATGCGGCTCACTAATGACCTTTGGTCCATATTAAAGTCTTGCTATTGATTGAAACCCTCCCCGGAAACCAATACGCATCCAGAGCTCGAGCCCTTCAGGACAGCAGAACACCAGCGCTACGTGTCGTCCGAGGCAGGATTCTCGTTTCTATAGCACATTTAAAAACAACATGAGTTGGCCAAAGTGCTTTATTACATTAAAACAATATTCCAACAGCATAAATGCCAAAACATACAAAAAAACATTAAACACCAGACCAAAGGACGTTTAAAATGCAAGAGCAGTAAAACAGGCTCAACCGTAAGCCTGAGCAAGTAAATGTGTGCACACTCAAATGTGATTTATAAAAATAAAAAAACAGTGTACAACATCTAATATCCAAAGGCGGGTATTTCAGATTTTATTGCACGAATTGAAAAGGCTTTGGACTTTAGACGAGATTTAGTATCTTTAAAAGTAATATTTGAGATGACCTCATTGGCCCTGCCGTCTGATAGAGCTGGATAAGATACGACACATATTCGGGAGCTAAAAACAAACCGTGAAAACTTAAACAACATGGGGCCAGTTCCCAGTGAGACGAACTGGTTTCATCATATTATTTTAACAATAAAATGTGCTTCTGTAGCTATTTGTGTCTGTGTATTGTCTTAAATATTCATAATGTCAAGGGCAGCACGGTATATACCGGTATATACATATTTAAATTGAATAATATTGTTTTTAATAACTAAAGGAACTACAATAATGCAAATATAAAGCAGATTAGGCTTGTTTTCTACATTTCTACAGGTTTAGAGTAGTCTAATAAAATGAGTTTCAGTGATTATTTTATATTTCTTCCGTGTTACAGTATACCATCTCAAATGTCAAATCAGATTTTTTCATGAATAATCATTTTAAATAAATTCATGGTTAAACTTTTTTGGTGACCAATTTTTCCATCTTGTTAAAAAAATGACGAAAGCAGTTTTAATTGATTGCAAAAACCACATAATCTCATTGTTAACACTTAGTAAAAAATGGTTTCAAAATTAATTATATCCCCATTAGATTTTTGTTCCACTTTTAAAAACCTTATTCATCAATGAGCCGTTTATCTATGCAGTGTGTGTGTGTGTGTGTGTGTGTGTGTGTGTGTGTGATGGGAGCGGGCAGTCCATTAGCATTAGCATCAGAGCTCATACCCTGCTAGCGCTTCCCTAGAGAGACTAGCGCTTTAAACCAGTCTCAACCCCCACAGCACAACTCCATCCAGCATAATACACACTCAATCCAGCATAATACACACTCCATCCAGCATAATACACACTCAATCCAGCATAATACACACTCAATCCAGCATAATACACACTCAATCCAGCATAATACACACTCCATCCAGCATAATACACACTGACCGCTCAACCCGAGCGTTACACGTCAAGGACGACTTCTGCGAATCATTCCAGCGCATCAGAAGATAGTTGAATATGAAAGCTGATATTCTGTGGATGATTGACTTGCATGTCAATGATTTACTACAATAGAGGAGCATCGCTCTCCTCATACATATGCAAACCCCCTCCGGCCATCTGGATCTTTCCTACAGCTCCTGGTGTCCGTCTGGATTGATCCCTATATGAGGGTCGTTCTGTGGGATCTCAACTAGCACTGTTCCACTGTAGTCATATAATATAACCCTAAGTACATGTAATATAGTATAGTATAATACAGGTGAAACTCGAAAAATTTGAATATCGTGCAAAAGTTGTAATTTTAATGAGTATGGCTAATGAAAACCCCAAATTCAAAATCTCAGAAAATTAGCATGTTATATGAAATCAATTTTAAAAAAGGATTTTAAATACAGAAATGTCGGCCCTCTGAAAAGTATAATCATGCATATGTATATAGTAATATCTACAGCTGTCTGGATTGATCCCTATATGAGGATCGATTTCTAAATCACAAGAAGCTGCATATATACAGTAGAAACTATTCAGCCCCCATTTCAAATCATGTTTATTGGCAAATTTGACAGACTTTCAGTTGTTTGCAATCAACAAATCAAACAAAAGTAATTGAAATAGCTCAACAACAGCACAAATCTGCAAATTCATAATATTACCCTAAGTACGTTATTTAATAAGTACACTTATAATATATACTTTGCAAGAAGATTTAAAAAAAAAAGAAATTAATCATTTTAATGGTACAAAAGATTTCTATTTCAAATAAATGTTGTTT